>OZ024746.1:38059703-38089703 GCA_964016885.1 Eledone cirrhosa
TCGGGCTGTTTGTTTACAAACAAGCCGAGCATTATACTAATTTTTTTCATTAACTTTACCTTCTTCTTTCGTTTTTTCCATTAATTTTATATCTCCTCCAACTCCCACTGCCACATTCATCATATACATATCTCTGCTTGTGTCGTTAACCTTATTTTCTCATTCAAAACCCCGATCCAGTTAAATATATAGTTATCATCATTGCGCTGCTATTAGGCAACCACACTGCCTTTCACTCTACTTTATGCGCTCCATCACTTTCCTATTTCTCCCGCAGAGCAAGTTATTCTCTTTCATCTTTCATTCGGAGGTTGTAATAAAATAAAGCTTTCACATAGTACATGTCGATGCGTGTGAGTTGGTCATGCACGCGAAAATATAAAATCAGTTTAAATATATAGAAATTATAGTCTGTTGGATAGTCGTTCGTAACAATATTCAGTCGAGTAGTCTTGAATATCCAACCTCTTAGATTTAGCACATTTCACAATATAATCCTTTATCATTGTATGAGGCTTTATATGGAGTGTATTTTTTATACCTTTAAATCGTTTGGAATACTTAGCTCGGCCATGCCTGCAGAAGTATTCTTTCTTGGCAAGATTGTTGAAGAATATGTAACCAGAGACAATGTGGCAATTTATTTTCTTCAGAATCTCTAAATGTTCTGCAGCTATTAATGCATTCTGCTCCATTACTTGATGTTTGTGATTTCTAATGAGAATATTTTTACCCTGTACGACAATACTGGTTGATTCGGTCTTAGAATAGAAACCTGCAAATCAATGCTGCGTTTTTGTTTTACATCAAGTTCCCCCTGTTCATTGTGTTTAGATCATTGATATACAGAATGCCATTCTGTAACATCATTTTTAGTGCTGTTTATTTTTTTATTCCCACACTTTTCCATTAGTTCAGGCTCTACTCAATATTTGCTAATTTTTCAAATGAAAACCATCTTCAAAGTTTCTGCTGGATATAAATTATAGTACCTATCATATAGTGGTGTTTGTGACTTGACCAATCCCCTGCGCCCATATCGTAATGTTTATCATTTTTAAAATAGTTGTATCCATTTACAATTTAAATTCAAATTCCGCTGACCTAAACTGCAACTTTTATCATTTCCGGGTCGATAAAAAAAACTTCTCAGTCGATTTTGTCGTCTATGACCAAAATATGTGTTCTTGTTTCAAGGCCGATAAAAATAAATCTAAATCAATTACTCTAGTTCCCTCCCTCGTAATCGATGGCCTTGTACCTATAAATCAGTAGTAGTGGCTGTTTTAATATAATTATAATTATTATTATTATTATTACTATTATTATTACTACTACTACTACTACTACTACTACTACTACTACTACTACTACTACTACTACTACTGTTAGTAGTAGTAGTAGTAGTAGTAGCAGCAGCAGCAGCAGCAGCAGCAGCAGCAGTAGTAGTAGTAGTAGTAGTAGCAGCAGCAGCAGCAGCAGCAGCAGCAGTAGTAGTAGTAGTAGTAGTAGTAGTAGTAGTTGCTGTTGTTTTTATTGTTGTTGTTTTTGTTGTTCTTGTAGGAGTCGAAGGTGCTGTTGTTAGTTTTGCCGTTGTTATCTTCGTTGTTAATGGTGGTGGTTTTCATGGCGGTAATAGTGGTCGATGTTATTTTAGAGATTGCTTTATTAATTATTAATTCAATTACTGATTTTATTATTCTTACTTTTTTCAATTTTTATTTCTGCTTTTATTTTTTTTGTTTTTTTTTGTTTTGTTTTTCGATATAGTTGTTACAATTCCTCACTTTCGCATCATTTCAAACACAACAAATATAAACAAATATAAACAAATATAAACAAATATAAAATATCAAATATAAAAGTGATGCAGTAGCAACCAATTAACTGAAATTTTCGATTATCGAAATTAAAATATATGAGAATCTATTCGACCGATTAGTGTAAAACGAAAGAATAAGAAAAATAAATAAAATCCTTAAAAAAAGAAATACGAAGGCGAAAGGTGAGAGGACACTTACATGAACAAATATAAAAAAACATTTGCAAAAATGAAATATAACAAATCAAAATAATAGCACACTCAATTAATACTCATACATCAATCAACACATTAGATCAAACACATCGTTTATACATAGAGATATATGCACACAGACTCAGACGTATATAAAACTAGATTCACGCGCAAACAATGAGAATACTGAACGTAAATCATACCTAGATGACACACACAAATAAAACGATTCTCAATAATTGCAAAGTTAAGCATTTGGCATAGAACCTTTGGCACTATGTTGTTTGTATTCGCTTGAGGATACATGTGATATATATATATATATATATATATATATATATATAGAGAGAGAGAGAGAGAGAGAGAGAGAGAGAGAGAAAGATAGAGAGGAGGAGGGGGGTTTATATCCGCAGTAGTAGAGCGCTCAGTCAGTCCATCAGACGAGTTTGGTAATCATAGTTGCACAAGAGTTAGTGAACCATTTCTGAGGACAATGTGTTAATGGATCATCAGCTCGGTTTATATATATATATATATATATATATATATATATATATATATATATATATAATATAAGATCAAAAGATGGTTAAAGGAGTTCCATATATTTTATTATGCGCATTTCAAAAACAAACATCATCAAGCAATAATATTTGTGTTTTCATCAGATAAAACAGGAGAACATGATATGAAGGCTAAAAAACACTTGTTGATAGTGCAGTTTTAAATCAACATATGATATGTTGATTTAAAACTGCACTATCAACAAGTGTTTTTTAGCCTTCATATCATGTTCTCCTGTTTTATCTGATGAAAACACAAATATTATTGCTTGATGATGTTTGTTTTTGAAATGCGCATAATAAAATATATGGAACTCCTTTAACCATCTGTTGATCTTATATTATGCATACTCCAGTCCCACAAACTGTAGAGTGCTTCTTATCCGATATCTGCATTGCATACAGATGACCTCCTCCATTGTGTCGGTAGTGGTAGTGGTGTTAAGGGGTCAGCTGGCAGCTCAGATTTAGAGTGCTCCTGGCATGTTCAGAAATGCGTGTGTGTTACAACTAATATCAACATTTGAAAAATATTAACTGAAGTAGAAAACCTGTGTGTCAGGATCGAGACATGTAAAGAATTACAATTCTTATACTATCATTGAGTGGTGCGTTTAAGAGCAAATGAGAAAAAAGTGGTGTGTAAAACACCAAAAACTTTAGTGTCAAATTCCGGAAATGCAAACGACTACAGCTCTTATTTCTGCATAAATTATATATTCGTGTATGTCCAGGCACATCGTTGCAGGTACACACGCACAAAGCCAGGCTCAGGTGCATTCCATGTGTGTATATATATATATACACACACACACACACATACACACATTATATACACACACATATATATATGCACACATACATACACATATATATATATATATATATATATATATATATATATATATACACACATACACATACATGTAAGTATCTATGTATGTATAATTTTAAACAACAGTATCTATGTATGGACATATGTATAAGTATGCGTTGCTATAGGAGTCGATCGAGGCATGAGTGTGTAGGGGGTGGTTTACCTTGGGCTTGGTGTGGCGGGGCTACTGTCCCTATAGCTTGAGGAAATTTCCCATCCCAATGTGTTGTTATTGTCCATATAGTTTGAGGAAGGTCTCTGCCCTAAGGTGTCTACATGTACCGAAGTAGTGGGTCCTGAGGTTTATTAGGCTGCTTCCACCGGTGAGTATCTCGAGGGTATCGCTAAGAAATAGTTTGCAGATGACAGATCCCCCTCTACCAGGTGATACTTTCCTGATTTTGGACCAGGCCAGAGAGTACGGGGTCCTGTCCAGCTTGAGCTTCCATATCAGTTCTGAAAGAGCCGTACTTTTCCTTTTGTCCTCCCTATTAAAGGAATGGTGATGGTTATACGATCGGTCTTTGATGCTTGTTGATGTGGCCCCTATGTAAAGGTGACCAGAGTTGGGGGGGGGGACTCTAATCCGTATATTAAGTTCTTCCTTAGTCATTCGTTGCTAAGGGGGCATAATGTGGGGGTTCTGCAGTCGAAGGAGGTGGTCGACCCTGGGTTCCTAATGAGGAGTTCCCGTTGCGTATTAAAGGGTGGTCTTCTCCTGGGCCCGGTGGGGGAGGGGTCTTTGGGTCTGTTTAGGTTCCCAGGGTGGGTACCAGATCAAACCTTCCTTCCCTCCACATGGCTCTGCTGGGTGCTTAAATTGCCAGATTCTGGTTGTGTGTAATTTCTAAGTCTACCTCTATTGATGCTAGCTATGTGCTGGGCTATGTTGCGCGTGGTAGATTACGAGACCTTCACAGTGTGTCTGTTGAAGACCTTTTTTTTATTTTATATATATATATATATATATATATGATATATATATATATATGATATATATATATATATATATATATATATATATATATATATATATATATATATATATATATATATATATATATATATATATATATATATATACAATATTAAATAAATGGAAACTATATTTATTTCATTATATATATTTCGGGGATATCATATTAACAATATGCTATGCCTTCCTCAGACAAAATACAATATAAACAGTTTTATAGATAAATAGATTCGACATACCGTTATAACACCGACTTGCATTTGAAGAGGTTAAGCTGGCAGTGAAAAAATGTCATACAGAGAGAAAGAAAGAGAGAAAAAAAGAAAGAAAGACAGAAAACGAAGAAAAGGAAGAAAAAGAAGAAATGCATGGAACAAAATATAGAGATGGAAAGATAAATAAAGAGAAGAACTTCATGTAAAGAAACCGAAAGAGATATATATATATAGAGAGAGAGGAAACAGAGATAGATACATATATATATAGAAAATTAGGTAGTGGGAGGTCATTTTGAGTAAATGTATCAATGATACATTTATTTATTTATTTATTTATTTAGCTCTAGTATTAATGTAAGGGAGATATATAGAGAGAGAACAAATATAGAGAGAGAAAAAATAGCGCGAGAAAAAATTTAAAAATAGCCAGACATATTCGAGGCGTAAAAACCCTATGTCTTAATGTATTAGAATTCATAAAACTTCCACTATATTGTAAATATCAGTATTCCTGAATGAGACAAATATCCATAGTGTGTGAAAATTAATTATCTTATGTTTAGTTTTTTAAAAAAAATTCATATGTTTATGTTATAGCTACAAACATCCATGTGAATCCACATTATCAACTCTGCAAACTCTAAATTCACAGAAAACATTCTCAATGTGGTATAAAAATTTGAATATACATATATGTGTATTATTATTCATGTCTTTACTCTACAAGATTATCTATCAAGGAGAAATAGAGAGCAGATTTCAATATACTAATAAAAATATATATCAGAAACAAAACTAAAAATAAAAAGATAACAATAATAATAATAAGTAACAATAAAATAGAAAACTAAAAAAATATTACGAAAGAATATTACATATTAAAAATATTACATACTAAAAATATTACGTATTAAAAATTATTACGTATTAAAAAATTTACATATTAAAGATATTAAAAATAAAAATAAAAATAAAAATAAAAAATAAAAAATATTATAAAATACTACAATAATAAAAAATAAAAATAAACCACAAAGATCAACCCTTCAAAATTAATTGACAATATATTGCCAAGTTCATTATAAGACAAAGCCAAAAATTATCTATCAAATCACATCTAGCAAAGATCATTTCAAAAAGTTGATGATGTCCAAATTGGTCTACATGTGTTCTTATATTTAATATAGAAGTTTATCTAGTGTAAGGTTTATTCAAAATATTTGGAGCATCAGCTTTTAGGGTAGCTTAATTTTTCATGACAGGGTGATACAGCAAATTAAGAACTTGGATTGTGTATCTAACCTGAGCTTGTGGAAGGGAACTGGAGAGGTTGTTGAGTGGTTTAGGCAAATTAAATATAACAATAATAATAGGTTTATTCAACTTGATATAGCTAACTATTATTCTTCTATTACCCCTAGTCTACTAAATAAGGCACTAAATTACGCATTCAAACATACTGACCTAACTAGCAAAGAAATGCATATTATATTATCGGCTAGGAAAACTTTGATAGAATTTAATGACAAATTATGGACCAGAGCAGATAGAGATAGCAATTTTGACATAACTATGGGATCTTCCGACTCAGCTCAGGTAACTGACCTTGTGGGCTTATTTTTAATCAATTCGCTACATAGGAAGATACCTGGTACTACCGGAGGTTTATATAGGGATGACATGCTTTTACTTATTAATAATAATAACCCTGAACTAAATAGAAAATATAAACAAATTACAAAATTTTTTAATTACTTTAACCTTAAAATAGAAATTGAGAACAACCATAGAATAGTCAATTTCCTAGATATAACATTAAATCTCAACACATGTCTCCACTATCCTTTTCACAAGTTGAATGAAAACTTAAACTATGTCAACTTTAACTCTAACCACCCCAGATCTGTCAAAAACACTATAGTAAACTCAGTTCAAAAACGTATCTCTAGGATCTCGTCGAATAGAAAGATTTTCGACGAAAAGGCCCAATACTATAATGAAGCATTAGCTAGGGCAGGATATGCTGATAAGATTGTGTACATAGATAATGATAGACAAACTAAACAAAGTAACAACTTTTTTAATTACGGCAACAACATTAACAACTATATTAGAAAGCATTACAATAATTCCAAAGGCCAAAAAAGAAATAGAACTAGGAACATAATTTGGTTTGCCCCCCCTTTCTCACTAAACATTAACACCCACATCGCTAAATTATTTTTCAAAGCTCTTGATAATAGCTTCCCTAGAACACATAGGTATCACTCACTTTTCAATAGGCATACAATTAAATTAACCTACTCATCCACCAAAAATTTAGCACAAAATATTAGTAGAATAAATAATAGGAACTTAAAACCTAGTGATAATAGCATAAATAATATACAAGTTAACAAATGTAACTGTAGAGATAGATCTAAATGTCCGTTAAATAACAACTGCTTAGTTAAAAATATAGTATACAATTGTAATGTTAATACTGACTCTAATTCTTTTAACTACGTCGGTTCCACATCGACGGAATTTAAACTTCGCTATAATAACCACAAGAATTCTTTCACAGATCCAAGTAAAAAATCTTCAACGGCACTATCAGGCGTACTCTGGCAACTTAAGCTAGATAACGTTAGATATTCGACGGCTTGGTATATAGTCTCAAGAGGGATTCCTTTTAATTCATCCTCTGAGACATGTGACCTCTGCGCAGAGGAGATATTCTTTATACTAAAATCTAAAAATTCCCTTAATCTACGGACAAATTTATTCAGTTGTTGCAAACATAGATTAATCTCAACGTTTAAATATAAATTTAAATTTAAAATGTAGTATATTTAGTTTGATTTATATTTATATGGGAAACTAGCCGATAAATTTTTGATTCCTAAATTTTTGATTCCTTCTTTTTATTCTTTTTTTATTGTTTATTTTTATTTTATTTTTATTTAAACATTCCTCATGAAAAATTAAGCTACCCTAAAAGCTGATGCTCCAAATATTTTGAATAAACCTTACACTAGATAAACTTCTATATTAAATATAAGAACACATGTAGACCAATTTGGACATCATAAACTTTTTGAAATGATCTTTGCTAGATGTGATTTGATAGATAATTTTTGGCTTTGTCTTATAATGAACTTGGCAATATATTGTCAATTAATTTTGAAGGGTTGATCTTTGTGGTTTATTTTTATTTTTTATTATTGTAGTATTTTATAATATTTTTTATTTTTTATTTTTATTTTTATTTTTATTTTTATTTTTATTTTTATTTTTATTTTTATTTTTATTTTTATTTTTAATATCTTTAATATGTAAATTTTTTAATACGTAATATTTTTTAATACGTAATATTTTTTAGTATGTAATATTTTTAATATGTAATATTCTTTCGTAATATTTTTTTAGTTTTCTATTTTATTATTACTTATTATTATTATTGTTATCTTTTTATTTTTAGTTTTGTTTCTGATATATATTTTTATTAGTATATTGAAATCTGCTCTCTATTTCTCCTTGATAGATAATCTTGTAGAGTAAAGACATGAATAATAATACACATATATGTATATTCAAATTTTTATACCACATTGAGAATGTTTTCCGTGAACTTAGAGTTTGCAGAGTTGATAATGCGGATTCACATGGATGTTTGTAGCTATAACATAAACATATGAATTTTTTTAAAAAAACTAAACATAAGATAATTAATTTTCACACACTATGGATACTTGTCTCATTCAGGAATACTGATATTTACAATATAGTGGATGTTTTATAAATACTAATACATTAAAACATAGGGTTTTTACGCCTCGCATATATCTGGTTATTTTTAAATTTTTTCTCTCGCTATATTTTTTTCTCTCTCTATATTTTTTCTCTCTCGATATATCTCCCTTACATTAATACTAGAGCTAAATAAATAAATAAATAAATAAATGTATCATTGATACATTTACTCAAAATGACCTCCCACTACCTAATTTTCTATATATATATGTATCTATCTCTATTTCCTCTCTCTCTATATATATATATCTCTTTCGGTTTCTTTACATGAAGTTCTTCTCTTTATCTATCTTTCCATCTCTATATTTTGTTCCATGCATTTCTTCTTTTTCTTCCTTTTCTTCGTTTTCTGTCTTTCTTTCTTTTTTTCTCTCTTTCTTTCTCTCTGTATGAAATTTTTTCACTGCCAGCTTAACCTCTTCAAATGCAAGTCGGTGTTATAACGGTATGTCGAATCTATTTATCTATAAAACTGTTTATATTGTATTTTGTCTGAGGAAGGCATAGCATATTGTTAATATGATATCCCCGAAATATATATAATGAAATAAATATGGTTTTATAAATATAGTTTCCATTTATTTAATATTGTAAATATACTCCAAATATTTGTCGAGTGCTTTTATATCAGTTATAAATATTTACTAGTTGTAACCCAACAATTTTAAATATAACTTTCCATATATATATATATATATATATATATATATATATATATATATATATATATATATAATATAAGATCAAAAGATGGTTAAAGGAGTTCCATATATTTTATTATGCGCATTTCAAAAACAAACATCATCAAGCAATAATATTTGTGTTTTCATCAGATAAAACAGGAGAACATGATATGAAGGCTAAAAAAACACTTGTTGATAGTGCAGTTTTAAATCAACATATGAAAAGTGGTTTTAGATTGATGTGTGATATTGGGAAAAATATTTTATTTAGAGAGGGGGGGTAAAGGATGAAAAGGGAAGGAGATGAGAGGGAGAGATGGGTGATACAGAGAAAGAGATAGTTTTTATAACTGAGAGGAGATATATTTTTTATATAGAGGGGTTGAAAACCGTTGGAAGATACTGTATAAATTAAAAATTTTGAAAATTAACGAAGGTAGGATATGTGCGAGGAAAAAATATTTTATTTAGGGAGGGGGGGGGGTGCAAAGGATGAAAAAAAAAAGGGGGGAGGAGATGAGAGTGAAGGTGGAGAGGGAGAGATGGGTGATAGAGAGAAAGAGATAGTTTTATAACTGAGAAAAAGATATATTGTTTTAATATAGAGAGGTTGGGAACCGTTGGAAGATAATGTATAAATTAAAGGAATTTGAAAATTAACGAAGGGAAATTATGTATGAAGATAGAGAGAAAAAAATAATAATTGTGGGTGAATATTCTAACGTCAAAAGAAGAAATGTATGTATTGTGGCAATTTCAAAATTAGCGAAGAGAAAAATGTTAAGGTTTATGTGTAGAAGGATTTGAGAAAAATAATGTAAAGTTAAAGTTTGTATATTGAATTCATATGTATTAATAATGAGTTCGTTGATGGGGAGAAAAAAATAATAATAAATTAAGGATGAAATTGAGATTAAAAAGATTTATGATAGAGAGAAAAAATAATAATGATTGCGGATGAATATTCAAAATGTCAAAAACAAATGTTATTGTTTTACGAGAAGATAGAATGAGGGTAATGAGTAAACGAGTATTATAGAGTGTATAATGCCCTTTAAAGTAAGGTAGATGGGTATATTTTAAAGAGGTGTATGTATATGTGCCTTTGAGAAAAGATTCTAAATTGATAAAGAATTGAATATTAACTGTATACTTTGTGAAAAGTTCTATGGAATTTATGCAGGCAGATAGAAAACAAATCTGAGCGTCTATTTATTATGGAATCTAGGTTAGAGATAATGGTAAATTTTTCATTTAGGCAGAGATTACAGATTTTAGATAGAGAGCTGTTCAAGTATGAGGATGCAGAAGAAATCTTTTTCCAAAAGATGTTATATTTAATGTTTTTGTCTTTTAAGGACCATATGAGTTCTGAGAGAGCAGTGTTAGTTCTTTTAAGTTTGTATTTGAAAGATGAATGATGATTATAGAGACGAGCTTTAAAAGAGGTGGAAGTGGAGCCAAAATAGGTGAAGGAATTGGTGCTAGTTATAATTTTACATTCATAAATTAAGTTTTTATCGAGGCAATGGTTGTTGAGAGGACATTTATTTTTAATGCGGCAGTTGCAATTAGAGAGATTATTAATGAGAGATCTAGTGTTATCTATAGAAGGAATTGAATTGGAGAAGTTGTTTGCGATAGGAATAATAGGAATAATAGTTTCTTGATTTAGAGTTGGATTATGAACATTTAGCGAAGTTGTGTTTGACGTTGTATTTGGGTTTACAGAAGTTAGCCTAGGGTTTACAATGACGTCGGGAGTACTATTACTGTTATTATGAAATTCAATATTGGAAGGAAGAGATTTAGTATTTAATATTTTGTTGTTGTGTTTAGAGATGATGTTGGAAATATTGGAGGATGTAGAATACGAAAATTTGATGGTGTGTTTGTTAAATATTTTACATATCCTCCCATCGTTAATTTTCAAAATTTTTAATTCATACAGTATCTTCCAACGGTTTTCAACCCCTCTATATAAAAAATATATCCCCTCTCAGTTATAAAAACTATCTCTTTCTCTCTATCACCCATCTCTCCCTCTCATCTCCTTCCCTTTTCATCCCCCCCCCCCTCTCTAAATAAAATATTTTTCCCAATATCACACATCAATCTAAAACCACTTTTCATATGTTGATTTAAAACTGCACTATCAACAAGTGTTTTTTTAGCCTTCATATCATGTTCTCCTGTTTTATCTGATGAAAACACAAATATTATTGCTTGATGATGTTTGTTTTTGAAATGCGCATAATAAAATATATGGAACTCCTTTAACCATCTTTTGATCTTATATTATGCATACTCCAGTCCCACAAACTGTAGAGTGCTTCTTATCCGATATCTGCATTGCTTTATTGTACTACAATAAAACTCACCTCCTACATTAACTTGCTCCTTAACGGTTGAGCGCTTACTCTCATATTGGATACCTTTTGATGGTCCTTCACCTCTTCTTCTACAACATGGATTATTACAACATAACCAATTCAACTAAAGACATTCCTATACCTGGTAAATCTGAATTCACCAAACTTCTTATTGAAAAAACTGACTCCTTCGTAAGAAGACTTAGATGGACAGCCTATTTCTATGACCAGCGCCTAAAAGGGAACTTTCATACCAAAGAACACAACTTCCTCGATCATCTTTTTAATTCTAGACGAAATCCTCCTTCCAACAAAAATCTAGCACAATTCGAGGAAGAATTAACTAAAATAATAAAAAATCTTAAATTCAAGAGATACCCTTACAAAGGACAAGAGCACCTTGTAAATCTCAAGAACACAATCTCTAACCTAAATTCCTCAAAAAATGTTTTAGTCCACTCTGACAAAACCAAATAACCTATATGGTATTTCTAAGGATAATTATAACAACCTTATCCTAAAGGAACTTAGGAAAAAGTATCGTAAAACCAACCATGAAAATTTAGAATGCATAAACCTTGAAGCCTATGAGATTATGTCAAAACTTGGCATTGAAAAAAAGACCGAACCATTCCTCCCAAGAACTCCGAGGATAAATCTCAAGGATCACCAAAACAATTTTCGCACTGAACTACCTGTTAGATTAATCGCCCCCTCTAAATCTGATCTGGGGGTTGTTAGTAAAGCCATCTTGGATAGGATTATCCCACAGGTTAGTTCTAATTGCTCTTCTTTAAACCTAAATTTATGGTTTGGTACTTCTGAAGTGATTGGCTGGTTCAACAAATTGGATAATAAAAACAAACTAAAATTTATTCAATTCGATATTGCCAGCTACTATTCCTCCATTTCGCCTTCACTTCTCAATAATGCTCTATCTTTCGCACTTAAATATTCTGACATCACCACAGATGAACTTCACATCATCCTCACCGCACGTAAAACCATCCTAGAGTTCAACAACGAATATTGGACCAGAGCCGATACCTCTAACAACTTCGACATCACAATGGGAGCATCCGATTCATCCCAATTGACTGATTTAATTGGTATCTTCATTTTGAACTCTTTGAGTCGGAAAATTCCTCAACTTCGCGGTGGAATTTATCGTGACGATGGACTCTTTACTATCCTAAATTGCAATATAGTTAAACTTAATATTATTAAGAACAATATACGTAATCTCTTTAACCAACATAACCTAAAAATTGAATTTGATAATAGTATAAAACTAGCTAATTTCTTGGATGTATCTCTTAATCTTGACACTGGCCTATATTACCCTTACCATAAAAACAATGAGAATCTTAATTATGTTAACTTTAAATCTAACCATCCTACCAATATCAAGAATGCTATAGTTAATAATATTGGAAATAGAATATCTAACATATCTTCTAATAAAAACATCTTTGATGCTAACGCCAATTACTATAATAACGCACTTTCTAAAGCCGGCTATCCAGATAAAATCAAATATAATAAAGAAACAAATTCTAGAAAACTTACAGTAGAATAATTAATCATAACCATTCCAATAATTTTAATAAAAGACCTAGATACAAAAACATAATCTGGTATAATGCTCCTTTCTCCATCTCTATTAATAACAATATTCCTAAATTATTTTTTAGTGCCTTAAATAAATGCTTCCCTCCCTCACATATCTATAGTAAAATATTTAACAAACACACCATCAAATTTTCGTATTCTACATCCTCCAATATTTCCAACATCATCTCTAAACACAACAACAAAATATTAAATACTAAATCTCTTCCTTCCAATATTGAATTTCATAATAACAGTAATAGTACTCCCGACGTCATTGTAAACCCTAGGCTAACTTGTGTAAACCCAAATACAACGTCAAACACAACTTCGCTAAATGTTCATAATCCAACTCTAAATCAAGAAACTATTATTCCTATTATTCCTATCGCAAACAACTTCCCCAATCCAATTCCTTCTATAGATAACACTAGATCACTCATTAATAATCTCTCTAATTGCAACTGCCGCATTAAAAATAAATGTCCTCTCAACAACCATTGCCTCGATAAAAACTTAATTTATGAATGTAAAATTATAACTAGCACCAATTCCTTCACCTATTTTGGCTCCACTTCCACCTCTTTTAAAGCTCGTCTCTATAATCATCATCCATCTTTCAAATACAAACTTAAAAGAACTAACACTGCTCTCTCAGAACTCATATGGTCCTTAAAAGACAAAAACATTAAATATAACATCTTTTGGAAAAAGATTTCTTCTGCATCCTCATACTTGAACAGCTCTCTATCTAAAATCTGTAATCTCTGCCTAAATGAAAAATTTACCATTATCTCTAACCTAGATTCCATAATAAATAGACGCTCAGATTTGTTTTCTATCTGCCTGCATAAATTCCATAGAACTTTTCACAAAGTATACAGTTAATATTCAATTCTTTATCAATTTAGAATCTTTTCTCAAAGGCACATATACATACACCTCTTTAAAATATACCCATCTACCTTACTTTAAAGGGCATTATACACTCTATAATACTCGTTTACTCATTACCCTCATTCTATCTTCTCGTAAAACAATAACATTTGTTTTTGACATTTTGAATATTCATCCGCAATCATTATTATTTTTTCTCTCTATCATAAATCTTTTTAATCTCAATTTCATCCTTAATTTATTATTATTTTTTTCTCCCCATCAACGAACTCATTATTAATACATATGAATTCAATATACAAACTTTAACTTCACATTATTATTCTCAAATCCTTCTACACATAAACCTTAACATTTTTCCCTTCGCTAATTTTGAAATTGCCACAATACATACATTTCTTCTTTTGACGTTAGAATATTCACCCACAATTATTATTTTTTTCTCTCTATCTTCATACATAATTTCCCTTCGTTAATTTTCAAATTCCTTTAATTTATACATTATCTTCCAACGGTTCCCAACCTCTCTATATTAAAACAATATATCTTTTTCTCAGTTATAAAAACTATCTCTTTCTCTCTATCACCCATCTCTCCCTCTCCACCTTCACTCTCATCTCCTCCCCCCCCCTTTTTTTTTTCATCCTTTGCACCCCCCCCCCTCCCTAAATAAAATATTTTTTCCTCGCACATATCCTCCCTTCGTTAATTTTCAAAATTTTTAATTTATACAGTATCTTCCAACGGTTTTCAACCCCTCTATATAAAAAATATATCTCCTCTCAGTTATAAAAACTATCTCTTTCTCTCTATCACCCATCTCTCCCTCTCATCTCCTTCCCTTTTCATCCCCCCCCCCTCTCTAAATAAAATATTTTTCCCAATATCACACATCAATCTAAAACCACTTTTCATATGTTGATTTAAAACTGCACTATCAACAAGTGTTTTTTTAGCCTTCATATCATGTTCTCCTGTTTTATCTGATGAAAACACAAATATTATTGCTTGATGATGTTTGTTTTTGAAATGCGCATAATAAAATATATGGAACTCCTTTAACCATCTTTTGATCTTATATTATGCATACTCCAGTCCCACAAACTGTAGAGTGCTTCTTATCCGATATCTGCATTGCTTTATTGTACTACAATAAAACTCACCTCCTACATTAACTTGCTCCTTAACGGTTGAGCGCTTACTCTCATATTGGATACCTTTTGATGGTCCTTCACCTCTTCTTCTACAACATGGATTATTACAACATAACCAATTCAACTAAAGACATTCCTATACCTGGTAAATCTGAATTCACCAAACTTCTTATTGAAAAAACTGACTCCTTCGTAAGAAGACTTAGATGGACAGCCTATTTCTATGACCAGCGCCTAAAAGGGAACTTTCATACCAAAGAACACAACTTCCTCGATCATCTTTTTAATTCTAGACGAAATCCTCCTTCCAACAAAAATCTAGCACAATTCGAGGAAGAATTAACTAAAATAATAAAAAATCTTAAATTCAAGAGATACCCTTACAAAGGACAAGAGCACCTTGTAAATCTCAAGAACACAATCTCTAACCTAAATTCCTCAAAAAATGTTTTAGTCCACTCTGACAAAACCAATAACCTATATGGTATTTCTAAGGATAATTATAACAACCTTATCCTAAAGGAACTTAGGAAAAAGTATCGTAAAACCAACCATGAAAATTTAGAATGCATAAACCTTGAAGCCTATGAGATTATGTCAAAACTTGGCATTGAAAAAAAGACCGAACCATTCCTCCCAAGAACTCCGAGGATAAATCTCAAGGATCACCAAAACAATTTTCGCACTGAACTACCTGTTAGATTAATCGCCCCCTCTAAATCTGATCTGGGGGTTGTTAGTAAAGCCATCTTGGATAGGATTATCCCACAGGTTAGTTCTAATTGCTCTTCTTTAAACCTAAATTTATGGTTTGGTACTTCTGAAGTGATTGGCTGGTTCAACAAATTGGATAATAAAAACAAACTAAAATTTATTCAATTCGATATTGCCAGCTACTATTCCTCCATTTCGCCTTCACTTCTCAATAATGCTCTATGTTTCGCACTTAAATATTCTGACATCACCACAGATGAACTTCACATCATCATCACCGCACGTAAAACCATCCTAGAGTTCAACAACGAATATTGGACCAGAGCCGATACCTCTAACAACTTCGACATCACAATGGGAGCATCCGATTCATCCCAATTGACTGATTTAATTGGTATCTTCATTTTGAACTCTTTGAGTCGGAAAATTCCTCAACTTCGCGGTGGAATTTATCGTGACGATGGACTCTTTACTATCCTAAATTGCAATATAGTTAAACTTAATATTATTAAGAACAATATACGTAATCTCTTTAACCAACATAACCTAAAAATTGAATTTGATAATAGTATAAAACTAGCTAATTTCTTGGATGTATCTCTTAATCTTGACACTGGCCTATATTACCCTTACCATAAAAACAATGAGAATCTTAATTATGTTAACTTTAAATCTAACCATCCTACCAATATCAAGAATGCTATAGTTAATAATATTGGAAATAGAATATCTAACATATCTTCTAATAAAAACATCTTTGATGCTAACGCCAATTACTATAATAACGCACTTTCTAAAGCCGGCTATCCAGATAAAATCAAATATAATAAAGAAACAAATTCTAGAAAACTTACAGTAGAATAATTAATCATAACCATTCCAATAATTTTAATAAAAGACCTAGATACAAAAACATAATCTGGTATAATGCTCCTTTCTCCATCTCTATTAATAACAATATTCCTAAATTATTTTTTAGTGCCTTAAATAAATGCTTCCCTCCCTCACATATCTATAGTAAAATATTTAACAAACACACCATCAAATTTTCGTATTCTACATCCTCCAATATTTCCAACATCATCTCTAAACACAACAACAAAATATTAAATACTAAATCTCTTCCTTCCAATATTGAATTTCATAATAACAGTAATAGTACTCCCGACGTCATTGTAAACCCTAGGCTAACTTGTGTAAACCCAAATACAACGTCAAACACAACTTCGCTAAATGTTCATAATCCAACTCTAAATCAAGAAACTATTATTCCTATTATTCCTATCGCAAACAACTTCCCCAATCCAATTCCTTCTATAGATAACACTAGATCACTCATTAATAATCTCTCTAATTGCAACTGCCGCATTAAAAATAAATGTCCTCTCAACAACCATTGCCTCGATAAAAACTTAATTTATGAATGTAAAATTATAACTAGCACCAATTCCTTCACCTATTTTGGCTCCACTTCCACCTCTTTTAAAGCTCGTCTCTATAATCATCATTCATCTTTCAAATACAAACTTAAAAGAACTAACACTGCTCTCTCAGAACTCATATGGTCCTTAAAAGACAAAAACATTAAATATAACATCTTTTGGAAAAAGATTTCTTCTGCATCCTCATACTTGAACAGCTCTCTATCTAAAATCTGTAATCTCTGCCTAAATGAAAAATTTACCATTATCTCTAACCTAGATTCCATAATAAATAGACGCTCAGATTTGTTTTCTATCTGCCTGCATAAATTCCATAGAACTTTTCACAAAGTATACAGTTAATATTCAATTCTTTATCAATTTAGAATCTTTTCTCAAAGGCACATATACATACACCTCTTTAAAATATACCCATCTACCTTACTTTAAAGGGCATTATACACTCTATAATACTCGTTTACTCATTACCCTCATTCTATCTTCTCGTAAAACAATAACATTTGTTTTTGACATTTTGAATATTCATCCGCAATCATTATTATTTTTTCTCTCTATCATAAATCTTTTTAATCTCAATTTCATCCTTAATTTATTATTATTTTTTTCTCCCCATCAACGAACTCATTATTAATACATATGAATTCAATATACAAACTTTAACTTCACATTATTATTCTCAAATCCTTCTACACATAAACCTTAACATTTTTCCCTTCGCTAATTTTGAAATTGCCACAATACATACATTTCTTCTTTTGACGTTAGAATATTCACCCACAATTATTATTTTTTTCTCTCTATCTTCATACATAATTTCCCTTCGTTAATTTTCAAATTCCTTTAATTTATACATTATCTTCCAACGGTTCCCAACCTCTCTATATTAAAACAATATATCTTTTTCTCAGTTATAAAAACTATCTCTTTCTCTCTATCACCCATCTCTCCCTCTCCACCTTCACTCTCATCTCCCCCCCCCCTTTTTTGTTCATCCTTTGCACCCCCCCCTCCCTAAATAAAATATTTTTTCCTCGCACATATCCTCCCTTCGTTAATTTTCAAAATTTTTAATTTATACAGTATCTTCCAACGGTTTTCAACCCCTCTATATAAAAAATATATCTCCTCTCAGTTATAAAAACTATCTCTTTCTCTCTATCACCCATCTCTCCCTCTCATCTCCTTCCCTTTTCATCCCCCCCCCCTCTCTAAATAAAATATTTTTCCCAATATCACACATCAATCTAAAACCACTTTTCATATGTTGATTTAAAACTGCACTATCAACAAGTGTTTTTTTAGCCTTCATATCATGTTCTCCTGTTTTATCTGATGAAAACACAAATATTATTGCTTGATGATG
Source organism: Eledone cirrhosa (assembly GCA_964016885.1). Classification (NCBI taxonomy): domain Eukaryota; kingdom Metazoa; phylum Mollusca; class Cephalopoda; order Octopoda; family Eledonidae; genus Eledone; species Eledone cirrhosa. The sequence goes on from OZ024746.1 coordinate 38,078,386, forward strand.
TTTGTTTTTGAAATGCGCATAATAAAATATATGGAACTCCTTTAACCATCTTTTGATCTTATATTATGCATACTCCAGTCCCACAAACTGTAGAGTGCTTCTTATCCGATATCTGCATTGCTTTATTGTACTACAATAAAACTCACCTCCTACATTAACTTGCTCCTTAACGGTTGAGCGCTTACTCTCATATTGGATACCTTTTGATGGTCCTTCACCTCTTCTTCTACAACATGGATTATTACAACATAACCAATTCAACTAAAGACATTCCTATACCTGGTAAATCTGAATTCACCAAACTTCTTATTGAAAAAACTGACTCCTTCGTAAGAAGACTTAGATGGACAGCCTATTTCTATGACCAGCGCCTAAAAGGGAACTTTCATACCAAAGAACACAACTTCCTCGATCATCTTTTTAATTCTAGACGAAATCCTCCTTCCAACAAAAATCTAGCACAATTCGAGGAAGAATTAACTAAAATAATAAAAAATCTTAAATTCAAGAGATACCCTTACAAAGGACAAGAGCACCTTGTAAATCTCAAGAACACAATCTCTAACCTAAATTCCTCAAAAAATGTTTTAGTCCACTCTGACAAAACCAATAACCTATATGGTATTTCTAAGGATAATTATAACAACCTTATCCTAAAGGAACTTAGGAAAAAGTATCGTAAAACCAACCATGAAAATTTAGAATGCATAAACCTTGAAGCCTATGAGATTATGTCAAAACTTGGCATTGAAAAAAAGACCGAACCATTCCTCCCAAGAACTCCGAGGATAAATCTCAAGGATCACCAAAACAATTTTCGCACTGAACTACCTGTTAGATTAATCGCCCCCTCTAAATCTGATCTGGGGGTTGTTAGTAAAGCCATCTTGGATAGGATTATCCCACAGGTTAGTTCTAATTGCTCTTCTTTAAACCTAAATTTATGGTTTGGTACTTCTGAAGTGATTGGCTGGTTCAACAAATTGGATAATAAAAACAAACTAAAATTTATTCAATTCGATATTGCCAGCTACTATTCCTCCATTTCGCCTTCACTTCTCAATAATGCTCTATCTTTCGCACTTAAATATTCTGACATCACCACAGATGAACTTCACATCATCCTCACCGCACGTAAAACCATCCTAGAGTTCAACAACGAATATTGGACCAGAGCCGATACCTCTAACAACTTCGACATCACAATGGGAGCATCCGATTCATCCCAATTGACTGATTTAATTGGTATCTTCATTTTGAACTCTTTGAGTCGGAAAATTCCTCAACTTCGCGGTGGAATTTATCGTGACGATGGACTCTTTACTATCCTAAATTGCAATATAGTTAAACTTAATATTATTAAGAACAATATACGTAATCTCTTTAACCAACATAACCTAAAAATTGAATTTGATAATAGTATCAAACTAGCTAATTTCTTGGATGTATCTCTTAATCTTGACACTGGCCTATATTACCCTTACCATAAAAACAATGAGAATCTTAATTATGTTAACTTTAAATCTAACCATCCTACCAATATCAAGAATGCTATAGTTAATAATATTGGAAATAGAATATCTAACATATCTTCTAATAAAAACATCTTTGATGCTAACGCCAATTACTATAATAACGCACTTTCTAAAGCCGGCTATCCAGATAAAATCAAATATAATAAAGAAACAAATTCTAGAAAACTTACAGTAGAATAATTAATCATAACCATTCCAATAATTTTAATAAAAGACCTAGATACAAAAACATAATCTGGTATAATGCTCCTTTCTCCATCTCTATTAATAACAATATTCCTAAATTATTTTTTAGTGCCTTAAATAAATGCTTCCCTCCCTCACATATCTATAGTAAAATATTTAACAAACACACCATCAAATTTTCGTATTCTACATCCTCCAATATTTCCAACATCATCTCTAAACACAACAACAAAATATTAAATACTAAATCTCTTCCTTCCAATATTGAATTTCATAATAACAGTAATAGTACTCCCGACGTCATTGTAAACCCTAGGCTAACTTGTGTAAACCCAAATACAACGTCAAACACAACTTCGCTAAATGTTCATAATCCAACTCTAAATCAAGAAACTATTATTCCTATTATTCCTATCGCAAACAACTTCCCCAATCCAATTCCTTCTATAGATAACACTAGATCACTCATTAATAATCTCTCTAATTGCAACTGCCGCATTAAAAATAAATGTCCTCTCAACAACCATTGCCTCGATAAAAACTTAATTTATGAATGTAAAATTATAACTAGCACCAATTCCTTCACCTATTTTGGCTCCACTTCCACCTCTTTTAAAGCTCGTCTCTATAATCATCATTCATCTTTCAAATACAAACTTAAAAGAACTAACACTGCTCTCTCAGAACTCATATGGTCCTTAAAAGACAAAAACATTAAATATAACATCTTTTGGAAAAAGATTTCTTCTGCATCCTCATACTTGAACAGCTCTCTATCTAAAATCTGTAATCTCTGCCTAAATGAAAAATTTACCATTATCTCTAACCTAGATTCCATAATAAATAGACGCTCAGATTTGTTTTCTATCTGCCTGCATAAATTCCATAGAACTTTTCACAAAGTATACAGTTAATATTCAATTCTTTATCAATTTAGAATCTTTTCTCAAAGGCACATATACATACACCTCTTTAAAATATACCCATCTACCTTACTTTAAAGGGCATTATACACTCTATAATACTCGTTTACTCATTACCCTCATTCTATCTTCTCGTAAAACAATAACATTTGTTTTTGACATTTTGAATATTCATCCGCAATCATTATTATTTTTTCTCTCTATCATAAATCTTTTTAATCTCAATTTCATCCTTAATTTATTATTATTTTTTTCTCCCCATCAACGAACTCATTATTAATACATATGAATTCAATATACAAACTTTAACTTCACATTATTATTCTCAAATCCTTCTACACATAAACCTTAACATTTTTCCCTTCGCTAATTTTGAAATTGCCACAATACATACATTTCTTCTTTTGACGTTAGAATATTCACCCACAATTATTATTTTTTTCTCTCTATCTTCATACATAATTTCCCTTCGTTAATTTTCAAATTCCTTTAATTTATACATTATCTTCCAACGGTTCCCAACCTCTCTATATTAAAACAATATATCTTTTTCTCAGTTATAAAAACTATCTCTTTCTCTCTATCACCCATCTCTCCCTCTCCACCTTCACTCTCATCTCCCCCCCCCCCTTTTTTGTTCATCCTTTGCACCCCCCCCCTCCCTAAATAAAATATTTTTTCCTCGCACATATCCTCCCTTCGTTAATTTTCAAAATTTTTAATTTATACAGTATCTTCCAACGGTTTTCAACCCCTCTATATAAAAAATATATCTCCTCTCAGTTATAAAAACTATCTCTTTCTCTCTATCACCCATCTCTCCCTCTCATCTCCTTCCCTTTTCATCCCCCCCCCCTCTCTAAATAAAATATTTTTCCCAATATCACACATCAATCTAAAACCACTTTTCATATGTTGATTTAAAACTGCACTATCAACAAGTGTTTTTTTAGCCTTCATATCATGTTCTCCTGTTTTATCTGATGAAAACACAAATATTATTGCTTGATGATGTTTGTTTTTGAAATGCGCATAATAAAATATATGGAACTCCTTTAACCATCTTTTGATCTTATATTATGCATACTCCAGTCCCACAAACTGTAGAGTGCTTCTTATCCGATATCTGCATTGCTTTATTGTACTACAATAAAACTCACCTCCTACATTAACTTGCTCCTTAACGGTTGAGCGCTTACTCTCATATTGGATACCTTTTGATGGTCCTTCACCTCTTCTTCTACAACATGGATTATTACAACATAACCAATTCAACTAAAGACATTCCTATACCTGGTAAATCTGAATTCACCAAACTTCTTATTGAAAAAACTGACTCCTTCGTAAGAAGACTTAGATGGACAGCCTATTTCTATGACCAGCGCCTAAAAGGGAACTTTCATACCAAAGAACACAACTTCCTCGATCATCTTTTTAATTCTAGACGAAATCCTCCTTCCAACAAAAATCTAGCACAATTCGAGGAAGAATTAACTAAAATAATAAAAAATCTTAAATTCAAGAGATACCCTTACAAAGGACAAGAGCACCTTGTAAATCTCAAGAACACAATCTCTAACCTAAATTCCTCAAAAAATGTTTTAGTCCACTCTGACAAAACCAATAACCTATATGGTATTTCTAAGGATAATTATAACAACCTTATCCTAAAGGAACTTAGGAAAAAGTATCGTAAAACCAACCATGAAAATTTAGAATGCATAAACCTTGAAGCCTATGAGATTATGTCAAAACTTGGCATTGAAAAAAAGACCGAACCATTCCTCCCAAGAACTCCGAGGATAAATCTCAAGGATCACCAAAACAATTTTCGCACTGAACTACCTGTTAGATTAATCGCCCCCTCTAAATCTGATCTGGGGGTTGTTAGTAAAGCCATCTTGGATAGGATTATCCCACAGGTTAGTTCTAATTGCTCTTCTTTAAACCTAAATTTATGGTTTGGTACTTCTGAAGTGATTGGCTGGTTCAACAAATTGGATAATAAAAACAAACTAAAATTTATTCAATTCGATATTGCCAGCTACTATTCCTCCATTTCGCCTTCACTTCTCAATAATGCTCTATGTTTCGCACTTAAATATTCTGACATCACCACAGATGAACTTCACATCATCATCACCGCACGTAAAACCATCCTAGAGTTCAACAACGAATATTGGACCAGAGCCGATACCTCTAACAACTTCGACATCACAATGGGAGCATCCGATTCATCCCAATTGACTGATTTAATTGGTATCTTCATTTTGAACTCTTTGAGTCGGAAAATTCCTCAACTTCGCGGTGGAATTTATCGTGACGATGGACTCTTTACTATCCTAAATTGCAATATAGTTAAACTTAATATTATTAAGAACAATATACGTAATCTCTTTAACCAACATAACCTAAAAATTGAATTTGATAATAGTATAAAACTAGCTAATTTCTTGGATGTATCTCTTAATCTTGACACTGGCCTATATTACCCTTACCATAAAAACAATGAGAATCTTAATTATGTTAACTTTAAATCTAACCATCCTACCAATATCAAGAATGCTATAGTTAATAATATTGGAAATAGAATATCTAACATATCTTCTAATAAAAACATCTTTGATGCTAACGCCAATTACTATAATAACGCACTTTCTAAAGCCGGCTATCCAGATAAAATCAAATATAATAAAGAAACAAATTCTAGAAAACTTACAGTAGAATAATTAATCATAACCATTCCAATAATTTTAATAAAAGACCTAGATACAAAAACATAATCTGGTATAATGCTCCTTTCTCCATCTCTATTAATAACAATATTCCTAAATTATTTTTTAGTGCCTTAAATAAATGCTTCCCTCCCTCACATATCTATAGTAAAATATTTAACAAACACACCATCAAATTTTCGTATTCTACATCCTCCAATATTTCCAACATCATCTCTAAACACAACAACAAAATATTAAATACTAAATCTCTTCCTTCCAATATTGAATTTCATAATAACAGTAATAGTACTCCCGACGTCATTGTAAACCCTAGGCTAACTTGTGTAAACCCAAATACAACGTCAAACACAACTTCGCTAAATGTTCATAATCCAACTCTAAATCAAGAAACTATTATTCCTATTATTCCTATCGCAAACAACTTCCCCAATCCAATTCCTTCTATAGATAACACTAGATCACTCATTAATAATCTCTCTAATTGCAACTGCCGCATTAAAAATAAATGTCCTCTCAACAACCATTGCCTCGATAAAAACTTAATTTATGAATGTAAAATTATAACTAGCACCAATTCCTTCACCTATTTTGGCTCCACTTCCACCTCTTTTAAAGCTCGTCTCTATAATCATCATTCATCTTTCAAATACAAACTTAAAAGAACTAACACTGCTCTCTCAGAACTCATATGGTCCTTAAAAGACAAAAACATTAAATATAACATCTTTTGGAAAAAGATTTCTTCTGCATCCTCATACTTGAACAGCTCTCTATCTAAAATCTGTAATCTCTGCCTAAATGAAAAATTTACCATTATCTCTAACCTAGATTCCATAATAAATAGACGCTCAGATTTGTTTTCTATCTGCCTGCATAAATTCCATAGAACTTTTCACAAAGTATACAGTTAATATTCAATTCTTTATCAATTTAGAATCTTTTCTCAAAGGCACATATACATACACCTCTTTAAAATATACCCATCTACCTTACTTTAAAGGGCATTATACACTCTATAATACTCGTTTACTCATTACCCTCATTCTATCTTCTCGTAAAACAATAACATTTGTTTTTGACATTTTGAATATTCATCCGCAATCATTATTATTTTTTCTCTCTATCATAAATCTTTTTAATCTCAATTTCATCCTTAATTTATTATTATTTTTTTCTCCCCATCAACGAACTCATTATTAATACATATGAATTCAATATACAAACTTTAACTTCACATTATTATTCTCAAATCCTTCTACACATAAACCTTAACATTTTTCCCTTCGCTAATTTTGAAATTGCCACAATACATACATTTCTTCTTTTGACGTTAGAATATTCACCCACAATTATTATTTTTTTCTCTCTATCTTCATACATAATTTCCCTTCGTTAATTTTCAAATTCCTTTAATTTATACATTATCTTCCAACGGTTCCCAACCTCTCTATATTAAAACAATATATCTTTTTCTCAGTTATAAAAACTATCTCTTTCTCTCTATCACCCATCTCTCCCTCTCCACCTTCACTCTCATCTCCCCCCCCCCTTTTTTGTTCATCCTTTGCACCCCCCCCCTCCCTAAATAAAATATTTTTTCCTCGCACATATCCTCCCTTCGTTAATTTTCAAAATTTTTAATTTATACAGTATCTTCCAACGGTTTTCAACCCCTCTATATAAAAAATATATCTCCTCTCAGTTATAAAAACTATCTCTTTCTCTCTATCACCCATCTCTCCCTCTCATCTCCTTCCCTTTTCATCCCCCCCCCCTCTCTAAATAAAATATTTTTCCCAATATCACACATCAATCTAAAACCACTTTTCATATGTTGATTTAAAACTGCACTATCAACAAGTGTTTTTTTAGCCTTCATATCATGTTCTCCTGTTTTATCTGATGAAAACACAAATATTATTGCTTGATGATGTTTGTTTTTGAAATGCGCATAATAAAATATATGGAACTCCTTTAACCATCTTTTGATCTTATATTATGCATACTCCAGTCCCACAAACTGTAGAGTGCTTCTTATCCGATATCTGCATTGCTTTATTGTACTACAATAAAACTCACCTCCTACATTAACTTGCTCCTTAACGGTTGAGCGCTTACTCTCATATTGGATACCTTTTGATGGTCCTTCACCTCTTCTTCTACAACATGGATTATTACAACATAACCAATTCAACTAAAGACATTCCTATACCTGGTAAATCTGAATTCACCAAACTTCTTATTGAAAAAACTGACTCCTTCGTAAGAAGACTTAGATGGACAGCCTATTTCTATGACCAGCGCCTAAAAGGGAACTTTCATACCAAAGAACACAACTTCCTCGATCATCTTTTTAATTCTAGACGAAATCCTCCTTCCAACAAAAATCTAGCACAATTCGAGGAAGAATTAACTAAAATAATAAAAAATCTTAAATTCAAGAGATACCCTTACAAAGGACAAGAGCACCTTGTAAATCTCAAGAACACAATCTCTAACCTAAATTCCTCAAAAAATGTTTTAGTCCACTCTGACAAAACCAAATAACCTATATGGTATTTCTAAGGATAATTATAACAACCTTATCCTAAAGGAACTTAGGAAAAAGTATCGTAAAACCAACCATGAAAATTTAGAATGCATAAACCTTGAAGCCTATGAGATTATGTCAAAACTTGGCATTGAAAAAAAGACCGAACCATTCCTCCCAAGAACTCCGAGGATAAATCTCAAGGATCACCAAAACAATTTTCGCACTGAACTACCTGTTAGATTAATCGCCCCCTCTAAATCTGATCTGGGGGTTGTTAGTAAAGCCATCTTGGATAGGATTATCCCACAGGTTAGTTCTAATTGCTCTTCTTTAAACCTAAATTTATGGTTTGGTACTTCTGAAGTGATTGGCTGGTTCAACAAATTGGATAATAAAAACAAACTAAAATTTATTCAATTCGATATTGCCAGCTACTATTCCTCCATTTCGCCTTCACTTCTCAATAATGCTCTATCTTTCGCACTTAAATATTCTGACATCACCACAGATGAATTTCACATCATCCTCACCGCACGTAAAACCATCCTAGAGTTCAACAACGAATATTGGACCAGAGCCGATACCTCTAACAACTTCGACATCACAATGGGAGCATCCGATTCATCCCAATTGACTGATTTAATTGGTATCTTCATTTTGAACTCTTTGAGTCGGAAAATTCCTCAACTTCGCGGTGGAATTTATCGTGACGATGGACTCTTTACTATCCTAAATTGCAATATAGTTAAACTTAATATTATTAAGAACAATATACGTAATCTCTTTAACCAACATAACCTAAAAATTGAATTTGATAATAGTATCAAACTAGCTAATTTCTTGGATGTATCTCTTAATCTTGACACTGGCCTATATTACCCTTACCATAAAAACAATGAGAATCTTAATTATGTTAACTTTAAATCTAACCATCCTACCAATATCAAGAATGCTATAGTTAATAATATTGGAAATAGAATATCTAACATATCTTCTAATAAAAACATCTTTGATGCTAACGCCAATTACTATAATAACGCACTTTCTAAAGCCGGCTATCCAGATAAAATCAAATATAATAAAGAAACAAATTCTAGAAAACTTACAGTAGAATAATTAATCATAACCATTCCAATAATTTTAATAAAAGACCTAGATACAAAAACATAATCTGGTATAATGCTCCTTTCTCCATCTCTATTAATAACAATATTCCTAAATTATTTTTTAGTGCCTTAAATAAATGCTTCCCTCCCTCACATATCTATAGTAAAATATTTAACAAACACACCATCAAATTTTCGTATTCTACATCCTCCAATATTTCCAACATCATCTCTAAACACAACAACAAAATATTAAATACTAAATCTCTTCCTTCCAATATTGAATTTCATAATAACAGTAATAGTACTCCCGACGTCATTGTAAACCCTAGGCTAACTTGTGTAAACCCAAATACAACGTCAAACACAACTTCGCTAAATGTTCATAATCCAACTCTAAATCAAGAAACTATTATTCCTATTATTCCTATCGCAAACAACTTCCCCAATCCAATTCCTTCTATAGATAACACTAGATCACTCATTAATAATCTCTCTAATTGCAACTGCCGCATTAAAAATAAATGTCCTCTCAACAACCATTGCCTCGATAAAAACTTAATTTATGAATGTAAAATTATAACTAGCACCAATTCCTTCACCTATTTTGGCTCCACTTCCACCTCTTTTAAAGCTCGTCTCTATAATCATCATTCATCTTTCAAATACAAACTTAAAAGAACTAACACTGCTCTCTCAGAACTCATATGGTCCTTAAAAGACAAAAACATTAAATATAACATCTTTTGGAAAAAGATTTCTTCTGCATCCTCATACTTGAACAGCTCTCTATCTAAAATCTGTAATCTCTGCCTAAATGAAAAATTTACCATTATCTCTAACCTAGATTCCATAATAAATAGACGCTCAGATTTGTTTTCTATCTGCCTGCATAAATTCCATAGAACTTTTCACAAAGTATACAGTTAATATTCAATTCTTTATCAATTTAGAATCTTTTCTCAAAGGCACATATACATACACCTCTTTAAAATATACCCATCTACCTTACTTTAAAGGGCATTATACACTCTATAATACTCGTTTACTCATTACCCTCATTCTATCTTCTCGTAAAACAATAACATTTGTTTTTGACATTTTGAATATTCATCCGCAATCATTATTATTTTTTCTCTCTATCATAAATCTTTTTAATCTCAATTTCATCCTTAATTTATTATTATTTTTTTCTCCCCATCAACGAACTCATTATTAATACATATGAATTCAATATACAAACTTTAACTTCACATTATTATTCTCAAATCCTTCTACACATAAACCTTAACATTTTTCCCTTCGCTAATTTTGAAATTGCCACAATACATACATTTCTTCTTTTGACGTTAGAATATTCACCCACAATTATTATTTTTTTCTCTCTATCTTCATACATAATTTCCCTTCGTTAATTTTCAAATTCCTTTAATTTATACATTATCTTCCAACGGTTCCCAACCTCTCTATATTAAAACAATATATCTTTTTCTCAGTTATAAAAACTATCTCTTTCTCTCTATCACCCATCTCTCCCTCTCCACCTTCACTCTCATCTCCCCCCCCCCTTTTTTTTTTCATCCTTTGCACCCCCCCCCCTCCCTAAATAAAATATTTTTTCCTCGCACATATCCTCCCTTCGTTAATTTTCAAAATTTTTAATTTATACAGTATCTTCCAACGGTTTTCAACCCCTCTATATAAAAAATATATCTCCTCTCAGTTATAAAAACTATCTCTTTCTCTCTATCACCCATCTCTCCCTCTCATCTCCTTCCCTTTTCATCCTTCCCCCCCCCCTCTCTAAATAAATTATTTTTCCCAATATCACACATCAATCTAAAACCACTTTTCATATGTTGATTTAAAACTGCACTATCAACAAGTGTTTTTTTAGCCTTCATATCATGTTCTCCTGTTTTATCTGATGAAAACACAAATATTATTGCTTGATGATGTTTGTTTTTGAAATGCGCATAATAAAATATATGGAACTCCTTTAACCATCTTTTGATCTTATATTATGCATACTCCAGTCCCACAAACTGTAGAGTGCTTCTTATCCGATATCTGCATTGCTTTATTGTACTACAATAAAACTCACTTCCTACATTATATATATATATATATATATATATATATATATATATATATATATATATATAAATATATATATATATATATATATATATATATATATATATATATATATATATATATATATATATATATATATATATATATATATATATATATATATATATATATATATATATATATATATATATATATATATA
>OZ024746.1:38102203-38104703 GCA_964016885.1 Eledone cirrhosa
CTGTGAAAAACAATTACACGCACAGACAAAACCACGTGTTTTTCACAGCTCCAAATAATGACGTATTATATTCGTTTTCCCCGTTCTTTGCCAGGGAACGTTTCCACGAACCAAAGTATCGTCTTCCTGTCTTCCTCCGGTTGCAACGTTTTTTGAAATATTCACGTCTGCGTTGACAGATTGACTTTGTTAGTTTCAGAAGATCCCGTTAAGGGTGAAAGCAGCGATCATTAGCTTAACCTTGAATCTGTTATTTTAATAAATATTTGCTCTACGTTCTTATATATTTGAAATATATTTATCCTTATCGAGCTTTGGATGTTAGTCTTCAAATTTATTATAATTACTATATATATATATATAGTAATAATAATAAATTTGAAGACTAAAATCCAAAGAGGGCTCGATAAGGATAAATATATTTCAAATATATAAGAACCGTAGACAAATATTTATTAAAATAACAGATTAAAGTTTAAGCAAAGAATCGCTGCTTTCACCCTTAACGGGATCTTCTGAAACTAACAAAGTCAATCTGTAAACGCAGAAGTGGATATTTCAAAAAACGTTGCACCCGGAGTAAGACAGGAAGACGATACTTTGGTTCGTAGAAACGTACCCTGGCAAAGAACGGGAAATAACGAATATAATACGTCATTAATAGGAGCGGTGAAAAACAATTACGCGCAAAGACAGAACCACGTTTATGGTATAAAAGAGGTCGTAGACTAATGTTCTCTTATTTCGTTCATAAAGACGTTCTCTGACAATGAACGAAAAAAACGAAGATTATACGTCATATGTGGGGAGTGGAGAACAAAGCACGCAAAGACAAAACCACGTAAATGGTATAGCAGAAGTCGTAGACTAAAATTCTAATTAGGAGACCGAATAAATCTCCGCCACATAGTTAAGAACAAAGTAAATAAATACAATACAGAAGTAATAGAAATAAATAAATACGTACATACACAAGCATACGCAGAACACTTACCATCGCTATACAAAACCACGCACATATAAATATGTGTGTGTGTGTATGCGTGTATACAAATAAATAAATATTTATATAAACGTATATAAATAAATAAATACGTATATAACAAGCGCACACACAGACCTACATGTAAATACACGAATGTTCGGAGACGTAAGTCAACCAAAACATGAAGTACACATATACACACACCCTACATACGTACGAACCTGCATACTCTCACAGACGCAAACCTCCCGTATACACATAACCAAACCATATGTACCAGAATATATAAAAAAATTAAACGCGATAACATAAACAATCAAATATACGTACGAGAAGTTATACGTACCTTCACAAAACATACGGGTAAAATATACTTACCTATGCAAATAAGTAATGGTATAAACAAAACATACTTAGCTCCCACATCAAGACGTAAAATATGCACGTATAAATCGTACTATCCGTTAGAGTATAACGTGGGGCTGTATTACAGGAAGGTTTTATGACGTATTATATTTATGACGTATTATATTCGTTTTTTTCCCGTTCTTTACCAGCGAACGTTTCCACGAACCAAAGTAATCGTCTTCCTGTCTGCATCCGGTTGCAACGTTTTTTTAAATATCCACTTCTGCGTTTACAGATTGACTTTGTTAGTTTCAGAAGATCACGTTAAGGGTGAAAGCAGCGATTCTTTGCTTAAACTTTAATCTGTTATTTTAATATATATATATATATATATATATAACTGTTAAGTTTTATGAAGCCAGTGTAATGCGGTAGAAATATATAAAGGCTAAAGATGACAAATAACCCAAAGCGAAGTTACGTAAACACTTCGATACACACACACACCCACACACACACACAAAGATATATAAATATATATATATATACATACATATACATATATATATACATATTTATATATATATATATACATATTAATATATATATATATATATATACTTATATATATATACATACACATATATATATATATGTATATATTTATATATGTATATATGTATATATGTATATGTATATATGTATATATATATATATATATATATACGTGTGTGTGTGTGTGTGTGTGTGTGTTTGTGTATATATAGGTATAGGGCAGAAAAAAACGTTATTTTAGACGCTAAGCAGAATTTAAATGTATGAGTAGGAAGTTGAAAAAGAAAGAAAGGCTTGTATTTACGCTAATTTAAATGGAATTAACGCTATGTGGAATGGTGGAATATGATTCCAGAATTAACACTTTTGGGGAATGGTGGAATATGATTCCAGAATTTAAATTTATTTAGCAATATTATGCGTTATAATACTGTATATATAATCAATTAGATTATATGAAGAATTATGGTTGTAAGTATATTTTATCTTATTACATTACAATAGGTTATAAGTATATACATATCTATATAGATTAATAATTGTGCATGTATAAGTATTATAGAAATAGAATTAATTTACAATTATTAGTTGTTTACATTTCTAATATGAGTT
>OZ024746.1:38109703-38114620 GCA_964016885.1 Eledone cirrhosa
CTTTCAACCATCCTCTAACACCATCACCTATATAACTCACCCACACACACACATCCCAAAACAATTTTTTTTTATCCACACGCCACCCACACCCACAACACGCTTAAACCACACACACGTGCTTCCCACCATATATTTACACCCTCAGCCCCCTGATTCCTCTCCCCCCCACCCCCTATCCACACACGCACAGACCCTCCGACACACAAAAACACCCCCCACACACACCTTCCTGAACATGCAACCCCGTTCTTCCCCCAACCCTCACTTTCACATACACACACACACACACACACACACCCACACCTAACCACACACACCACCTTCAGCCCTCCCCGCTCGGACACCCCGTCTCCCTCTCCCCACTCCACCCGCCTCCACCTCTACTCACCCCACACCCTTCCACCACCTGTTTACCCCCCTTTTAATTTCAGTTTATTTTGATCATGCCTTTATTTTTAAATGTTCTCATTCCTTGTATTTTGATCATGCTTTATTTTTATTTATTATTTATTATATTTTTGTCTTTATTTGTTAATTTTTCATTCGCACCGTTTCCTTTCGCTATATGTCTCTCCACCACTCCCCTACACACCTTTTGAACTCTCACCTGAAGAAGGGCTTATGCCCGAAACGTCGTCCTCCACCTACCCCCCACTCTCCTGAGCGTGAATTTAATAAACATTTGTCGTACTGCCTCTCTGTTCTGTCCCTGTTCAATTTTTCATTATATATATATATATATATATATATATGTTAAATATATTACCAGAATTTACTTAATCTATGCATGGTGTCAGTATATACGAAATAACATCTCGCCGGCATGAACCAGAAGCACATGATAATTTGCTAATGCTTCTATATTATGAGCATAAGAATATAAACGAACATATGATACACGCTTGTACACGAATATAGCTTGATTTCAAATTACTAAGCCTCCGATGCGTTATGGAATAAACAAAGTCAAAAATAAACATTATTATAAAGTACCAGTTCATGTAGAAATAATCCCATTTAATGTAATTCTAAATGTCACAAAGACAAGTGTAAAAAACATAATATTGATAAGGATAAAATAACACATGACAAGGTCGATTGATTAGAGTAGATAGATGAATATTGATCGATTGTTTATATATATATATATATATATATATATGTGTGTGTGTGTGTGTGTGTGTGTGTGTGTGTGTGTGTGTGTGTGTGTCGAGAGAGAGAGGGGGGGGGGGGTTGTATTCTTATTCCTGGCAACATTATGTGCTAAGGAAAGGAGATACTGGCCATTTAAGATGATGGGAAATGTGTGTACTGTAACGTTTTCATACGTTACGCTGTCGTAATAATAATTCCGCTTCGCTTTACGGCAAGCGCCCCTAGCTGGGAATGCTGCCTTACAATGCTGCCTATGCTCCAAATGGATTTGTTAAGCAAATTGTAAGCAACAACATCGAAATCATAGTGTGTCATCTAACCCCTTATTATATATATATATATATATATATATATATGTCTATTTACATGTAGGTATATATATATTGATGTATGTCTGCTGCAATAAGTTGCTCATAGTTGAGATTACATTGCTAGAAGCGAAGTCTTATAAGGCCTCTCCGGTCGTATATATAACAATAACTCATTTCCATGTCAGGTGGTCTATGGCAAAATGTTCATTGACGTCTCGCATTGGGGTATATGACCCAGCCTTGACTAGATCTAACGCTGCAGTGACTTCATTAAGGGAGGATTTGTATTCGGACCTATTGTTTTGGTTCATAAACTTGCATCAGTGAACTATCTCTTGGCCTAGGCTTCTTGAAGCAAATCCGCCCTTCTAATGGTATCCAATAATGTCGTCGCTTTTACCCACTACTAACACTACTTACAGAAGAAGAAGAAGAAGAAGAAGGAGAAGAACTACTTAAGGTTTCAAGAGACAATATTGACCATTGACCATATCTCCAGAATGAAAGAGGGATCAAAATTGAGAACTAATCGTCAGAGGTTTTTCACAATTACAGATATTTATAAAGACACACATAGAACCCCCCCCCCATTATATATATATATATATATATATATATATATATATATATATATAGTAAAATATTAGTCAGGAACAAGAAGCAGAGGCAGTAGAAATGGTAGTTTAACAGGTTCACGATTTTGAGAAGAGAGATAGAGAGAGAGAGAGAGAGAGAGAGAGAGAGGGAGAGAGGGAGAGAGAGAGAGAGAGAGAGAGAGAGAGAGAGAGAGAGAGAGAGAGAGAGAGAGAGAGAGAGAGAGAGAGATTCTGAGAAAATGTAGAATGCAACTCTCGATTGCTTTAACTAAATGCATACAGTAACTTTTGCATTCATTTTCCCAATATATATTTACGAATATCTTTATTGTACATCATAATGTTTTCTAAGTATATCATTCAGTTCAATTCATTTGCGCTTATTGAACCATATATTTCATATTGTAAAACTACACGTATTTCTACAATATACTATATTTGTACACATACAGACACACACATAGAGAAATATATGTAGATATAGATATGTATGTGTATATATATATATATATATATATATTTATATATACATAGACATATACATATATATATATACATATATATAAATATATATATATGTATATATATGTATATATATATATATATATATATATATATATATATATATATATATATATATATATATACATTAATATGTATATATATATGTATATGTATTTATTTCTATATATATTGATGTATATATTTATGTATATATATATATATATATACATATTTATATACATATATATATACATATATACATCTCTCTATATATATATGTATATACATATATAAATATACATACTTATATATACGTATATATATATATATATATATATATATATATATATATATATATATATATATATATATATGCATATATATATATGGCGCTGTTGTATAGTTTTGGTGTTTGAGTGCGTCAAGTTGGTTGCCTGTAGTTTTCTTTTCGTTTCAGTTTTTAGTTATTTCTGATGGTTGCACGCACTATATATCTAAAGGGTCTCAAGGGGCAATTACTCTTTATCTGTAATTGTATCGCTGTTTTTCCTGTTCTATGTTTTATTTTTAGTATTATTTTGCGTTAAATGTTCTTTTTTTTTAATGTTTTTATTTTCTTTCTAGCCAGATCAACCGTTCCGCATTATTAATTTGTTGTTATTAAGTGTCTTTTAATTATAATCTCTTTTTCGCTTTCTATTTATCTGGCTTTGAAACTAACAATAACCATACACATATACAGTAAACGATACCATGTATCATCACACTACGCGTAATCCTCCACCTACACATATAATTGAATACATACCAGCAAAAATACTCATAGACATGAGCACAGATATGCACACATAATAAGAGAGACAAATTATCACACACATATCATTGAGAGATAAAATTATTAAAAGTGTCTGTCTTTTGATCCCGTTTCTCATATATTCGTTTTGCCAAACAGTTCCCCTTTACTCTCACCATCCATACATTTCTCTCTTTCTCTCTCTATCCACCCTGTCTCTCTTTTTCTCCTCTCTTTGTCTGATAATCTGTTGTGCTTTCGCTCTGACGTTGATTTGATGTCCCCCCAAGAGACACAAATATCCATATGTACACTGAATACAATAATTTTAGCACTCCCATCTTCAAACAGATTTATAATAATTATATAGAGGTCATTTACCTTAACACCTTCAAGATACAATTTATTTCCCTTTAATTCGTTTTTACTTTCTCTTTCTCACTCCTTATTTTACGCTCATTTCTCATTACCCTCTTCCTTTCTTTCTATTGTTACCATGTTAGAATATGTATGTGTATCACCTTAATGTACGATCAATGATATGGGGTCCATTTTGAACTAGCGTAAAAATAAGAGTACTTCTTAAACATATGTATTCTGAAAGCAATACCCAGAGAGTATCTATATGAAACAATGTACGAAATGGCAGTCATTTGATATATAGGAACATTCAATGCGACAGTGTTCATTGCTCCTGCCGTTTACTGAATTTTATTCATAATGCCTCGATCAAGCAAACGCTATAGTAAAGGTTACCACGCCTTCAGTTTGAATCCACGACCTCATAATAAAATTCCAAATCACTCAAGCAAGCATATGGCCATACATTAGACATATACATATATATATATATATATATATATATATATACGTTATTCCGGGTTGAATCGGAGGTAACCACAGTAAGTAAGGTACTCAATACATAGCAGAGTATAAAAGTTTTAATATAGATGAGATTCTACAGGACTAGAACTGTTTCATTCATTAGAAATCATCAGGAATCTGGGTATCAAAAAATAAAAATGGTATTTATAGGTCTCTACAAGTGGTAGGAGAGGGTGGGGAGTGGGATGGGTGTAGGTCATTGGTTGATAGAAAAGGGGATTCATTAAAAGCTAATTCTACAAAGCTATAGTTTATTTTTATTTATATTTATTTATGTTTTTAGAGTAACAAGGGCAGACAGAATTCTATAAACAGGTTCCGGATGGCATACCATTCCTTGTCATTAAGTTTCTCTTAAGCTAACAGATGTCTATAAGATCAGTGGGGGGTCAGTCATGGTCGATAGAATTAAAGAAAAGGGAGATTCTTTAAAAGCTAAAATCATTAAGGTTCTACTAAGTGACAAAGGTCTAGAGAATTCTGTAGACAGATTCAAAATACTGAGTGCATATCTTACAATTATCTTCGAACTTCTCTTAAACTAATCAACTATATGCCAAAAATCAACAGACACATTCACAAAAAAACATACTCACTCACACACTCACGCGCGACCATAAACACACACACAAACACATATACACACATAAAAACACACACACATATATAT
>OZ024746.1:38114820-38129820 GCA_964016885.1 Eledone cirrhosa
ATATATATATATATATATATATATATAGTATACTAGGGAGAGGATCAGGGGTGTATAACACTCCACTTATCCAGCAGGCAGTATAAGGTTAGCTCGATGTCTGAGGACAGAGCCGTGATATAATAAATAACAAAGAACGCCTATAGCATATGCATATCTTTACTTGCTAACATTGTTTCATCCGCACTATAAGTGGGACTCATCAGAGCATAAAGGTTAATTACATACCATACAAGCAATAACAAATCCAAGACATTGAAGAATGAAAAATAATAGAAGATAAAGGATATTAAGGAAGTAAAAGTAAAAATAAGAATAAAAATAAAAATAAAAATAAAAATAAAAATAAAAATAAAAATAAAAATAAAAATAAAAATAATAAAATAAACAATGAAAAATAAGGGGTGCTATCAGTCACAGTTGGGCGGGGTGCTGTCAACATATAGTTACATACAAGCATACACATGGATAAGAGAACAGACAAGAGTAGATAAGATAGATAGGATTAGGTAAGAGTAGGTAAAAAATAGGTGAAAAACAGACTTATAATATATATAAGAAAATATAAAGAAATATATAACAAACTTACATATAAAATATAAAATATACAGATAATAGTGATACAGGGTAAGGAATGAAATAAAATAATATAAAATTAAAATTAAAATTATATAAAATAGAAGATAATATAATATAATCATAAAATAAGATAAAATAAGGTAAACTAAAATAAAATAAAATAGACTAAAGTAAAATAATATAATATAAGATATAATTAAATGTAATTAAATAAATAAATAAATAAATGAATAAATAAAATTAAATAAATAAATAAAATTAAAATTAAAATTAAATTTAAATAAATAAATAAATAAATAAATAAATAAGTAAATAAATAAATAAATAAATAAAAAAAAAAAATAAATAAATAAAAAAAAATAAATAAATTAAAAAAAAAAAAAAATTAAAAAAAAATAAATAAATAAATAAATAAATGAAATTAAATAAGTAAATAAATAAAATTAGATAAAATGAAATGAAATAAAACAAAATAAAATGAAATAGAGTAAATTGAGATAAGATATATATTTTTTAGAATATATCTCTTGAATATATCAGGGGCCCACGAAGGCACTAAGTGTCACAGTTATCTGTATCACTTGACCATTTTTTAAAAATATATTTCTTGAAAATATCAGGGGCCCACGAAGGCCCTAAGTGTCACAGTCACCAGTATCACTTGACCATTGCAAGGCAATGGAGGCGTCCCAGGTTGGGCAGTCTCAAAAGTTCACTCGAAAGTCACGGGTGTGCATTCACACAGTTGAGCGGTGGGGTAATCACAAACCGGTTCACACCCGGGCAGGAGTCCAATGGTCAAACAGAGATGCATCGAAGGAAGGTAGGAGAATTCACGTGCAGTAGCAAGCGAGGTGCAGGCGGGTTGGCCAAAGCAAGCAGACACAGTTGGAGCGCATACAAAAGATATATAAGAAGACAAAAGATATATAAAAAATAGCTTCAAGAGTCATGAAGTCACCGCATTGGGACATCACAAGATTGTACACATCAATATGTTCAGCACGTATATGTACATATACACACCACATGCATATGCAGAGACGGTATACATATATATATATATATATTTTTATATACAGACATATACAACCACCTACACCCATACACATATAAATGTATACACAGACACACACGCACACACACACAGCGTAGGACACCCGGGTCAAAGCTGATATTAAACACCGTTCTATGCAAATTGGTCTACCCACTACTAATTTTCATAGAAAAAGCATATAACGATATGTGCTTTTACAATCCTCCAGAGAAGCCGGAAGATGGGTAAATATTGCTGATGAGATGTAATAACATCGAAACTAGTCCAATATTCCTGTCCGGCTCTCTGGAGAATAGAGGAAATGTGTTTCCTTGAAAACTCGTATAACTCTAAAACCCGGTCCGTCTGTGTGGTTACATACAGACTAGCTGACACTCACTGTAAAGTGTCTAGTGAAAAACTGAGTACATGTACATATGTATACATGTGTGTATTTATATGCATACTAATACTTCCGTATACATATGTAGATGTACACTTTAACTTAATTGTTTATATATATATATATATATATATATATATATATATATATATATATATATATATACATATATACATATATATGCATGTATATATATATATATATATATATATATATATATATATATATATATATATATATATATATATATATATGTATATATATATATATATATATATACAATCTCTACTACTCTGACAATCTTAAATCCTAGGTCTCCCTCCTCCTTACTCGCTTCCCTCTTCCCCTTCCCTTCCTACCTCCTTCTTTCTCTTTTATCTAGTGTATAAAATATTTTCATATCATTCCACTACAAAAGTCTGACGACATGGTGTGTTTTCTTACAGTGTACCTTCGGTTTATGATAATATTTTTATATTATTCAAATAGCGAGGTATAGGTAACCCATACACTATAGAAACAATTGTTACCTAATAAATTCTTTATACCCGTATTTCCGTTTCATAAACTTCTTCTCCATATTTTCTCCGGATTTTAAAACACACTTTATTATACGTTGAGCAATCTCCGACGTCGGTTGACTCCATCCAATGCGACTACTTAGTAACATTGGAATACAAATTTACTAATTCTTCACACTCCTTTACAGTCGAGTAACCTATCAACCTACGTCTCGGAAATGGAAAAACACCATTGTGGTATGTCCTTAAAAAACATACCCATTCAGGGTAAAAAAGAATACATTCTTGGTATGATACAAAGGACCAACAAATTTATTCGGCGGATTAGATGGAGGGCCTTCCACTTCGATAGGAAAAAGATTACACAAACTTCCGACACCAACAACGATAAGTTTGGTTTCAAATCCTACAAAAACCCACCCTCTAACCCTCCTCTGGATTCTTTCGAGCAGGACTTAATGAAAATGATAACCGGAATCAAATTTATAAACGGAAGGAAAAACGAACTGCAACGAGATATTAAAACTCTACTCGACAACCTAAGGAATACCAAAGGAATTATCATAAAGGCAGACAAAACATCAAATCTATACACTCTGGATGTAGAAACATATAATAATTTTTTACGTAAGGAATTACATAGGAAGTACAAAAAAACAAACGCAACTACACTAACCAAATTTAATAACGCAGCATGTGATATTGTTAAGAAACTGAAAATCGACGTAAAACGGTACCCCTATCTCCAGCTACACCGACTTTTAATCTGAAGGACCATAAGGATAACTTCGATACTAACCCTAAAATTAGATTAATATGTCCTTCAAAGTCCGATATAGGTAGAATCAGTAAGTACATATTAGATCGTATTATCCCCCAAGTTAAGGCTAAGGTAGATATTAAATTATGGGGTAATACTCAACAGGCAATTAGATGGTTCAATAACATTAGTGACAAAAACAAATCGTCTTTTATTCAATTCGATATAGATGAATACTATTCCTCTATTTCACCTGAAACCCTGCATAAGGCCCTCTCATTCGCTAAGGCTAACTCGGACCTCACAAACGAGGAAATTAATATTATACTTGAAGCTAGACGCACAGTAGTGCATTTTGAAAATAGGTATAGGGTCCGCAGAGATAGACCCTCGGAATTCGACATTACGATGGGTTCTAATGATTCGGCGGAAGTTACGGATCTGGTTGGGATCTATATAGCCCACAGACTCCAGAGCGAATTTACGGACCTCCACGGCGGAATCTACCGCGACGATACACTTCTATTAGTCAAGAATATGAACAAACAAAACCTAGAAAGGCGACGTAAAAACATTAGGAAACTTTTCTTAGAACTAGGGCTTAATATTACCTTCGAACACAATCTTAAGGTGGTCAACTTCTTGGATGTCACCTTCAACCTTAATAACGGTAATATAGAGCCATTTCACAAACTTAATGAAAATCTCAAGTACGTTAATGTAAAATCGAACCATTCCCATTCCATTATTAAATCTATCCCTAAAAATATATCCATAAGGATCTCCCGACTGTCGTCTAATTTGAAGACCTTCAACGAGCATGCTGATAATATAATGACGCACTTAGAAAAGCTGGTTACTGCGAGAAAATAGAATATCTAGACGATAACCACATAAGTACTATGAATAAAACACATCTAAGTCGAACTAGTATTGCACCACGCACACACATCAATAGGCATACTAATAGGTGCAAACTAGCAAATAGAGTCAGACGTAGAGAGTACATATGGTATAACCCCGTGTACAATATTTCTATTAGCACTAAGATTATCTCACAATACTATACACTAATCAATAAACACTTTACAACTTCACATAAATACTATAAAATCTTTAACTCGCGCACCATTAGCCTCTCATACTCCACTGCACCTAACATAGAACAACTAATTAAAAAACTCAACTCAGCAATACTAAATAAGTACCATCCCTAATGACACAGTGCACCAGCATAGCAACATACAACGCACTAACACGCAACTACAAACCCACCAAACTATCCAGGATACTACTGCAAAACATAAAAATAACTGTAACTGCACCAAACCAGGTACGTGCCCACTGAATAACCAGTGCCTAGCACGCAATATTGTCTACCGATGTACAATAAGTTCCGGAACCAACAAATGGTATTACGTCGGATGTACCGCAACATCTTTCAAAGCTCGCCTATACCAACATCGATCTTCGATCAGGCACGAGAAAATGCGCTACGTAACAACTCTCGCCGATAAAGCCTAGCAGCTCCGGAGGAACAATCAAGCATTCTCCCTTGATTGGCAAATTATTGCTGCTGCGCCTGCATATAAGCAAAATCATGGATTCTGTAAATTATGCAATATGGAGTTATACTGCATTTTAACGTCGGAAAACAAACTTTTGAACAGCAAAATTGAACGTTCACTTTACTGTAACCATCGTTTGAAAACGACTTTTTCTTTTTTTAAATGCATGTAATGTTACCTTTTTACACCACCGTTTGCAAATTTCTGTTTTATATGTTTATACACACGATATGGCTTTCTATAATAATAGTACTAAACACTGTTTTTGGACCCCTTTAGAAATAACCTGCTACTATAATAGCCCCAATAACTTGTCTGTAACTCTGTACCACTTTGACACCTTTAACTAAATTTTGTCCAAACAACACCACTAGAAGAATTTACTTCCCCTGCCAACCCTAACACGCCTCATTAAGCTAACTGCTGCAAAAGCATTCTCTCCTTACAATCTCTACTACTCTGACAATCTTAAATCCTAGGACTCCCTCCCCTTTACTCGCTTCCCTCTTCCCCTTCCCTTCCTACCTCCTTCTTTCTCTTTTATCTAGTGTATAAAATATTTTCATATCATTCCACTACAAAGGTCTGAAGACATGGTGTGTTTTCTTACAGTGTACCTTCGGTTTATGATAATATTTTTATATTATTCAAATAGCGAGGTATAGGTAACCCATACACTATAGAAACAATTGTTACCTAATAAATTCTTTATACCCGCATTTCCGTTTCATAAACTTCTCTCTCTCTATATATATATATACTACAAACAACAACTTCGTCTTTTGTCCGAATCACAACCAGCCCTAATTAATTTTCCTGAGATTGCTTTACCAGAACTGATCAATGAAGTCAGTAAAAGACTAAATTTAGCCGAGATGGTTAACATACAAAATATAGTTGTCAAGTGATCAGCACTTCCTTACATATATCATTCTCAGTTGTAAATTTATCTACATGTAAATATTAATAGTAAATATTAATAATTGTTTCTACTTTAGGCACAAGGCCAGCAATTACCCAGTGCATTACTGGTACTTTATTTTATCGACCCCGTAAGGATGAAAGGCAAAGTCAACCTCGGCGGGATTAAGATGAACTGTTGTTAATAATGTTATGCTTATTTTTTTAAACTATTAACCTCATAATTCTAGAGTTATTTGCCGTATTTGTTCCAAATCTCTTCTCTCTCATCTCAAATCCTACAGAGATCAACTGCCCCTTTCATCCACACGTGGTTGATACATAAACTACCATTCTAGTACTGGGGTTTATTCTTCCACTATATCTCTTTCTCATTTCCATTCTCTCACTGTCTATCCTTCTCCGGAAGAAAGCTGTTGCATTCAGGCCTGCAGAGGGAATGCTCTAATATGGTGCCTCTACGACATCCTCAGCAGTAAATCCAGCAGTGCTCATAACACCTCAACCCAATCAACAGTCGTTCAAGTTAGGCTTATCACGAAATGAAACTTTTATTTTATGATTAATGCCACTGAATATCCCATCTCTGGAAGAAATCTGGAGAGAATGGGCTTGCTAGAAATAAAAGTGCCCTAAGAATCTCCATATGTCAAATTGGTGCCCCAGCGAATCCATCAGCGAATCCATCAGCGAATCCATACCAAACTCAAAATTACAAATGACACCTATGTACACAATCTTTTCGTGAGTATTTTCCCTATTAATATTCAACATCAAGCTAGTGTTTTCAAGGATGTACCTAGTTTTGTTACTATTTCATTAGGAAAGTCTCTGTTGGTGACGCTTTTACAGGACATTTAATAGTAAAGATGAAATTTTCCCCAAATAGGAATTAGTTTCCACATACTTACAACAAACCAGAAATTCGTTTCCACGTACTTACAACAAACCAGAAATTCGTTTCCACATACTTACATCAAACCAAAAATTCGTTTCCATGTACTTACAACAAACCAGAAATTCGTTTCCATGTACTTACAACTAACCAGAAGTTCGTTTCCACATACTTGCAAGAAACCAGGAAGTGTCATTATATTAGATGGCAGAGACTGTGTAATCCTCAAGAATACCACAGGAAAATTTAACGTCAGCACATTATAAGTCAGAAATATAAGAACGTACCAAATTCAGCTCACTAACAACTTCAGCAATCAATTTTATCGAGACGATATTTTATTTGCTGATCCAGGAAGTTTGAAAATCATAGTTGACGTTCACAGGATTAGAACTCAGAACCCAAGCAGTGGGTATATATACACAATGTAAATCATTAAATGAAGACATCTCTCTGTAAACAACTTGCAGTTGCGAGTAAATTATGTAGAGTTACTCAACATGACATATACTATAATTTAATCTACTAAGTTACTGCTATGTTTGCTGTTGATTGTTTATATTACATATAAAACGACACTAATATTTATATATATATATATATATATATATATATATATATATATATATATATATGTCATGTTTTATGTTAAGTATTTATAGAAAAAGAGCACAATTTGACTTTCCGTTTTTCTCTTTTGACTTTGCATTTCTTTTATATATTTGCTTTCAGCTTTTTCTATAATTTATTCTATTTTGTCTGGAAGAAAATGTAAATATAAATATTGATTTTGTTTTCTAAATTCATAGCTCCAAACTCTCTTTAGACTATAAGTATTACTTTCTTTTGTTTCACATTACTGCCGTTTCGTCCGATATTATATATCATTATCCCTCAAAATGTCTTTACATATAACGCACTAAGTATCTCACTCACCAGAGAATCAAATCAACATACGCAACACAAACATTTTACATAGACCAACACCTACCCATTAACACATACTCACACACACACACACACACATATATATATATATGTGTGTAAATATGATAATAATGGAGCTACGGCGTTGCAAATGGGTTACATATGAAAAAAGTTTGTCCTTCATCAGTGGTCTTCCAACCGTCATAGGCATTTCATCGCTTTAAAGACCATATACCTCAGGTTGGTGCGAGCAACGGCTAAAAAAAGTCGTTGGGACACGTAAATAAAGGGGACGCTAGGGTAAACAAACAAAATGGTTTAAGAAACAGAAAGTGATGAAGAAAGAGACAAGTCCCAGATTTCTATGAATATAAATTCGGTGAAATCGTGAACGAGAGAATTAAGACCATCAAACCTGGTTGAAATGTGAGCAAGGAAGGAATTTCGCACAGGTCTAACGGGAGGAAGAAGGGGTCTGGTCTGCGAATTCGGTAAACATAAGTTCTGTGAAATCGCAGACGAGAGAGAGAGAGAAAACAAATATATATATATATATATATATATTATAATTGAATATATAAGAGAGATACACTCAGACATATACATATATGTCTTCAAATCGTAAGGGACCAGATTCGTTAATTTGTTGAGCTAATTTAAATGTCGAGTAAACTTGTCTGCTATTTTTAGTAGTATGAGTTTCTGGGACACGCTAGGTTCTGATACCACGTGCGTTATTGTATATACGCACACTATTCAGTTTTCTGATATACTTAGAAGTGAGGTGTTTACTAATGTTTCACCCACTGATGAGCAATATGAATTGGTAATTCTCTGCTCAATTGGATTGCAAAACACCATCGCTAAATGCTGTCTGGATGATTGGTAATTATCACAATTCCCGTTTATATTTATTTTCTTGATTTATTCTTAAATTGAGTCTGGCAAACCCTATTATCCATAGTTAGTATCTTTTTCACCTTAGCGAATCTGGTCCCTTACCATTTGAACACATATATGTATATATCTGTGTTTATCTCTCTTTTATATTCAATTATAATATACGGCTCGGAAAAATCTCTTTTCTTGAGCTATTTTATTGTAAGAGACTATTTTGAGTTTCTAACTCAATATATACCATTGGTATATATATATACGTATATAGTAATAATTGTTTCTACTTTTGGCACAAGGCCAGCAATTACCCAGTGCATTACTTGTACTTTATTTTATCGACCCCGTAAGGATGAACGGCAAAGTGAACCTCCGCTGGATTTGAACTCAGACCGTAGAGGGACGTAACTATGCTGGAAAGCATGGCGTCCGACTCTCTACCGATACTGCCAATCCACCAGTAATAATAATAAATATGAAGACTAATCCAAAGAGGGCTCGATAAGTATAAATATATATCAAATATATACGAACCCTAGTATCGAGTTTGCAACATGCTACTGGAAACTGTAATCTAATACAAACATGTACATGGTTTCGTCATTAGTAATAGCCTATACTCAACCAAACACACCTGAGCTTGGCTGCTAAATATCTCTGCACGCTAAAATATGAAACATTTTAAATTAACAAGTGGCCAGTATTTATTGTCTACGTCTATCTACCTATAGAGTGTATAGTGATATACATATATGAGATCATGAACGAGCAAAGGTGTCTGTATATATTCAACCTGTATGTCAATTTTACTTAATATGTCGACAGTTTTTAAGCTGTGTGGCGTTCATATAAATGCATTTTTCAAATATACTGAAGGACAGAAAACCATCATTGTTTTACAAAAACGTACAGTCCATCCCGTATGCGACGAACGTATTCCATTGATTATGTTCCATTTATACTAGTTTAATATATTCATATATTCCGAACAGTCATCAAAGATTCTATGCACTCAAACGTTTAGATATTCAATTCATAAATCCATTAAATATGTGTGTGTATGTATATATAAGAATATATAATATGAGACCTATAGGCTGAGACGTATATGAAGAAAACAGCATTGCCTTAGTTCCTACATCAGCAAATTCAGTTATTGCCCGGTGTCAGGAGACACGTATATAGCCCTGAGCTTTTTGATAAACTTACAACTTCCACACGCCATGAATTCTATACACTATTTCCCAAATGATAGTAAAAGAAAATTGCAATATATTATTAATTGCATGCATATCATCTCTGAGCCTGTTCAAGAGTTGCATATTGCAAATGATCTGGCGATTGTCCCTGGAACACGAACTTCTTCAATTGTGCCCGGCTCTGGAGTCGATATTACATTGAAGTGGTCGATCGGCAAACGCACATCAAACGTGAATAAATATAAGGAAGAGATTTTGACACCGGCTTCCCTAATACGTATTATTATCATTTATATATCTATCTATATCTATACTATAAAGCTGACGGCCGTATGTAGGTAACAAACTTTCCTCCAAACGGCTGGACCAAACAGCACCAAATTTGCACCATAGATGTAACTTTTTCCAAGCAAAAAATTGAGAGTATTTTTGTATACTGAATTTTGTTAAAAGATTAAAGACATTATTTAAATATTCACTTCTTTAACATTTCAAATGTCAACACTTCCGGTTATACGTCATTCCTCACTTTTTCTTATAACGTTTTTCGAAATATTTCTTTCTGCGTTCACAGACAAATTTTTTTAATTTCAGAAGATCCAGTTAAGGGTGAAAGCAGCGATTCTTTGCTTAAATTTTAATCTGTACAGATATTTTTGCATACACAGAAACAAAAATTTATTTATTTCACGAAAGCACAGACGGCTTATCGTCATTATTACTGTTCGAGGTAAGAGGACCACAGTCTTTCCAAGATCTGAGAACCCTCAATGGCCATCAACGTTACACTTGCCGTTTGGCTTGCCAGATACGTGGTATGTTACACGATGACAGCCATTGGCACCTCACCTTGCAACACGCAGCAACTGCTAAAGTCCCTTCTCAGCTGCAGAAAACCTGTTGCTATTATGCTGCACAACTGCCATCTTACCGACCCTCTCGCACTGTGGAACAACCACTGTGAAAGTCTAGCTGAGGACATCCTCCACAGTACACACAGACACAATCCAAACGTAACATACGATGTCGTTTTCAATGAGGTGCTCATTTATCTTGAAGACAGTGTCCTAGAGATTGGTGGTAGGCCTCTAAGTCACTACAGCTTACCTGCTCCTGACCGTAGTGTCCAAGGTCAACGTCTACAGAGGTTCTCTGCGAGACGAGCCTCGAAATCAGTGATTCTCACGCGATCAATTGTATGTAGGATGCTCTAGGGTGAGCTCGCCAAACAATCTGTTCATCTTTGCTCCAGAGGGCCGAACAAGAAATATTGTATACTATGAGGCTCTAACAATGTCATTTAAATATTTTCTATTATTTGGAATTTCCATTATGGTTGTACAAATTATTGTTTGTTAAAAAATGTGTTCTCTGTTCACCCTTTATTGTTGTAACTATCAATTTTCTTTAGCGTACTGGCTGCTGAATTGGGGAATCCTAAAAACTATTCAAACCCAACATAAGAGCACGTTACATCCTCGCTGACTTGAGAGGGCGTGCGGTATGTTTGCACTGAAGTGTAGGGGAGATTCCTGAAAAGATAAAATGCCGGTATACCTTACCGGGGGCCAGCCGGACGGCCATTTAATATATAATAAGAAACACAGTTAACATAGTTTTCAATTTCTCCTAACGATATCTGATCACTGTCATATTATCCCCCCCTTTCTTTCTCTCACTCTCTCACGCACTCTCTCTCGCTCGCGCGAGCGCTCTCTTTCACTCTGTGTGTGTGTGTGTATATATATACACACACACACACACACACACATATATATATTTAGTATTAATAATAAATGTGAAGACTAAAATCTAAAGAGGATGAAAGCAGCGATTCTTTGCTTAAACTTTAATCTGGTATTTTAATATATATATATATTATTTATATACACGAGTGGCAGATGAAAGGTTAATAGGGTGACTATGAAGGATTGTTTCTACAACTGTGAAATCTGGGATGTATTAATTTCACTTTCTCTTATTAATAGCTACGTTGTTTATTTGTAGCGACTATGTTGAAAAATAATCATAATATTCTTAATAATAAACATAATATTCATGTCAATCAGATAAATAATGTATTAATTGTTAAACCTTGGTGATTTCATCCTTGCGTTTATATATATATATATATATATATGTGTGCGTGTGTATGTGTGTATGTATGTATGTGTGTGTGTGTGTGTGTGTGTGTGTGTGTGTGTGTGTGTGTGTGTGTGTGTGTGTATAAAATATATCGGAAGATCCTTCGACTGCAGAGCCGGGTTCGATCTGTAACTGATCTTGCCTCGCGCTTATCGACAGAGAAACATATGTAATATGTTAATAAATGTGAGATATATATATATATTTACATATATATATATATATATATATATATATATATAAATATATATATATTTACATATATATATATATTTATGTAAATATATATATATATTTATATATATATATATATATTTATATATATATATATATATATATATATATACATATATATATATATACATATATATATATATTTACATACATATATATATATATATATATATATGTGTGTGTGTGTGTGTGTGAGTGTGTGTGTGTGTGCGTGTGTGTGCGTGTGTGTATGTGTGTGTGCGCGCATGCGTGCGTGTGTGTGTCTGACTGTGTATTTTTCTTTTTTCATGTGTAATTAAAGGACGGGAAAGAATTAAAGAAATTGAGAAAGTAATCGAGAACGTCTTTGATTAGGTGAAAGTTTAAGAAAGATACAAATTTAGATTACCGAAACAGAAGAGAAATAGAGATGACCAAAAGAGGATGTTTATATCTGATTCCAATGTCTTTGATGTCCTAATATGGCATTAGATGTATATTTCTTCTTTCGTCTTCTATTTATTTCACTTATATTGTATTCTATTAATTCTGCCTTAGTTCTCTGTAAATTGCATCATATTAATAAAGCATATCAGCCACGACACAAAAACTCATAAATGAAGCTTATTTTGATTCTGTTTGTTTCATTAATATGGTAATGAATGGAATGGGCTTGTACCGGATTTGACATTGCACTTAAAAACATGGCTATAGGATGTTGTGTTCACACGATATTTCGATAAAATAAATTGCCTTCTGGATAGTGGTATCTGATTTAAGCAAAAGGTCAACAATGTATGGGGAAGAGGAAAGTCGATTAAATCGACCCCTGTACGTTACTGGTGCTTTAATTTATGGACACCAAAAGGATTAAAGGCAATGCTAACTTCGACTGCATTAGAACTCAGAAGGGCTGCAAGTATTAGTCATAAAGCATATTGTCCAACGCTCTACCGTTACAGCCAATCACCCGCCGTAAATTCCATTTAGATAATATAATTGATTTTGATCTTTTACTAAATTGAGTTGTTTTGTATCTTTGTTAAACATTAGAAATGTTGTGGAATTATATACTCAGCAAAATTGGAAAAAGAAACTTGCAATATTTAATTCAAATTTTGTCGAGATAATTTATTTTCCACCATTTCGCAGCCGATAAAATAAATGCCAGTCATGTACAGTATTACTTAAATCCATTACATTTCCGTACTACATGCTTGGTTTTGTGCATAGGTCATAAATCACTAATACCATAGCATCATTACTGATGAGACGGTCAAAATTGCTTGCAGTATTTACTTTGCTCTCCCATCTTCCTACGTCAATAAAATAAGTACTTGTTAAAGACTATGGTGTAGTTAATTGAAAATATTGCACAGAAAAGGTGGTTTATTGTCGAGTTCAGAAATTATCGCCAGAAAACTATATATATTCATGGGAATATAGTGTAGGCTCTAAAACTTTTATGTGCATATATGTATGAACTTGTCAAAACATCATTTAAGGAGACATGGTTGATAAGATTCTGATAAGATTGCTGAACGATTAAAAATATTAAGTTAAGAGTTCATACCAGACTCCATAACATGGACGTAGAGTGTAAAATATTTCACATGATAAATATGGATCCAGTGTATGAAGGACAAGTGTTTCGTCATATAGAAAATACGTGTAATTTAATAAGCATCTCGTGCGGATTATACGCCACTTACATCGTTATACCAACACCAAGTAGTCAGTGGTGTTGGCAAAACTCATTTAGAATGAAGCAATTAACTATAAATACTGAATACAATTCAAAGATTATACTGAAAGCAAATAATTATATGGATATGCCGCTGGAAGGTTATGATTTGAAACAATTTTACTCCGTATAATTTAGTAGATAATGCAAATTGATACGATTTAGGTTATGTGGAAAAGTGTCAGAAAATCCAATGCGTTTTTTTGTACTTACTTGCGTAAATCTCGAAACCTTATCCAATAACTCAGATTAGAAATGTTTGCTGATATTTGATAGAATGGATTGTACTAACAAACGAACAACCTTTGACTGCAACTTTTTGTGATAAAATGTTATTTCCTTTAATGTTTTACATTGATAATTCGATAGAAGAGTTATAGGGTCTGAGAAACCAGGTATTCAATAGTTTTTCTCTGGATATTTATTGATATATACTATATAGATGTATTTAAATTAAATATATTATATTGTACCCTTTCAATCCTCTCTACACTATCCGTATAATCGTACTGAAATGTGTAGTGGGAAAAATGACTGTTTGAAGTTCAGTAAAGGCTAATATTGGCGGCAAATTGGTAGCATACTTAAACTGGCTCTCAGTGCTCTGAGTTTCAATCTCAGCGAACCTAATATTGTGAATTATAATTTTGGATTCGTGCCAGTCATGGGACCAATTGTTTATTCCTTCGCTCTTTATCTACTCAAGTCTCAACTCTCCCTTCCTCACTCTTTCACCCTTCTCTATGTTTCTCTCTCTCTCAACAAAATGAGGTGGGGTCAGATATAGTTAGGGAGCACCAGGTTGAAAATGCGTAAAAGACACCTACCACATATAATGTTTTCCATACGACCATAATAGATACTAAGAAATGAGTGATAAATGCTTTCATAATGTAGAACGAACTTACTTTTAGTCATTTAAAGTTTTTAATCATGATCGGCGGCATAATCCATGTTAAAAGCCGTTTGTCTCTAAAATAGAGTCTCATGGGCCAATCCAACTGCAGAGTATCTTGGAATGTATATTACCATAGCTGTGGGTGGGCCGCCTAAACAGTGTGAGTGAAATAGGTGGACAGCAACTGGCTGGATGTCTGTCAGGTGTACTGAATCTGTCATTTAAAGACCTGACTTGCGAAAAAGGTTCAGGTGGTTACTTTATAAAAGATACATGGACACTTAGAGAATAATACAA
>OZ024746.1:38134820-38139820 GCA_964016885.1 Eledone cirrhosa
CCTCCGACCCTCCACCACACCATGCAAAGTCACTCATCTCTCTCTCTCTCTCTCTGTATATATATATATGGGATTACAAATTATCGTTATAGGTAATCCAGTTAGAGGTTGTGAATACTCCGTATTGTGGATAGTTTTAATGTGCGACGTTGTGGCTCAACAAGAGGTTTCCTTAGGTAGGTTGCGATTTCTTGGGAATTCCTATGCAGTTAATCTTGGAGTAATAATAGTGAAAGAATGAAGAATAACATGGTCAACAGTACAAAAAGGGTTGTATTTACAGTATTAACAATTGTTTCATTGATTAGGTTGTCTAAAATTTGCTAATCCCTTGAAGTTGTGTCACTCAATTTTAAATTCTGATGTTGTCATTTGAATTTTCCTAGTATATTACAAACATCGTGTATAATTCTTATCAGTTTTTCCGATGATTTGATTAGGCATACATTGTATTTAAAATTGAATGACACAACTTGAAGTGATTAGCAATGTTTAGACAAACTAATCAATGAAAAAATTGTTAATACTGTAAATAAAACCCTTTTTGTACTGTTGGCCATGTTATTCTTCACTCTTTCACTATATATATATATATATATATATATATATAGTGAAAGGGTGAAGAATAACATGGTCAACAGTACAAAAGGGGTTTTATTTACCGTATTTACAATTGTTTCATTGATTAGGTTGTCTAAAAATTGCTAATATATTTATTAGAAAGAGTTGGGGCCCGGTGGTTATACTCCTTTATACGTTATTTATATTATTCAAGCACGAATATGCATTGCTTTGCATAGATTTCAATTACAATTATGTGGTTAATGCCGTACGCTTGTAGTCTGAGACATTATATGCATCATTATATACCAATAATATCCGACTGCTAGATTGAGGATAGGTAAGGTATGTGATGTTCATGCAAGGATTTTGTATGTATATGTATCTCTTAGCATACATATGCAAGCTGTTAAATTTTATTATAATTCTTTTACAAATATTCACAATAACCAGCAAGTTATATACAGATTAGAAGACAGAATAAAAGCTTATAGACAATTTCTTATAGACGATCGTGTTTTTGATGAGAAAGACGTATTTCCACATAATAGATATAGATCCCTTCAGAAACATATATACTAACGAAGCATATTGTTATCAAAGTTGATACCATCGCAGGGGGAGAAACAGACTTTTAATACTATAAGAATTTCTATAACTTACATTTGTAAAGTCAGTATAAATTTGCCTAGAGTATTATACTAAAATATTGGCTTAATTAGTTATTTTATCTAACGCCTTAAACAATACACAGAATACATTGATAACTGGTTTATCACACGTTGTAAGGATTTGCTTGAATTAACACCCTCATCAGTGATAAGAGAAGAGATTTAATGAGAAAATATTCAATTATTCTACGTGATTCAACTTTCTGCTACCGTCCATAAATCAGCATTTTAATGGTTCTCAATCGGTTTCGTCAAGGTGTATTCAGTTGTACGATCTGCTGAATGACTTACATATTGCATTAACCTCAAAGAAAGTTCTACGTTATGAAATTAGTTATTACTCCTCCCGTAGTACCTATAATGGCCGTAGGGGAACCATGGTATTATACGGTGTCTAGCAGGCATTTTAAACCTAGTGATTCCTTTTGACTATATATGACAACAGATGACTTCATACAGAGAAAGTGAGAGAAGGAGGGAAATGAGGGAAAGAGAGACTAGGGGAGGAATAGAGAGAGATAATGAAGAATTAGTCTCAGTACTGGTAATTTAATAACCGACACAGAAATGAAAATAAACATGTTGCACTCAGTGAGATTTGAACTCAGAACGTTGAGAGCCAGTTTAAATAGTCTACTAATTCACCATTTGTATAGGCTTGTACAACCTACAATATTGTCATTTTTCATAATATACACAAACTACGGATTTCAGCATGATTATTCGGACTGCGTAGAAAGCATTGAGACAGTATAATATAATATATTTCATTTAAATGGAACTGGATAATATATACCAATAAACATTCAGAGAACTAATATTGAATACCTGGTTTCTCAGACCTTATAAATCTTCTATTGTATTATGAATCTAAAACTTGAAACGGAATAACATTTAATCACAAAATGTAGTATTCAAAAGGATTTCGTTTGTTCGTACAAACCATTCTATCAAATATCAGTAAACATTTGCTGTATTTCCCTTTGATCTCGTAGTTATAGTCAATCATTGCAACTAACTTTGATAACATTGCAAGTTATTGTAACGTTTAAAACTTCGCACCTTTGATTCTCGATTTGTATTTCCAGACAATCGTTGATTTTAGATATGGTTTTAAGATTTAAGCGTGTAGTTAAGAGACAATTTTCTTCATGTAAATACAATGCTAGTGTTTCGAGTGTTCGTATGGTACCTACCCACATTATATGCGTAATCACATAAAATATAAACATGCAGTATATTTCAAATCAAAAGCTGCCAACGTCATATTATTATGGTTATTTTCTTTAGAATTTAACTGTTGACATAAATAGAATAGCTACAGTTAGTTCCTCAATCCGAAATTAGTTTTGGCTGCACCCTAGACTGCCTGGTGTTCATATAGTTATCCAAGGGATGTAATAACTCTACTAGATATTTATTGCATTATGTATATAATCAATATGCATAATGGAGAGAAATCACTGCCCGTGAAAATATACTACATCACATGTTTGGAATCCAACACTTATCAGAATTTTAACAAACACTTTTACGTCACCTGTACTTCTTTGGTGTACATTTCGTACCCAATACATGTCTACGGAAACAAAGATAGAAGCGATCACAATTTATACTTCATCAACATTTTTCATTCGCATGAACAAATGGAAACGACTTAGGAACAATTCAGTGCGGATATTTTATTATAGTAAATACAAGAAAAGCAATATGATTTCACATTTTGTTAAGATTTAATGGGAAAGTTCATGCAATGTAATGGGCAATTTCATGTCAAACATAGATCATCATCCGTAAATTAAAAACAATTACTTTATACTTGACTTATAAGACAGAAAACAACAGTGTGTGTATGAAATCCTACTAACGTAATTCCCGATTCCATCAATTCAATTTGGCATAGTCTGTCATCAAATAAAAGTCACTGCTTTTAACAGAGACTGATACCGGGAATCGTGCTGTCACACAGAGATTTCGCTCCACTTTCGCTGCAAAGATGTAATAACCAGCAGACTCAGTATAACCGACAGTCAGTGTCAGGATTATTAATGCTTGCATTGAATCTACAGTAAATAATTTTCACTTCGTATGCGTAACTGCAAACATGATCAACATCAAAGATAATAAGAACTACAAGAACAAAATTAATTCCCTTGATAATAAGCCATAGTCCGATTCGGGATGCTTTAGAAGATAATCAAAAATCCTTTAATCAACGTATAATCAGATTCCTAATATAAGTCAACTCATCCGTTATATCCGCACGAGCAGAGACATAAACACACACTTATATACATACACATATATATATATACATTTATGTATACAGTAATATGTATGAATTATACACGACGGCTGAGCTCCGGCCGTTTCGACAGCTAGATCTGAATTAGCCCCAGTATTAGAATCTAGCTGAAATTATCAAGTGGTACAGTCCATGTCTAGGCATGCAGCCTAAAGCTAAAAAGAAGCAGAAATATGAAAGCCAAAAAAATCCTCAAAATTTGTAGTTTTTCTTCTTGTCTGTCACGGAGAGTGGTCAATGATCTGCGATGTTATGTACATAGTTAAATTCCCTCATAGTTGCGGGCGCCTGAACAGGCCTAAGTCTGCTTGTTTTTTCCTGTATTTTAGTTTGTAATTGGGAAGGAGATACACCTGAGGTCTACCCAACCTGGGCCGTGACGGGTTTTAAAGGTAAGATATGTCCTATATATATACACATATATATATATATATATATATATATATAGAAAGGGCTTCTACAGGATTAGAACTGTTTCATTCGATGATTGCTTTCGAATGAAGCAGTTCTAATCTTGTAGAAGCCATTTCTATATTAAACATGTATACTCTTCTATGTATTAAGTACCTTACAGTGGTTACCCGGGATTGAACTCGCGATAGGCACGCACGCATACACACACACACACACACACATACATATATATATATATATATATATATATATATATATTCTGCGTCTCCCCGTGTATTGAGTGTGCCCATGATTAGTTGCTCTCCGATCTCACCACCGCAGATTCTGTACATTATATAAAATACATATAAATAATTGTTTCTACTTTTGGCACAAGGCCAGCAATTATCCAGTGCATTACTCGTACTTTATTTTATCGACACCGTAAGGATGAAAGGCAAGGTTAACCTCGGTGGGATTCGAACTCAGTTCATACAGGGAGGTAACTATGCTTCAATGCATGGCGGCGGGCCCTCTACCGATACTGCCAAGCCACCGCCAAATAATGATGTATCTATCTACCTACACCTGATTCTTTTTTTTATTGTTCTATGCACAAACATATATATATATATGTCGAACCTCTAATAACCACACTGTATAAATTTAAATCAGGGCATAGATTTATGGTAAAAAATCATTTCACATTTTCAACAAAAAATTACTATATGCCATTATAGGCAAGGGCGGGGAATTGGCAGTATCGGTAGAGGTTTGAACGCCATGCTTTCTAGCATAGTTACGTCCATTTACAGTCTGATTCAAATCACGCGGAGATTAACTTTGCGTTTCATCCTTACCGGGTCGATTAAATAAAGTACCAGTAATGTACTGGTTAAATGCTGGCCTTGTGCCTAAAGTAGAAACAATTATATGTAAAGGCTGTAATGACGATTATATAGGGTAATCCAAATTCATTCTCACAAACAAAATGGTACTTCACTGCCAACAATTACGAGTCCCTGCTACATGACAGATACCACTTAGTGAGCATTTAGATATGTGTGCAG
>OZ024746.1:38144820-38169820 GCA_964016885.1 Eledone cirrhosa
TTGCTTCTCTTGTGGGACCCAGCACTCGTTAAATCAAAGATGTCGGCCGATTAATTGCAATAGACTGGTTTGCCCTAAAATGTTTAACCCCGGGTGGCGGTCCTGAAGCGTGTGAGATTTTATAATGACAATTCAAGTGTATTTAGAATTTAATTTAAGGACACCCGACCCCGAAACATTAAATCTGTCCAAACTAAATTCGGCCCATCATATTCATTTCCGTACCTCATGTCAATCAATGTGTTCATCTGTAATATTACTTCACGGTTAATTTATGTTGGCAGCCACGGAATGATAAATATAGACAGGACAACCAGGAATTGTAAGCGGTTGAAGAAAGGTATTCATGACTAGTGCTTTTATGATGCTAAGAAACAACAACAAAATATTAAGCCTGAATCGAATTGGCATTATTTCATGATACCCGTATAATTTTTTCTACTTTTGGCAGAAGGTCAGCAATGACCCAGTACATTACTGGTACTTTATTTTATCGACCCCGTAATGATGAAAGGCAAAGTTAACCTCGGCGAGATTTGAATAAAGGGACATAACTGTATGCTTCAAAGCATTGTGTTCGACTCTCTATCGATACTGCCAGCCCAGCGCCCTTATAATGGTACCCGTATAATGAAATACAAACACAGTCGCTTATGTACGAACTCAAACATCAGCAACGAAACATCGACGCAATACCAATTCTTTTAGTTCCATTGATTTATTTCAAATGTAATAGTAAACAGTTGAATATCATTCAAAGTATAATGATGCATTGAAATAGATCTTCTGTTTAAAACTCTTGCTGAGATTTACTTTGTCTTTAAACTTTCCCTTGTCGAATGTGTAGTAGCCACTAGAAGCTTTTTTTTTTTTGTTTTCAGACATCCCTACAAATATGCTGTATCACCTAGCCTAATTTTAGATAAACAAGGTGGGATTGAATTATCAAATGTAGTCTATTAAAAATGATTTCAAGAAATTCTAGTTAAGGTATTACACCAAGCCGCTACTTCTACGAATTGAGAATTCTCATCTTCTATATTACGGGCATGGGGTTAGAATGTTTCAGGAAACAATCGCTGGACACATGTTACGGGGGAAACCAACCTGCAGGAGATCCAGAGGTAGATCCCGAACAAGGTAGTTGGAGATTCAGCCGGATCAATTGGAGACTGTTACTTCTGACAAGACCGGCTGGAAGGAGTGTTTGAGGGGATTTGAGTAAGAAGAAGAAGAAGAAGAAGAAGAAACCATGTTGCTAGTTGTTTGCTATATCTTAAAGTTTGAACTTTAAAACGTTATCTCCCTTGGTAATGATGTTGATTGTATATACTCAGTCGTTTTCATTAATTTGGGACTTTATCCTAATATAAATATAATGAGGTTGGAGCATATAATAATAATAAAAGCATTACTGTACATAGTGATCACATGAAAAATGTATTTCCTGTTTCTTTTGTTTGTGAAGAGACTTTGAATGCTGCCAGAGACAAATGTCTTCAATCGATCAGACAAGATCCCTATGTGAGTCCAGCCGAGCTCAGGGATAATATCCAAATATCTTCCTCAGGGTCTCCCCCAAGGTTCTCTGCCGGTTCGGTTGGCCTGTATATCTGTCCAGTGAATCCTTTCTGAGACATTGTGACTACATGTATCTAGTTTCGAAGAAGTAGCGACACGACTTGCAGCGACTTACTGATTTACGAGCGAAGAATTCTGTCGAATAACATTTTACCAACGCTACTTCAGAGGAACCTCATTTCGGCCGTTTGTTATTATCCAAGATGCATGAAAATAGTGAAGGTTCGCGTGAATTCCGAATTGAAGGTGACGAGCTTGTCACTAATTCAGTTACCTGCCTTTCGTCACCCGTAAAGATGGCCCTGAGATATTCGAAAATCTCCAGCTCCTTCACTGTAGCCCCACTCACATATAGAGAGCACGGCGGAGGCTTCCTTCAGATGACAAGTGTCTCAGTCTTCACATCACTGATTTTCATTCCTGCCATATATACGCGTGTGTGTGTGTGTGTGTGTGTGTATAAGTGTCGCGCTGTATGTGGGTGTGGATGTCTGTGTTTATTTCCGTATAATTTTATATCTATATATCTATGTATCTAACTATTTGTTTGTAGGATCAATTTTTTTAAAAAAGCATTTGACTCTAAATTTATTTGGTTTGAGCAACACCACCGTTACCATCATGACAATCTCTTCTGCGTTTTATCGTTGGCTTTATATAATAGTGATAATTTATATTAGACATTTTTCTTTAATTTTAAGGTGTCAGATTGTTGCACAGTAAATTTCTATCTCTCAATTTCTTAATTAACTGCTTCTCGCTAATTGATGCGGGTACTTGCACTTTTATACTTCATAATAATTTATGTGGTTTCTGATTCAGGAACAAGGCCAACAATTTTTAAAGAGGTGAAAACCCGATTAAATCAAGCCCAGTGCATTATCGACCCCATACAAGTTAACGTAGAATGTAAAATGCCTTAACTCTATGCCATGAGGCATGTTGTCCGACGTTGTGTTGATACTGCCATCTCACCACTCATTATAGCTTCATTATAGGTGGAATGGCAGTATCGGTAGAGGGTCGGACGCCAGGCTTTGCAGCAAAGAGTTACGGCCCTTTATGATCATAGTTCAAATCCCGCCGAGGTTAACTTTGCCTTTCATCCTTACGGGATAGATAAGATAAAGTACCAGTAATACACTGGATTAATTGCTGGCCTTGTGTCACTAGTAGAAACAATTATAATTTATATAACAAATATTTTTGGTATTTGAATACAACATTGTATAACTACGTCTAGAGACTGTTAAGTTAAATTTCGTGGGTGTAATGGAGAGTCTGTCGGTTCCAGGAAACTGTCATCCTTTTGTTTTCTAGTGACATAATATATACACATCTATTAGAGGAATAGTTTGGCTTTCGCCGTGGACGGTCTTTCGCAGAACAAATCTCAACCCCGATGTAGATCATAGAGAAATCTAGATATCTTGGAGCTCTACGTGCCAGCATATATATTGACTTCATAAAATACGTAGACATTGTATATAACCCCTCAATTTCGAACATCCTTAATTCCTATGACATCCACATGGTTTGTTGATGGTTGAATGATTTATGGACTGTATCCGGAGAGAAGACACCGGAAGCGATTGAATATAAATTCTCGGTGTTTTCAAACCGATGTATTCTGTCACGTCTCCTATTGATAATATCCATTTAATGAGCGATGCCAGGGTTAATTCAATAAAAATGCATTTATGAGGATGAGGAAGTGATCGTCTTAAATTGGATATTCAATATTTCCTGCTACTTGTTGATGATATCAACAGCCATGCATGAGTCACCTGCCTCAATAACAGTGAAAATATAACCAACACCCAACGGAACAGAGAATAATTTTTGGTCTCATTTCCACTGATGTATATGTATCGACTAGAACAGAATTCAGAAATTAGAGAACATCACATATCTTCACAATTCCATTAGTAATAATAACTACCTACACCAAAAATTGCTGTCCTCTATCCAATCACCCGAATAATATATAGAGCATCCCTTAAAATGAAAGTAAGATCCCATAAATTCAATGTCATGTCCACACTGCTATGGTATTCCTAAGGCTGGCCATTTAAAGTCTCTCAGGAGAAGAAAATATATACTTTCCTCACAAATTATCTATGAGAAATCGTGAGTGTCAATTTCTGCTAATTTGTGTTGAAGGTGGGACGTCAGAGTCAGATCCCCGCGGCCTATTGTATCAAATGCATATCTTGCAGCTCGCCTTATAGATTGGGCACCAGAATGTCAGCGAAGAAAGTTCTGGCCAAAATGACCGGAGTGCAAATATTGAAAATCAAATTTCCGACTTGCCATCAAGAGATAGGATGACATCAAGAGCCTGGATGCAGGCAAAACAGAATTGGGCACGTTCACTGCCTCAGGTATAGCACACATCTGTATCTATGCCGTGAAATGTTGCTGTGATTAAACTACACGTTTTTCTATATTTTTGACAGACAAAATACCTACTTTTTCTGGATATATATAGAAAATAAATCCATCATTTAACCACAATGTCTATTTTCGAGGTTATTCAACACAGCTTTTCTCTAAACACTCAGATTGAAAGGTCATATTACATATCCATTTTTCTCAAAGTCTGTTAGACCAAGTAATTATTCTTTACGCACGTTTATTTATTTATACACATATCTTTTAATATGTCACGCTGCACTTCGAGAACTAAGAATAAAATGATCAATGAAGGCATATGATCGACTAAATTCCTTGTAGGTGGTGCCCCCAGTATGTGCACACACGCACAAGCACACATACGCATATACATGTATAAAAGGCAAATGAGTACAAGGGAGGGGGGCAATTAAAGTGCGAGATTTTAAATCAAAATATACAAAAATTGAATTTATCTGTAAATGGAGTCAAGTGGTTGAAATATACATGCACAATAACAGAATTAATTTGTATAGAAAGAACTTATTTCTGCCGAATAGAAAGAGAAGAAAATCTCACGTTTCGGGTTAAACCGACTATTAAAATAGAGAAAGAAAGGAAAATTATGAAAGACGTGTTAGATTAAAACCACACTACTTTGGCAAGAAATAGTGTAATGACTACATACTGCTGTAATCATGTATTACACACACACACATACACACATACACACATACACACCCAACCACACATACGCACACACACACACACACACATATATATATATATATATATATATATATATATATATATGTATATATATATATATGCATTCATACACATATATATATGCATATATATATATATATATATATATATATATATATATATATATATATATATATATATGTATGCATATATATATATATATACATAGAAACGTGTATATGTTTGCATTTGTTTATGTTTGTATACATGTATGTGTATATTTGTGTGTGCATGTGTGTATATGACTGAGTGCACTTCAAGGTTAGTGTTTGAATGTTTAAATTTGTGTGTTTTAAAGGTCAACAAATTTCGATAAATTGTACGATGAAACTATGTGTATATTCCTTCTTATTCAAATGTCTATGAGTTTATGGTTACGTGTTGCTGTGCGGGTGTATATATATATATATATCTTTACGTGAAACATCTACAGGTTTATATATGTTTTCTTTAGTATCGATGGATTTTTGACTATATTTTTTATGAATTATGCAGAAACATGACCATCTATGAATACCGCTAGCCCCATTCAATCGATATTTTCTGATCACTGCGTATATGAGCTTTTGAAACAAATTCACTATTGGGAAACATCCATAGACATATAAGCACAGGTATACACAAACATTATCACACACACAACCGCATGAATACATTCATACACCGCATTCATAGATAGAGATATTTTGATTTATATACACGTGTATGAGTATGAATTATTATTATGTTGCATATATGTATTCAAAATGTGTTGTTTTGTTTTTACTGTATAGAAATAGTCATATATTTACTTATATACTGTCACGTAAAAACGCAGCGCATACACGACTCTATAGATTTTGTGTTTCAAGAAAATATCTTACTAAGCTCAAAACAAGTTATGCAGGTACATAATCCTTTCTGAATGTATGCGTTAAGAAATGACTGTGCCTGTAATATATTGACTTTTTGTAAAATGTTTATGCAACCGTATAGAAGTATATGATATCGGTAGTGTGGGTGGGCTATATAAGAACAGTAGAGCAAATATTTATTTCAGAAGATCCCGTTAAG
The DNA here is from genome assembly GCA_964016885.1 of Eledone cirrhosa. NCBI lineage: Eukaryota > Metazoa > Mollusca > Cephalopoda > Octopoda > Eledonidae > Eledone > Eledone cirrhosa. Next base: position 38,150,617 of record OZ024746.1, read on the forward strand.
GGTGAAAGCAGCGATTCTTTGCTTAAACTTTAATCTGCTATTTTAATAAATGTATATATATATATATATGTATATATAGCCCACGCACAGGCACACACCCACACACACACTCACACACACACATATATATATATATATATATATATATATACATATATATATATGTATACATATATTAATATATAACACGACAAATTTACCTGTCTCTGATACAATCTATTTCTATTTATACATAGATACATACAGAATTTTCTACATATGCATATAAACACACACGCAAACACAGACACACACACACATTCCTCAAATTTATTTCATGACGACCCAATATATATATATATCTTAATTTACAAGTTTATAAAATAATTGTCTCTTAATACATAGGCATCTCAATGAAAGGAAAAGATATATCAATATATTAATAAACCAATAATCTAGTCTGAGATGTATTAAGAGTATTAAAAGTTATGGGGGATATAAGATATATTGGCTAAAATAAGCCAATTCGAGGATATATAATGCACCAACCATCATTTCAAAACCTGAAAGACACAGCATTTGGAATTTGAAGGCATGCACTATTACATTCATACATATATATGTATATTATGAAGGTGCGTTACAACTTTAGACTGGCAATCGTGAAGTTGTGAGTTCGATTCCCGGAGTCGGCGCGATACGTAGGGTTCTTGAGTCATGTACTTTATTTCTCCTTATTCCAGTACACTCTGCTGCTACCAAGGTGCATGAACATTTCCCATGACTAAAATCAATGCATGGGCCACTACTGGTCTTCCACAAACAGTCTTGTCCGGACAGGTGTCTCGTGAGGGTAAATGTGTAGTTTCAAATCCCATCGTCCTATATATATATATATATATATATTCCGAGCTGAAGATCCGCTAAGGTGAAACAATTGTTCTCGGTATGGTGAACTAACTATTGTGTAACCACTTCTATATACATATATATATATATATATATATATATATATATATATATATATATATGCAAATTAGGCTGCTCAGCGGTTAATATGCATAAGGAAAGTATATATTTTCAAACGTTAAATTGACTGACAGGAAGGTATACGATGCTGATGACAGCTAATAAGCTAGAAACTAGTTCATCGTTCCTTAGTCAGTGTTGAACAAATAGGCAACGATGGTTGCCGAACACTTCACGGCTACTAATTCAGGCTGAGTGTTTACAAACAAACCGAGCATTATAATAAATGGTCGGTAAACCCATGCGTGCATATATATATATATATATATATATATATATATATATATATATATATATATATGTGTGTGTGTGTTTGTGTGTGTGCATGTATGTATATATATACTTACTAGTGTACGTATGTATACATATATGTATGTACGTATACATACTTATATTTAAGTATTAGCCGTACAAAGAGTGAGAAATGAAATTTTATTTTTTCTATTTATCGTTTTCGGTACACCCGGCCGACCAACTCACTCGATATGCTTATAATACTCGATATGCTTATAATAAATGTAATCCCATACGTACATATATATATATATATATATATATATATATATATATATATATATATGTGTGTGTGTTGATGTATGTATATACATACTAGTGTACGTCTGTATACATATATGTATGACGTATACATACTTATATTTAAGTATCGGCCGTACTAAGAGTGAGAAATGAAATTTTATGTTTTCCCTTTATATATATATATATATATATATGTATATATATATTTATATATACATATTTTTATACATACATACATAGATACATGCATACATAGATACACACAAACAAAAACACACTCATATACATATATTATTTATATATGTGTGTGTCTGTGTGTGTGTATGTGTATGTTGTGGGTGTGTGTATCGATGTATGTATGTATCTATCTAAGTATATATATATATACATAAAAGGTAAACCGAAATAACCACAAAATCGGTACAGTATATGGAAGGAGTATATTAGATTAATGCTTGAAATAGCAAGAAGATGGTCTTAACTTTTCGGACGCTAGTCCTTTATCAAAGACAAGAATGACAAATAAAAAGATTGAAAAGGAAGGCGGGGTGGAATTGGAAGAAATGTTTTTAAAGAAAAATAATAGGTCCACTCATGTTCCCATCTCTTGGAAAATTATTAATACAGGCGTTTTGTGTATTATACACCATTTTAGAAAATTGGATGATGGAGCGCGTCTGCCTAAAATGGAAAAAAAGACTGTTTTGTATAAAAAGCTGTACTCGTGTCGCGTGCGTATAGATGTTTTTATAGAAAGAGAAATAAAGACACAAAAAGAAAGAATTAAAAAGAGTCATGAAACAGGTAGACAAGTCAACATCTGAAAACAATGCAAATTGGATACATAGATATTGAGTGAAAGAGAGATGAGCAGACTAGCAATCAAGCTCATTTATGTAGGTGAGTTGAATTATAATACATAAATACACAGTCACGAACGCGCACGCATTTATTATATAGAGATTCAAAAGTGAATATAATCAGTCAGTCTGAATTATTATCTGATTGATAGATTATTGAACTGCTTGATTAAACAAATTATTCTGAGTTAGCTGTAAGAGAATTGATATTTTTTCCGTCATAACAATGTCAAACTTATCTGTGCTACTGGGTCACAGCTTTTGTAATAATGTGTAGTTCGTTTTTATAGCCCCATTCTTCATTGGATTCTTTAAAACTAACGAGATCCGGACGTGAATTCCTTGCTGTATTTAAGCTCAGAATGGTAAGTGTTGTAGATAAGTAATGTCTAACATCACTCTCACACCCCTTGGTTCTTAACTTATAGCAAAGAACCTAATAACAGAAAGCAAACCAAGCAGTGTCGGCTTGCTATAGGAAGCCAATCCCCTCGAATACACAGAAGACAAGTGTTATAATTGATATTATCAACGTAACAGGTAGTTCGTGAATTAGGAATTAGAGAGTAAGTGGTTGAGCATTCCACAAATACGTGTATCCTTAACGTAATTCTCAGGATGATTCAGCGTTACGTAGAATGTGATAAGGATGACCCTTCGAATTACATATTCAACTCATATTTGCCAGCTGGGTGGTCTGGAGCCACGTAAGATAAAATGTCTTGCTCAAGGACACAACGCACCGCCGGGAATCGAACTAATCGACACCAATTCAGATACCTTTACTGAATAATTAACATCAGTTTTTTGTTGTTATCTCGAGATTTTAACGACGGCTTTTAATATGGAATTAAAGTCGCCGTAGGTGAAGTTGACCTGACACATACAGTCCTGTTATAACATCATATCAAATGGGACTTCTTGATATGATTGACGCTATCTATGTTACGTATTAGGTATACGTAATAACAGAACAATAATACATGACATATTACATAAAGATAGTCGATGGTTGAATGACATTTACATGAATTTGGGAGGGGTCACCAAATGTTCTAAACGCTGGAAGTATTCATGGAAATATTAACCCCCACATCAACTCATATAAAGTAAAAAAGAAAGTAAATACATAAATCAATACATGGGACATAAAATTAGTGCCAATAAAGTATAATTATATATAAATCAGAATGATACATAGGCAAATTGTATTTTATTGCAGTCAATATTTTACTCGACGGTCAATCGACCACTTTAGTAGTTACCTCGACAAGTGAGAGTCGATATCGACTATTTACTTTCGGGAACCTTGTACAGTAAGAAACACCCGCCTACAGGCGATATTTCTACTGATGAGAATAGTATACATACTGTAGCCGCGTTTGTATTCTTGGAATTGTAGCCATTCATCTAACAAACTTAAACATGAACTACTTTGCACATACACGTAAACACACATACACACACACACACACACACATATATATATATATATATATATATATATATACATATATATATATATATATATATATGTGTGTGTGTGTGTATGTGTGGGTGTGTGCGTGTGTATGCGTGCGTTCATGTGCGTGTGGTTATGATGTGCGCTTGTCTCCTATGAAGTTTATATATATATATATATAGATATATATATGTATGTATGTATTCATGTGTGTGGGCGTTTGTGTGTGCGTGTATGTGTATGTTGTACCCCAACATTCCATGGACTTTTGATGTATATTTATAGATATAATTGTGTAAAGCTATATGTATGTATATGTATATATATATATATATATATATATATATATATATATATATATATATATGTTTCAGTATTGTAAACCAATCTATATATGCAGGTACCCACATTCGCCCAGATATTGTTATGTTAATAATTTTATTGACATGCAGTCTTCCAAACAACTGCATTGTAAATCCTTGCATGTATTTTTATGTGTTTCAGTCTGTACTTTTCTTTCTTTTCATTTTCTTTTTCCCTCGGTGCCTTTGTCTATTATGATAGCTCACACCATATATGTTATGAATCTTATGAATTATATATGCAGTAACACATCTACGTATGAATAGCATTGCGTAAAATCAATAGTTTGCGATATTCCCCTTATCTCACCATATAAAAACGCGTGCGTGCATTGACAATCACTTGTGCATATTTATATATGTTTATGCACACACACATACGCATATATATATATAATGTGTGAGTATGTGTATGTGTGAATGTGTGTGTGTGTAAATGTGTGTATGGCTGTGTTTTGAGAGTGTTTGAGTGTGTATCTCTATGTAAATATACATTTATATGAATGTGTGCATGTGAATATCAACGATGTAACGGTTGAGTGAATACACAATAACTGGTTGAAAAATCAGAAGTTCGTATCCCTTCAATGGCGCTTTGTTTTCTGTGTAATCTCCAAATCCACCTACGATAGTTACTTTCATGGAGTTCAGAGGAGATAAACTGAAACCGAAATTGTGATGGGATAAAAGATCAATTGGGAGAATTACTAGTTCAAGTGATTCTCATAGTTTGCTATGCGGAGTCAAAAATTATACATGGTTCGATATTTGATGGCTTCTTAATTTTTATTAGTTTCCCCTCTACAACATCTCTTCCTACGAGAAAATATGAAATTTTACAAGAAAGCAGTACCGTCACCGCTATTAATTTGTAATATGGTTTACTAATATCGGTATGAAACATTCCAGTAACTGATCTTTCTTTGGACTTTCCTCAAATGTTCTAGCTTTCATGATGCTATTTCCTTTGATATATTAGTTCTGCGAAGCTTCAACATCAATGAATTTTATAATATTTTGTGATAACTAATTCTGGCGTGACCTAATGCAAAACCGTAACATTTATGCCACCATTTAAACTGCTTGAAAGAACAGTCCAATCTTCCGCAAATCTTACCCTACTATCTTTCACATAGGATAATATAGTTACAGAAATGGTCACGGCTGGAAAATGTATGTCCATAAATATATTCAATCGGAGCCAAAATGGAATTAAAAAAAGATAATACCTTTATTCAAGTAAAATTTAATACATTGCTTTAGGAAACTTTGACATTATCTACAATATTATGATGGCAAAAATCTTCACCGTATTTAAAGCCACGATGAAACAGTGTGTCTGGAATAAAGTAGGAAACTATTATATCCTGACAGCAGATTCATATTAATTATTTCTGATTTTTATTATAGAGAAAATCGTACAAATTAATAGAATCTGTCTCATTGTATGGCACAATTTAATTTTAGATTAATATCTTACAGTACATTAATGGACCCGTTAGTTCATTGAGTTCAGTCATTAATAAACCGCACCTTGCTATCCTGTAACATTTCACATAATAAACATAATTTTATCTATTGAATTTCTTTATATAAGTAATGTTGTATAGTTAACCAAAAGCAAGTAAATGTTATATCGCCTCAATACCAGCTTGGTCGGTCTCTCCACACTATTTCATTAGAAGCAGGCAAGAAGCAAAACATACAATCCAACAAAACTTTGAATTAAACCAGATTAATGAAGACGACGGATTCTTATGTGATGAGATTATATCAACTAAATCAATGTGATAAACCAACATACGAGAGAAACATATACGGCTTTGATAGATTATTTCATTAGAATAACTTAGATATACGAATATTTGGAGAATTAGCTCTCAAGAAAGCTACATTGGAATTGATTTTGTGGTTTGGTATCGATACAAAACTGTTTCTACTTCAGTATCAGCGGCCCACAATTTATGGATTCTCTCTGTACTTCTATACAGTTCATTCCACGTGAATAACATAAACGGTTAGCTATGTTATCTAAAAACTCAAATAATTAAATGTACAGAAACGTTGTAAAATCCATTTATATGACGGATGAAACATCCCTGCCACGTGTAGAATAACTAGCTACAAACCAAATACTTACACTTACTGATATTTGTGTCCGTTACCATTTAGAATTCAAAATCAAAATAATTGTTTCTACTTTTGGCACAAGGCCAGTAATTACCCAGTGCATTACTGGTACTTTATTGAAAGCAACACTACATCATGAACTTAGAAGTTGAAAAAATCTAGTGGGCTAATTTTGTTTCAGAAACTCAAAGTGCATATGATAGGAAAATCTCAAGAGAATTCTACAATAGTATAAATACTCCATGTTTCTGGGTATCTCAATAGATCTACCAGTTCTCTATATTTGATACTTATAAGGCTAAGATAAGGCTAACTTGCGAGAGAGCAGATGACAGGGAGAAGTAAAGAGCATTTCAGGTAGTCCCTACCTGGAGCCCTAAGCAGTGGCAACCATCAGATGCTGGCTGTTCATGAACAAAATGAACAATTTGGGTTGTTTGTGTCCTCTGATGGTGACAGGACAGGTCTTTTAGGTATAGAACTGCTTTCACTACACAGGAAGGAGGCCGAAGAAAAGGATTTCTCAGCCATTTACCTTAACAGTCAACTGCAGCGCTATGGTTGTCAAAATATGCGGTTATAAAAAGAACAAAGCATCTAAATGTTGGCTCCTGGAACGTTAGAACACCCCGTGACAGCAGTTCAAAGCAATGATAGGATGGCTGCACTGGATGGGCATGTCCCATGAGATGTTATACAGTTCGTTTTCAGCAACCATTTCTGGATGGTTTTCATACCATTTATCACATTTGCTCATGTCATATATATATATATCTGGGCTTCCAACGGACCAATCTGGCAAGGTTGCCGTACCCTCTCTTATAATTTTTCTGAACCAGCATCTTACATTCACTAATAATGTGGTTTATTGTTTTACTTTTCAAACCACACAACTGACTCGTCAATATTAAACTGGATATAATTATTCCTCGCTGCAGGTTCCTAGGCTGCGACAATAAGGGTTTCAATTTCAAATTTTAAATCGCTTTTCCTAGTCAATTCCCAATTCTTCAATGGTTCAACTGTCTCAACCATTTCACGCAAGAATTGACCATACCTGTTTGCTTTCCACCTATACAAGGTGTCATTCTGTTTGTCTTGTTTAAATTATTAATTTCCTTTGAATCATCGCCGCTTAGGACCTATACCTTTCTTACTGTTGACATCAATCTTTTTTTCGTATTCTTTACATAACCTGTCAAATTATTTCCCACGACTTCACGCATATTTCACAGCTAATGAAATCTCTTCCTCATCAACGTCACATTTTGGGTTGTAGGCCCTTTTGTAATTTCATCATTGTCCTGCCTGTTCTATCAAGATCCTTGAGTTCACCACATCTCCTTTCTATTATGCCAGTACTATATCTTGGATTTGCAACAGCCCATGTGTTGATAGACATTATCTTATTGCTAATATTTAACTTTGTCTTTAATAACCAGTTTCAGTCTCCGTATATATTCCTTTGATAATAGTTCTTTCATTTCCTTCTCTTTCATTTGGTCTGGTGCCTAATACTTATAATAGCTCTCATCAATTTCCTTTATGACTTGTCCGTCTGGTAATACAATTATTACCATATTATCAATTCTACCTTTCTTCAGTAGTAGCACAACACACTTTGGTATGCAAATTCCGTACTGAAGGCATTAACTGTCTGTACAGGGCAATCAATATGTTCATAGGATTTCCCATAAAGTTTTATATCACCCATAAACAGCAGGTGGTTTATTTTAAACATGTGTTCTCATCACTTGCAACAAACCTTTCAGCTTCTCAACACCAACGTAAGGGCAACCATACACAATACAAACAGCAAAGGCAAAAGACTGACACCATGAAATATTCCTCTCTTCATATTCACGAATCCCAATGTCTCTCTACATGAGGCCAGCTCAGTCTTCCAACTATTCATAGTGCTCGCAAGAAACTGTCTAATGTTGGCTGCAATACCAAAGATTTCTAAATATTCTACTATCTAACTATGTGTCACCATGGCATAAGCGTTGTAGTAATCGATCCAGGTTATAGCAAGGTGTGTGTATCTTCTCTTACACTCATTAAGGTTCGCCCTATCAGTCAACAATTGATAATTAGTTTCCCTGCTTCTTTCCTTACATCCCTTCTGCTACCTAGGTAGTGTCTCCTCCAGGTATTCATACATTGCCTTAGCAATGACATCTGTCATAAGCTTTCACATAAGGAGAAAACAAGAGATGGGTTTAACATTGTCAACTGCATTTTCTTTGCTGGGATCCTTCAAACACAAGATCTTTCTCCAAACGGTACCATTATGGCAACATCTTATCTCCATTCAATATCTTATTCAGTTGTTCAGCAATTCTCACATGAAGGGCCCTCAGCGTTGTCTATCTGAACCCTTGTACACCGTCTCTACCGGGAGTTTCCCAATTTATGGTATTTCGCTTTTTATGTGTGTCAGCAACTCCACACTTGTATTGTGCTCTTTTCCTACACTCCAGATAGCACATCAAACCTTCATATTTCATCCGTATCAGGGATTACATCATTATTTGTAATCATGTCATTTATCTCCTGATAGAATCTCATCTAATTTTGTGGGTAACATACATTGTGTTCATACTGCATGATCCGTTGTTCATACCTCTTAATCTTTGCAGCTGCGGAAAGTACATTTTTCTTTCAGCTCTTCATTTCTCCTGATATAGTACTTCCTGTAAATTGATCAATGTTTCCCCTTTTTTTAAAGTCACAAAGTTCTCCCTTTCCAGCATTTTCATGTCTCCTTCAAATCTCCTTCTCCAATTAGTAATGTAGATATTTGCAGGGCTGATAATATTGTTGGTTTCTGTTACGTTTCTAATTGGCAACTTGTCAAGGATGCCTTTTACTTTCTTAGTTATTTAATTTAGACGATGCTGGTTTGCTTTAAAAAAACATTGCAGTACTACCCCCTGAGTTAGAGATCTCCAATATATCATCAATCATCCGTCTGTCTTTTTCTCATATGCCCTTCAGTTCATTAATTACTAGTGTTATTATTATTATGATGGGATAGCAGATTCTTTGGAGTGCCGGACAAAATGCATTTTTGGCATAAAGTTACGGCCATTTTTGTTCCGAGTTCAAATCCCGAAGTAGTTATATTTGCCTTTCATCTTTACGGGGTCGATAAGATAACATGCCAGTAATACACTGGGGTCGATTTAATCGAAAATTGTTGGCCTTGTGTCTAATCAGAACCTGTTATCTCAAATGTTCGCTTGTTCTTCAGTTCATTTAAATATTATTTCAATATTTATTTAGTGAATCTTTCATCTTCCTTTACTGAAATTAATTCCGTGTGGATCTCATCGACTTGAAAACTTGATCTGCATAGAATAAAAACTTACTTCAAATATTTCTCAGTTTTATAAAAAAAAAGTTAATCATTCATACACAGAAAATAAAACAAAGCAATACAAAAAATAAAATGTTGAACGAAGGATCTTCGAGTTAATTGAAAAATATCAACAGTAAAAACTACCAATTATATTTGTATCAAACGAAATGAAATAATGTCTGCCAAGTGATTTCCTGTTTTTCATAAATGTTATTCCTCCTTTAGGCAACACAAATAAAGCATCATGGGACGACCATTTGGCTTCCGTAACCTGTGATCTTTTAGTGAGAAAGCAGACACTCTTTTCAAATGTTGCTTCTGTAGACCACCATTTTGAAAACAACTTTTCTTTTCTATTCACAATGCGATTTGCTCGCATTTGCTTGGATTTCGTGTTGCTTCATCTTCAAAGCTATTTCCACTTCTAATGATGCGTTTAACACTTTTCTTCATTGTTGCAATTATTGTTCACCCGTTGTCATTGTCGTTGTTGTTATTCTTGTTGTTCTTGTACTTGTTATTTTTGTTATTATTGTTATTATAATACTTGAGATTTGAGTTAATGTTAATTTCGCTCATGTTGTCAATGATATTAATACGGAAGTACTGTTCATTTTCTTCTTTTCCTTCTATTTCTTCCTTTTTTAAATTTTCCTTCTGCTCCATCTTGTTTATAATAGGCAACACGGATTGTATTCGTGCGTCTGTTGTTGTTATTGCAGCTATAAACGTTCAAGATATACTTCAATGTGTTGTTACTAGTGTTTCATTTTCATTTTAGTTTATTTTTGTACTTGTTGATATTTATGTACATGAAGGCTATGACAATAGATATCATGATACAACATGAAGTAGACTGCTGTAAACGGTATCAGTATTATTATTATTATTATTATTATTATTATTATTATTATTATTATTATTATTATTATTAGACGAAGAAGAAGTAGTAGTAGTAGTAGTAGTAGTAGTAGTAGTAGTAATAGTAGTAGTAGTAGTAGCTGTTGTTGTTGTTGTGGTGGTGGTGGTGGTTGTTGTAGTAGTAGTAGTAGTAGTGGTGGTTGTAGTAGTAGTTGTAGTAATAGTACTACTAGTCGTAGTAGTAATGGTGGTGGTGGTGGTGGTAGTAGTAGTAGTAGTAGTAGTAGTAGTAGTAGTAGTAGTAGTAGTAGTAGTAGTAGTAGTAGTACCTACATTATTATTATTAGTTCAATTAATATTATCAAAATAATTCATTACTGTGAATATGAAGGCGGTAGCAGGGATGTTGAATAATGTGATAATGGGGATGATGCTGATTGTGGTTGTGGTTGTGTTGATGTTGGTGGTATTGGGGGGGGGGGTGTTGCCGGTAGTGGTGTTGGAGGTTGAATTGGTAGTTGTGTAGGTTGGGGTGGTAATGGTGTCGGTGGTTTGAGGGTGGTGAATTCGGTGAGGGGATAATGGTGATGGTGGTGCTGGTGATGATGATGAAGAGCATGCGAAGGAGTGAATTAGTGATGATATAGTTTTAGTTGTTAGTGTTGTTGAAGCTTTCTCGCGCTATCATCCATTCTTCTTTGGTTTCCATATTCTTTCTTGATGAGATCTGTTTACTGCATTCGTCACGAGCCAATTTTCCTGTACAACCATTCCCACTTACACATATGAAGTAAAATCTGTAGACATATTGAAATATGTCTTAAGACGCGTGTGCAATGACTCACGGAATCGTACACGCACACATTGAGATACATACTGCCACACACAAATATACTCACCAATGCGAATATATATATATATATACGATGTCAAATACATGAATACATACGCGCAAAACCATACACATATCATTATATTCTGTATGTATCTTTACGAACATCAATATATAGATGCGCACTATAATATAATTGTTTCTACTTTAGGCACAAGGCCAGCAAATACCCAGTACATTACTGGTACTTTATTTTATCGACCCCGTAAGGATGAAAGGCAAAGTTAACCTCGGCGGGATTTGAACTCAGAATAGCAAGGGCCGTAACTCTATGCGTCAAAGCATGGCGTCCGACCCTCTACCGATACTGCCAATTCACCATAATATATATACACAAACACACACACACATATATATATATATATATATATATATATATATATATATATATATATATATATATATATATATATATATATATATATATATATATATATATATATATATATATATATATATATATAATTATTATATTATATTGCATTACATTGCTCATACATTTAGATAATATATGTGGTGAAATGTATCGTTCTTTATGTGTTGGTAAACCTAAACCCTCAGATCTCTCCATATGTATATATATATATATATGTATATATATATATATGTATGTGTGTGTATGTATGTGTGTGTGTGTTTGTGTGTGTGTGCGTGTGTGTGTGTGTGTGTGTGTGTGTGTGTGTGTGTGTGTGTGTGTGTGTGTGTGTGTGTGTGTGTGTGTGTGTGTGTTTATGTACATAAACTCTCTGAAACTTACAAAAACACACATAAACACATCATTTTCTGAAGAAACACAATTAGTGGGAATGGTCAGACCGAATAACAGAAGGATTATGGTGGAAGTTGATTTTATACACCTATGATAAGTGAAAAGAAGATAATAAGAGCTGTAGTGAATGTGTTAGAAGCTGAAAAATATATTAGACAGCTACGATGCCGTGGGAGAACGGATGGTTAAATGAGGTGTGGATACAGGTGAATGCATTGTGTGTAATACTAGAAATAGTGTGTGAGTGAGAGTTAGATTGATAGATAGATAATTTAACATAGAGAAAAATACTGAGAAATTCTGGGAGAGAGCGAGAATGTAAGAGAATGAGGAGATGAATAGATATTGAAGTAAACATTATATTGTCGTATACCGCTAACTGACGAGGTATACGTAAGATTCCAATCTCTGGTGTTTCATGGAACTATAGAGGAAGTGGAAACTGACGTTGGTTAGAGAGTAAAAATAAAACATCAGTTCCTCTGACGTAACGGTGTTCTAAAACTAGCTTATTGTTGTTATTTTCTATTTTGTATGATATTTTCATGTTTCTTTTGTAGCCTAGTAAAGTGAGATATTACAAACTCTCCATCATATGAACTGTAATTATATTCTAGGGAGGTAACGAGGAATATTGTGTAATGGGAACAGGATAGTATCAGACTGAGAATTCAGTGTTCAATTTTCACTTCTGACCACCATCTAACATGAACATTTAATACTTATATATGCGGGTGGCTATGATATTATTTGAATTGCTTTCTCACTGAAGACAGTCAGGTGTTTTTAACTTCTTTATATTCTCAGTAATAAAGTCCATTATTTGCTCCAGAAAGGCTAGATTCTAATGTGTAAATTAGGCCTCGCAATATTGGGGGGAAGCTATAAGAGATCTAATACAGGTGAGAATTGTATACAACTATGGTGTATCTATAATATTAATGCATTCTTATTCATGCCGATTAAGTGATTATAATTGTAAATGGTTAGTCAATATGCCTAACAACATTTACTTTGATCTTTTTGCATTACGACTTCAAACCACATTGGAGTTCATCGATTTAACATCAGTTTCCTCGAGGTTCACTAACATAAAACCAATCGAATATAGTTCTTCTCAAAGAAACTTATAGCTTTGAGTGATAGAAATCCATTAATATTTTAATCACTCAAATGATACGAGTTAGAAGAATGTGTAATGCATAAAACATACCTTGTGGTATTTGTTGAAATCTCACTCTTATAAATTTTGCTTCTGACTATTCTACGATGGAAAATATACAGTAACATACCATCGAATTTCACGTGATGAAATATTGATTACGATTCAAAGCACTAATTGTCCGGCCATGTGAAGATTTTGTCACACATTTCTAACAGATGGATTATGTAATTTTACAATACACGTACTAGTGTGAGTAACATATTAAACCAGTTGCTCTAAGATTCAATCAATAGGATTTTCTCTCACACACAGGCACACACACTCATCACCACCCCACTAGCACCACACACGCACACACACAGAGCTAATGAAGGTATCTTCAGAAATTACGCTCCCTACTACAACGAGGCCCTAACCTGAAGCAGTTTTAGGGACAAGAACACCTACATAGAGAGTACATCAATACTACCTAACAGAAATAAACACAAGCGAATTAGCTAGGACAACTCCAACCCTTCCAACTCTCAACAAGGTGGTGCCTACAACACTAGATAGTCTCTCCTTGAAACTATTAAACAAACTTTTCCCCACACAAAACACTTAGTACACTATCTTTAACGGGAACAGTATTAGACTCTTTTTATTCTACGACACCAACCAGGCCTAACTCGGAATATATCCAACCTTAATATTCATAAATTGAATAGGTGTACAAATTCAGAAACTCAGGTCCGGAATGGGTCTCTCTGCAACTGCCCAAACAAGGATACTTGTTCATTATACCACTTGTATATATATATATATACACAGGCATTTCTATGGTGAGCTATATTTATACGTGTACTTGTATACGCTTGTGTGTACGTATTACAACATGGTTAGTATCGAAATTCTATTTCTATCAGAATCAGTGTTGTTATAATAGGGATAATTAACAATATTATTGTAATTACAATCCTGCTATTATGGTTGATATTTTCCGGATGAGTATCAAACCAGGAATGATACGAATGGAATGATAGTTGATGATGATTATTACTAAATAAACAATGTTAAATACCTTACCATGACTGTTTCTAAATCATTTATTAAAATTGTATTATTGATTATCTAACTAATGTTGACTATGGCAGAACGTTAATTTCGGTACAATAATTGTTTCTAGTTTTGGTGCAAGGCCAGCAATTATCCCACTACATTGTTGGTGCTTTATTTTATGGACCCCGTAAGAATGAAAGACAAAGTCAATTTTGGCGGGATTTGAATTCAGATCTTAAAGGGCCATAACTCTATGCTGCAAAGCATGGTGTCTGATACGCTGCTGATGCTGCCAATCCACTGTCAAATTTTGGTACAATAATGGGAAATTTTTAGGCCATTAAGAAACATTATGTAAACTGCACATATGAATGTGATAAAGCTTTGGCCTGGAAATATAGTTAACAATGACTCACATCTCCCATTCCTGACCAGCTCAAATGATCGGCATATCTATCTTTATTATCTATCTGATTTACAGATGAATGTTGATAATAAGTCTGCCATGGCCTTACATATCAAAGATGAGAAATGATGATGATATTATATTCAGATACGGTATTGTCTTTGAGCTGAGACTAATCATTTATCTTCGATGTGCAATTTCACAAGAAAATATGATACGAAACAAAATTTGAATTATTATAAAATATAAAGGTTATGCAAAATGAAACGACGTACAAAATTATCTTACCTCAATAACATAACATTGTCCTACTTCATTACTCTAAAATTATCTGACCTCATTAACATATTTTCCTACATCATTAACATAACATTGTCCTACCTCATTAACATAAAATTGTCCTACATCATTAACATAAAATGATCTTGCCTCATTAACATAATATTGTCCAACCTCATTAACACAAAATTATCTTACCTCATTGACATAATATTTTTCTACCTCATTAACATAACATTGTCCTTACTCACTAACATAAAATTGTCCTACCTCATTAACATAAAATTATCTTACCTCATTAACATAATATTGTCCAACAACAGTAACATAATATTGGACTACCTCATTAACATAATATTGTCAAACGTACAAAACACAAAATCGTAAAATGCATCATTAACTTAAATTAATGCAAAGTTTGAGAAGTAATATCCTTATATATATATATGAACCAGTAAGACCCCGACAGCTGAGCTCAAGCCGTTTCGACGGCTATGTGTGTGTCTGTGTGTGTGTGCGTGTGTGTGTGTGTGCGCGTGTGTGTATATATGTGTGTGTGCATGTGTGTGTATGTGTGTGTATGCGCTTTTGTGTTCTGTTAGTGTACATGTGCCATTGTGTTATGAGTTGGAACTTGAAAGACAAATTCCGGGAAAAAAGTAAATAATTGGTTTCAAGGGGAATCATTTGAAAGAAATATATGCATATCAATTTCTAGCTAGTTATACAAGATATCATACAGTACTTGTTGTATGAATTTAATAATGCACTATACAACTAGTATAAGAGCAGGATATGCGTATTTATTTAAAATACTTAACACACTTCAGCGCAAGACCTTCTTCAAAGTATCGAAATAATAAAACAAAGCATAACCAGCCATGATTTTACTCCAATCAATGTGACTGTAATAAAATGAAAGTCCTTCAAACGTATGGATATGATTATATAGTAGAAATGATCTTCGGTGATTCACCATATTCAAGAATTCAAAGAAAATATGCTTGATTGGCGAGAAATATAAATAACACTACCATTTTGATCGAGGTAATTTGATAATATAGTCAGCACATAACCCTATAATGTTGGATGGAACGTAAGGGACAACCACGGATGGAATGATGTTGATCATATACTTTGTTGGTGAGAATCGATAGCTACATCAACAACGGCTAGTTCCTTTATCAATGAGAATTATGAAGCTGCATTGCACATAGTTGAGTGAAGAAACGGGCACATCATTTTTGTGATGCAGGTTTGATTTTCGATTCAGAACTTATTTTTGCTGTGTATTTGCTTGCTGTATATATTGCCTCATAGTTCCGGCATTTGGTAACTTTCCCTCCCACTGTTTGTATATTATATGACAGAACAATGGGTATCATGAAAAGAAATCTACTAAATTATTAGATCCTATCAGCTTTCAATATTTCTACAACTCTACCGCTATTATTAAATGTTTCAGTTTAAGTTAATAGCACATTATTTGCCCGTGCATGCATAAACGAGGATACGTGTTGATATAACATTCCAGTTAATTTTTTTAAGCGTTATTTCTTCTGTTGTTCAAAGATTTAAAACTCGTTGCTTTCATTCTATCTTCGTCGTCATAATGCTTCATTGAATAATTATATCTTGAAAGAACGCAGGTGATTCACCGAAGACATCATCATGTTCAATAATTAGTGATTATCTCTTTCAATTAGCTGTAGATGCCTGTAATATTTTTTTACTCTATTGTTTTCAAACGAACATTCAGAGCAGTATTAATATTTCAAGGCAAACTTCATGAGAAGGAGTAGGTGATGTTGATAATAGAGCTAGAGATTAGAATTATGTTTAGTTCATCAGTTCATACGATGGGAGTCAGCTCCTCTAATAGCAGCATAAAAAGGTGAAATGGATATAAATAGACAACGGTTTATATTGAAATTTGGAGATACGAAGGAGGGAAACGGAAAATGGATTTCTATACTTTCTTGATAACTTTACATAATACGGTAATAGAGGCATTTCAATATTATATGGTTGAAGTATTTCAATTTCTTATACTACGTTTTCATAAAGAAATGTTTATCAGGCTATATATTTAACTGTATCTTGAAACTGATCCATACGCCTGACAACTAGGTCCCAATGGTGATCTCTCTTGCAGTCCGGTATGGTATGGTATACCATACTATGCATACTATCTTGAAATTTACCCAAGCTCCTTTCGACGAGGTGCCAAATCGCTCTTGGAATCTGGGAAAATGGGTAAAATTGGCCGTTGAAATATTAGCTGCCGCTTTTGTTCCGTATATGAATACGGATAAAAAATAATAATAATAATAATATATATATATAAATATATATATAGAATAGAATGAAACGAAATTTCATTTCTCACTCTTAGTACGGCACTTACTTAAATGTAAGTATGTATGTATGTATACGTACATACATATATGTATACAGACGTACAGAAGTATGTATATATATACATACATGCACACATATATATATGCACGTATCGGTTTACCGAACATTTATTATAATGCTCGGTTTGTTTGTTTGTAAACAAACAAACAGCCCGAATTACGCCATACAGTGTTTAGGCAACCACGTCATATTTTTGTTCAACACTGACACAGGAACGAATATATATATATAAATATATATATATATATATATATCGTAACGAAGAAAATATTTGTTCTCTGTTTTTCTGTACAGACTTGACAGATTTTCAGTAATGGTTGAGTATGCTAGACAGTGTTGTTTCAAGATTCTTTAATCGTAGACTTTCAAATATAGAAAAATGTGTTTTTATTTGCGGATAAATATTTGTTTTGATAGGTGGGCTTCCATAAATTGATTGTATACAGACAGAGAAGTATATACACTCGTATACATCCATATTATACTTTAATGCTCTCTTAGTGCTACTTCTAATATATATATATATTATATATATATATATATATATATATATATATATATATATATATATATATATATATATATACATATGTATGTATATATATACATCTGTATGTATAAGTGTGTGCATAAGTTTGTGTATTCATATGTGCGTGTATATATATTCTGTATTCAATTTCACTTTAACTAATGAATGGTTAAATATATACATTCCACTAAGTGGTTAATTTGTCTTACTGCTGAAATATTTGCTATTTTTCTTGTCATTGATATTCATCGTTAGTAGATGCTAGTTGGTTCTGGTAGCATTGAAGTTTTCCTTGCTAATTATTCGCAATGATTGCATCGACATTGCAGTATAATCCCCACCGATAATCAAGTTGTTGTATATATAAAATGTCATTATAATCATGTGATTTTTGTTCAAGTTTGTTTTGTTTGTTTTCCTTTGATGTTAATCTTTTCTTTATTTTTCTCTACAATGCGTTATGTTATTCTGTGATTTCTTGTTTCACTTTTCGTTGCAATCGACAACTAACTAACTCTTTATTTTAATTTCGTTTCTGTTTGATCGTTTTCATCCGAGGAGATTTCGTATCAAATAAAAAGAAGAAACATAACAATTTCAGTGGTTTTAACTATATAAGTGTTTGATGTCGAAACATTTAAATCAAATATCATTCAAAGACCGACCCTTCGAGAAAATGTTTCTTTTTTTTCTATAAAAAAGTGCGGTGAAACGGAATAGACGGGTTTCTATATACATTGAGTTTACCATAAACGAACGCTTTAGTATTTTATTTCTAATTTTCAACAAGAAAAGGCTAGAATTCCGAGACTACGCCTCCAATTCATATGATGATTTCAAATATTTTCAAATATTCAAATTTACTGAAGAAAGTACAACCACAGACATTTAATCACTCATGAAATACGGTCTCAACACAATGCCAAATTAAAATTTACACATTGTCTCTATTTTACCCAAATATTATACGTGAGTAAAATATCCGAGTTTGTTTCAATCATTTTTTTATAAGTATACGATCTATTTATTCGAGTTGTTTATGTGAAATTAAGAATATCCTATATTTGTATGTACATATGTATGCAACAGACACACACATATATATATATATATATATATAT
>OZ024746.1:38174820-38242320 GCA_964016885.1 Eledone cirrhosa
GCATAGAGAAAATTATATATTATATTTCTAGCTATCTCACTTTCTCCCTCCTTCACACTGTATACATATGTGTATATATATATATATTATATATATATATATATATATACATAATGTGTATGTATATACATTTCTGTCTGCATACGTGTGTGTGTGTGTGCGAGCGCGATTCTATGTGAGATTATATTGTGAAGATCACATTTGTTTACCTTCAAATTATCGGGATTTCACTAAATACAAGCAAAAAAGCAACATAGGGAGTTAAAGATGCTGAAGATTATATAACATGGTTCCTCATAGTCTATAGTATATTTGTTCTATTACACATACGGGCATCAGATACATATCTACATACATAATACATACAGAATACATACCGTCACGTATACACACAAACGCACCCACCTACACACACATATATATATAAATATATATATATATATATATATATATACATATACGTAAATATATATATATATATATATATATATATATATATATATATATATATATATATATATATATATATATATATATATATACATATATACATATATATATATATATATACACATATATACATATATATATATATATATATATATATATATATATATATATATATATATATATATATATATATATATCGCAATAGGTTTCTTTAAATCATGCGATTATACAGACACCTATGCCAATGTTATGACACTGGACGTCCTTGCTTCAAGAAGCGACTCTCCAAATTCAATATACGAAGTAATAAAAAATAAGCCGCAGACGCAGAATATTTGCGCATGGGTATGTGATAGCCATTGACACTTTTGTTTTCTCTTTACTCTTATTACACTTTTTGTTTAGTATTATTTTACTTCATGTTTTTTCTTTTATTTTTCGATCATATCATTGCGTGTTCTGTTTTGGTTCTACGCATGAAAAATAAAATAGTATCCTTTTAATTTTCTTTTTATATGTATTTTTGTAAGAATTGACAATCAGTTCTACGCGTAGTCTGGAAAGTGCCTAATCTTCAAACAACATTGCATATTAACATTATATTTTCATTTAAAAATTTTCTAGAAATTATCTTTTATTTTCTAGAAATTATCTTCTATTTTTTCTCTCTCTTCTCTTTTGAAAATCTGTCTGTTTTTTTCTCTCCTCAGTTCTATAAGTAAAATAAGCAATAGCAACAGAAATTCAACTGTTGAAAACCAATTGATATTTGAATAAATAACTGTTATTACACGGTATATCAGCGGAATTTCGATTCAATTACTAGCGTGTCAATTATAAAATATTCTAAGCTTGGCTTGTTTTGTTATGTTGTGTGATGAGAGAGAATGTATTAGTGTCTCTTGAAAGAAAATAGTGGCGACATTTAGATTGTTGAAAACGAAGTTTCCTGTAAATAACTGACCAATTCGGTATTTTGTTTACGTCTTCATTTTTTAAAACATAGTATATAATTCCTATATACTATGCAAGTTTATTTGGAAAGTAATCCGTATTTCAGGAACTGACTGCCATCTTTTTATCTTGGAAAACTTTTTTTGTGTATTCTGCCTATCATATGTGTGTATGTGAGCAGCAAACAAGGGGACATAGAGAAAGAGAATATTTTCTGTACATGCATATATATATATATATATATATATATATATATATATATATATATATATATATATATATATATATATATATATATATATATATATGAGAGACGTAAAATAAGAAAATTATAAAATTAACTTACTTACTAAAATATCACTTCCAACTAATTAGTTTCTGAAATGGAATAAATATACTTTCTGAAGAAAGCACAGAGAATCATTTCGTCGTCAGGGAAGACTATTCTCAGTTAAGTATCCAGGCAAAGCGTGGACTCTGGAAACTTATTCAAAAATAATTCAGTGGATAAAAAATAGCAAAGCGTGGACTGCCTCTGCGTCGGTGGCAAATTCAAAAAGAATCAATCACGTGACATCGAGGTCAATCAGTGGAAAGTGGTTTGCTAATAAGACAGCGGCCTGCCTGCTACCATAGCAGCAGTCTTGGCCAATATTGCTCGACAAATAATTTGGAGATAATTATAAAGAATTAATATGTAGTAACATATATATACATACAGATGCATATCAATGCTAGCAAATATATAGGTTTCGTCTTAGTAACTTTGTGGTTCAATGCATGGGGTTGCAGAACAAAAATATGAGAGACGTAAAATAAGAAAATTATAAAATTAACTTACTTACTAAAATATCACTTCCAACTAATTAGTTTCTGAAATGGAATAAATATACTTTCCGAAGAAAGCACAGAGAATCATTTCGTCGTCAGGGAAGACTATTCTCAGTTAAGTATCCAGGCAAAGCGTGGACTCTGGAAACTTATTCAACTTGTTCTGCAACCCCATGCATTGAACCACAAAGTTACTAAGACGAAACCTATATATTTGCTAGCATTGATATGCATCTGTATGTATATATATGTTACTAGATATTAATTCTTTATATATATATATATGTATATATATATATATGTATATATATATATATGTATGTGTGTATGTGTGTGCGTGTGTATATCCGTGCATGTATATATACATATATATATATATATATATATATATATATATATATTAATATAATCTGAGTTTTTCGAATATTAAACACTAACATTCGATTCGTTTGAAATTATGCAAACAAGCCTAAATTTTATAGCCATGTCAGTAGAATGAATACTTCATTCTTTCTCTTAGGTTAGCATACGAACAGACCTGCAGACACTAATGTTTCTGGGTATCACCCTTCAGTGAAAATATATGCTATTTTCAAAAGTACACAGTAACTGATCGGCCTGATTTGCATATTAGCAGACTGGCCGATCAGTCAGATCTGCAAATCTAGCAGATCCACTGATCAGCTAGATTTGCATATCAGCAAACTGGCCAGTCAGTTTCCTGTATACGAGCGATAAATGGCCGGCTTCGCCAAATTCAAATAAAAAAGAAAATTTCGCTCTACATGGCTGAATACAATAAATGTAATCTGAGTTTTTCGAATATTAATAATATCATTCAAAACTGACTGGCCAGTCTGCTGATATGCAAATCTGGCTGATCAGTTAGATCTGCTAATATGCCGATCTGACTGATCGGCCAGTTTGCTAATGTGTAAATCAGGTCGAACAGTCACTGTGTAGTTTTGAAAATAGCATGTATCTTCACTATCTCTGACAGTTTGGGAGATGAATAGTGAGCTGTACTGATGAAGGGTGATACCCAGAAACATTAGTGTCTTCAGTTCTGTTCGTATGCCAACATAAAAGCAAGAATGAAGACATAGCTATAAAATTGAGATTTGTTTGCATAATTGCAAACGAATTTAATGTTATTATTAATATTCGAAAAACTCAGATTACATTTATTGTATTCAGCCACGTATAGAGAAATGTTCTTTTTTATATATTAATAGATATGATTTATATATGATAAAGCATAAAAACACTGAATGTTAACTGAAACTGCGTGGGCAGACAATATATATGTCGTGTGTATATATTTATTTTCAAAACAAAAACGACGGACTGTAACTTCTAGGTTTCGGCTGACGTCGTCTGTAGAATGGTATAGGCAAAAATGTACAAAGCTGTTTATTCATTTTTTAAATAAATACAGTTTTTCAACTGAAATCCTGTTTTGTTCAGTTCGATTTTTTTTTGTCGACAATCCATATTTTCTGAATTTGCAGATGTTTACTGTCAATCAAAAAGACAATCGAAGAGAATCATGTTTCGAACATATCTTCAAAATTACGGTACATATGAATAAGCATTCATGAGTCTATATATTCCTACGAGAAATGTTTACTTGAGATGTTTGAACAACAAAATAAACAATTACAAACATACACTCATCTATATATAAATATACGAAGGTAATCTGTGACTGAGGTCGTACTAACCGATAGACCGCCTCTGTATAAATTGTCTGTTTATATTTTGTTGTAATCCAGTAACTGTTTACTTAATCTTTTATGTGAATAAAGCCTGAATGCATTGGTATATTTCTTGATGACTTGATGACATGAACTTGTCGACCATAGAAATACGTATGGCGTCTTAGCAATATTATACACACACACACACACACACACACACACACACACACACACATATATATATATATATATATATATATATATATATATATATATATACGTGTATATAAAGAAAAAAAGATGAAATCGAAAATGCAACTGGAGTCTTATTTTTTTTTTTAAATATATATATTTATTTGGTTCCTTTACCGGTTTCGCAGTTCTTCTGTTGAGATGGAGGGTCTGTGGTTTTTCTCACAGATGTGAGAAAAACCACAGACCCTCCATCTCAACTCTACTTTTGAAAAGCAGAAGAACTGCGAAACCAGTAAAGGAACCAAATAAATATATATATTTTTTTATAAAATAAGACTCCAGTTACATTTTCGATTTCATCTTTTTTTCTTTATACTTACACTCGTGTAGGACACCTCGGTTATTTTTCATTTTGTAAAAAAAAACTCACTTTCTAATATATATATATATATATATATGATAGTTGGCTCTCCAGATGATTCCTTTTGAATGAAATAATTATTGTCATGTAGACGCCATTTGAATATTAAACGCGATATATATAAATACAGAGAGAGAGAGGGAGAGAGAGAGAGAGAGAGAGAGAGAGAGAGAGAGAGAGAGAGAGAGAGAGAGGGGGAGAGAGAAAGAGAGAGAGAGAGAGATTAATAAACGCACCGCTCTATGCGCAACAACATTGAAGTTCGAAAAACAGAGATCGATAAATAAGTACCTGGCAGACATCTTAATAAGTGGTGGTTTCCATATATGAGGCTAAAATCATCAACGTGAGTCATTTAACATCATACAATCAAACGAACTAAACCAGCAAAATAATAAATTATTTTATTATAGGTAGCATTGCATTCATTCCATAATATCTGAAAACGTAGAAATATTTCAATTTAGTAGAGTATCAATTTGGTTGACAGAAGCACTCAGAGGCACATATGAAGAAATTATAAAGCATCGCTTTAAAAGAATTAGATATTGCCGAATGCTGGTAGCTATTGGAAGATTGATCATAGAAATACTTCATGGTTCTAACAAAGGAAAGAGGGAAAACTACAGTTAGAATTCATCTTTGATAATCGGGTCGAGACAGTGATCATTGAATAGAATGTTAGAGTATTATAATATTTTTTTGCTTTTGTCTTTTGGTTGATTCTTTTCTAGTCCAGAAATTGTATGCAATACAAATAAAATACAACGCAATAGCCTGTCAACATACTGCAACGGTTTTATGATAGGTATGATATTTGAATAAGCAAATACTTTTCAGTGGAATGCCATATCCGATTGAATCACTCCCAAAGACCAAATACAGTCTATAGGTATTTCGTTAAAGAAATACCCAGGATGTTATATCATATTGTTTGGGATTTAACAAATCAGAACATAAATGAATAGAAAAGACATTAAGTTATATTGCGACAGGGTGTCTCATGACATTATATTACAGGGGTGAGGTCATTAATCCTATGAGTGTCCATGCCTGTATAGTAATTCATATTCACAGATAATATGCCATTCCTTGCTACGTTACTTGGGCGTATGAAAGACAACAGAATAATGGTATGTGTATGTGAATCAATTCCATAATTGTAACAATTGCTTACAGCATATTCCACTTCAGTTAGCAACAGTATCACCAAATCTACTACTCGGTATAACTCAGACCAGCATCAGTACAAGTGGCAGCAGCAGCAATCGTCCCGGCAACCGAGCATGACATTTTATTGTACATAAATTATTTGAAGTGACAAACTACAGAAACATAAAAAGTAATTATTACTCTAACGATAGAATTCTGAAAATTGTGTCTAAGTTGGACTCCCCATTATTATCAGATTAAAATACGGCGATATGATGTCTGATATACTTCGTTTTTCGTGTCATTGGTATAAAGTAGGAATATGTACTGATATTCAACGTGATATTCTCGGTAAAGCTCATAGATGCCTTCCAACATAATCCTCCCCCATGTGTGCGCATTGACGAAAATCCAAACCACAAATAGTTGCGACCTCTTCTCTTCAGCCAAGTTTGCACTGAAACTGTCAATTTCATGATGAATTAAAGTTGTTTAACCAACGATGTGACTGTATGACAACAGATAAGGGTGTGGGCTGATGGTTGTGTCAAGCAAGGGAAGTCAGCGTCGCAGTATTGTAATATTTTAAAAACATCACTAAATGCTAGGTAGAGCAGTCAAAGCATGATTATACTGGTATTTTGATTGTATTGTTAGTTTGGATGTCAAGTTTGTAGAATTGCCTCCCTCTCTGATCCGCGTAAGAGACTTTGTTAGATATATTAAATAAAATCAATGAAAAATTAGATTCAGTGTTTAGTGCTCAATCAGTTAATTGTTGAAAGTTTTCATTTCTTAAATTATATATATATATATATATAGATATATATATACGTATATAGGAAAATAGTCAGGACCCCGACGGCTGAGCTCCAGCCGTCTCGACAGCTAGATCCGAGGTATGCCATTAGTATAATGAATACCGGAGCTCAGCCGTCGGGGTCCTGAATATTTTCGTATTACCCACTCTACTACCCTAAATATTGAGTACTCTGGTGCGTTATGGTTCACCTGATATCTTAACACACCCTCTTTGTTTTATATATATTCATATATATATATATATATATATATATATATATTAAAATATCATTATTAATAAAATAGATGTTCTTTTGATCAATTACATTTTATTATACATATTTCGGATGTACAACAGTACGTCCTCATCAGACAAAATATAATGATACATGACATACCCTGACATAGCCCCTCCCATCCTTTATCTTTCCCTCTTTATAAATCATTTTCCAGTGGCTATCACTGGCTGTTATGATTCATGAGACGTTTTCCTAGATATATCGTAGTATCATACATTTTAAAACCTCTAGAACAGTTACAGTAAGCAACGTTTTTTATTACTCACACATTCTCTAATGAATTTATTACGTTTTCGCATTTTCTCATAATTAGGCTCTATATGTAAAATGTTCTCTTGGGTTAATCACTACCTTGATTAAATCTTAACCATTTAAAATCTCAGGGTATGTCATGTATCATTATATTTTGTCTGGTGAAGACGTACTGTTGTACATCCGAAATATGTATATAAAATGTAATTGATCTAAAGAACATCTATTTCATTAATATTTATATTTTAATATTAATAACTCCGGAAAATTACTTTCTCGTAGAGTGCTTCCAATCTGGTGTAAAACTCATTCTTTGACATAATCATTGAATATCGTTTAACACTTTAATATATATATATATATATATATATATATATATATATATATATATATATATATATATATATAGTAGAATAATCGAGTATCGAAAAATCGGCGCACGAGTTCACGATAAACAAAATTCGATATGAGCGGCAGCTACGGATATTACCTTCCAGTGTTCTAGCTCTATGTATATATATATATATATATATATATATATATATATATATATATATATACGTATATGTATATATATGTATATATATATATAAATATATATAAATATATATATATGTATATGTGTATATATATATATATATATATATATATATATATATATATATATATATATATATATATATGTATATGTATATATATATACATATACATATATACATATATATACATATATATATATATATATATATAATATATATATATATATATATATATATATATATATATATATATATATATATATATATACATAGAGCTAGAACACTGGAAGGTAATATCCGTAGTGGTAGAGCACTCAGTCCATGGGACGAGTTTGGTAAAAGTGGTAACACAACAGTTAGTTCACCATACCGAGAACAATTGTTTCACCTTAGCGGATCTTCTGTTGGTACCGGTTCTTCCTGTTCCTTATAACCATGAGCAGTACGAGTTGAAGATCTGCTAAGGTGAAACAATTGTTCTTCGTATGGTGAACTAAGTGTTGTGTTACCACTTCTCTATATAAACGCCTCCTTCTCTCTCTCTCTCTCTCTCTCTCTCTCTCTCTCTCTCTCTCTCTCTCTCTCTCTCTCTCTCTCTCTCTCTCTCTCTCTCTATTTATATATATATATATTTGTGAAAAAGAACAAAGGAACAATTATGACATTATAACAAGTTTATTGCCGACAGCCGTTTCGTCCGACCACATGGTGGGACATTTCAAGGCATACAACATGTGACTGTAAGATCATTATCTACATCAACGTATCACTCAAGGCTAGAAGTTTGAAATTGTGGTATACATCAGCAGCTCGGCTTGTATAGTTGGGGTCTATATTCTAAGGGGGCTCTTTTATATTAGTTGTCGGGGTCAGGGCTTGAAGGTTAAAAATTAGATAATATATAATTTACGCATTAACAGTAAACTAAAAGACTTGGGGTCCCTTAGAAGCACCTTAAAAAAAACCTCAATAAGTGCATAAAGCTTACAGGCTCCAATAAACCTACTAAGTTAGAAGAAATTAAGAGGCTAATAAAATAAAAAATAAAAAATATAAAGTTTCCCTAAAAAAATATATAAAGTTTCCTATGAAATTCCTTGAAGAGAAAAAAGTTTTTTTCCGAAAGAAAAAAACTTTCTTCCCCCGAGATCCCGTTTACAAATTTCAGAAAACTTACGAAGTATATATATATAGAGAGAGAGAGGATTAGGGAGATATGTGTATGTAATGGTATCTGAGACGAACGAGTAAAGTAAGGTGACTAGTTTATGGCTACTAGTAGTTCAAATAGTATAAAGGTTAGAATATAATTCTAAGATTGAGGTAAAGAGGAAATATTAGCTCGAGGAAAATATATAGTAAAACTATTGATGAAATGATAAAGATAAAACCGGCAGTACGGTAGTAATCTCGAATATATCAGACACCCGTGGGACGGCTTGAGATTCCGTTATTTTAAGAATGCTTTACTTGTACAACAGTAACAATAATATTTCGTGTTTCTGAATGATCTGAGAGCAGGCAGTTATTCAGATCCAGCTCTCGGTTGCATTTAACTCGCCTGTGTGGGTACCTCTTATGTACTGCATGTGGATTAGTACAATTTATTACCCTTCAGAATGGTATGTGTTTAAATAACGGCTACGTTATAGGTATAACGCGCATGAGTTTGGTAAACAAATCGGATTTCTCATTAACTAGATGTCTGCCAGCAAACAACATACTAAATGTCTCTAACAACCTCAAAAATTCATAGTTCTCCAGCTTAGCTATGCGATTGGACTCTAGGAATTATTATAGCGTATTTCATTGCCACACACTCCCCATAGTGCCTGGAGAGACCGGTTGCATATTTCCTTTCCTGGTATCCAAAACGAGTAAATATGTCCCGTATGACGAAATATAAAGTTGTATGGAGCCACCCCACTATACAAATTATCATGCGTGTTTGTTGCCCCTTCCCACTTATATGCCATGTTCGTTGTGAGATATTGACAATTCAGAGGACACTGCTGAGGTATTGGCATTTAGGTATTTTGGAGATTGCCGAGGTTGTGTGTTGTCCGACTACATCCATTGATATTTTAAATGATGTTCAGTGTTATTGTGTACAATCACTTCACAATTTTCCCGCCGAATATATTGTAGTAACGATGTTGCCGTGGAAAATCCTACATGAACATCTCGAAGACCAGTCAGTCGTGAAGGAGCACAAAATTCGGTATTGTAAAACACATTATATTGTGTCATCCGTCGATATTTTACTAATTAATATGAAAGATCCGTACCTAAGTATGTAACAAGTGTAAATATAATTATATAGATACGCGTGTGTGCGTGTCGGTTAGTGTGTGAGGGTGTATGTGTGTGTGCCAATACAGTTATAAAGATACAGTTGTAAAGATAAACTGCAAAAAAAAAAAGACAGGAACAAACCAAACTTAAACGAATAAAACAACCTATGTATGCATTTAAAACAAAACATTACTATTATTTTTGTCCTATTGGCAAAATTATACCCAAGGGAAACTTAGATATATTTCTGTATGTCCGTTGTGTATATATACATCGAAATTTGGCATATGGTTTCCTTTTTGTATGATATCGATATTTGTTTTTCGTAGCGAATTCTATACATCGCTGTAAGAATTATATATGTGCTTTATCTAATCATTCAGCAAAAGTACACCGAAACTTTCCAAGTCGAAGCACACATTTAAATACACATACAGACACAGAGACGCTTCAACATGTGTGTGCAATATATATGTGTATATATAAACATATATATTCACTCACACATACATGCCCACACACACATATACATATATATATATATGTATATATATATATATATATACACATATATATATATATATATATATATATATATATATATATATATATATATATATATGTATATATATATATATATATACATATATGTATATATATATATATATATATATATATATATATATATATATATATATATATATATATATATATATATACATATATGTATATATATATATATATATATATATATATATATATATATATATATATATATATATATATATATATATATATATGTGTATGGATATATATATATATGTGTGTGTATGTGTGTGTGTGTATGTATGTATATATGTATGTATGTTCATATTTATGTACACGTAAAGCTATTATGAATATTCAAAGTACCAACTTATTCATATAAGATTAATACTAAAAGAAGTCTTACCAATTCTATCATTAGTTTTTAAACTTTATCACCTGGAAAGAATAATGTCTTGATCGAATTTAACGTAAATCAAGCGAAATATGCAATAGAAACCAGTGTAATCTTGAATAAATTCATTCTCACAGTACTACGTTCTTTAGTTTTATATCATGAAGCAAGATCTTATAGTTACACGTGCCCATACACATGGGCGTACACAGATATACACACGCACAAACACACACACACTTACACACACAGATATATAGATATATATATGTATATATGTATATATGTATATATGTACGTACATACATACAACGTATATATATATACATACATATATATACTTAACCATATATATATAAACACATATCCATTGACATTAATAAATGCACATAACGCACAATAGCTATTGACATACACACTCATTATTATATATTTTCTCCTCAATTTTCCTCTATCATTTTTGCATAAGTATTCGCCCACATACTCCACAACCTATACATATTAAGAGGTACGTAGACACGCATGCAAACAAATATATATGTACACACACACACACACACACACACACACACACACACATATATATATATATATATATATATATATATATATATATATATATATATATATGAATAATTTCTCAATAAAACTGCATTCTACCTAAGGTTTCAAATTCCAACTGTCATAGAACGTAGAGAGTATATATTTGCTAGTTTAGTTACAAATTACCAGAAATAGAATGCTGCTTCGTGTTTGAAACTTTGGGTAGCATGCATTCATGTTAAAAGCTTATTTGTATAATACTCTTTGGCTCGGTACAGAATATAAAGCGCTTTGTTTAGTCCTTGATCTATCCTTTCATGATTCTTGGATATTTTTCCTCTCTATATCTAACTTGAAATCGTGACAGACAAGAACACCATATAAGTGCACACCTACACACAGGCAGAGACACACACACACTTACACACACATGCATACTTATATTACAGAACAACAAAATGCCTCATGGACCATTATTATGAATAGAAAAGTTATATTCATTTAAACCAAGAGATTTTTGTAGTGAATCAATTGAATCCTAATCAAATGAATGCCACTTCCACCATCACCACGCTACCTTCAAAAAAGAGATATATATAAGAAGGACATTTAGACAGGAAATTCACATATGACCTACCTACTCGCAGAATACGATGACAAATTTCTTTTTATATTTGATAAGAATAACATACCACTCGAGTCCGGTAATATTCGATGATTTAATATGTTTCTTGTATTTATTTTTCATATCTTTTATCGTCATATAGAATGGGAAGATTTTTGCAGAGGTGGTCAATCATTTTAATTTTTGAGGGTCGATGTTTGACACATATGGTAACAACTTGTTCTTAGCTCTTGAATTTCTATATATTCAGCCCTTTCTGTCTTACTGGTTATTATGGATGAGTTCATCCAGTCTTTTCTCGCGTGTGATCGGGTCCGGTACCTATAGTGCATACTGATTTTTGCTAGTTTAGACGAAATGTTCAATTTTGTCTGTGATCTTACTTCTTATAAATAAAATGTACCGTCTGGAATCCATGGGATTATAGAAAATGCCTCTTTCCATCTCCCGTCAGTTTTATCAATTGTTCCTTGTAATTAAACTTTATTGGGAATTGGATGTTACTGTTAAGGTTATTCCTATTTTTTAATTCTGTGAGTGTATCAAGATCTTTTTTCTGTCATAAGATAAAGCAATCATTCAGGTATCATTTCCCAGTTGTTTTGTCGTGTGTCTCCAAATAGTACTAGTGATTGTCTGTAAATCTTTTTTTCCTGGTATATCATCACTAAATTCAAGTATGTGGGGGTTATTTTCATGCTTATTGCGGTTCCTGATATTTGTCGGTACGCAGATCCATTGAACAAAAGATAACTGTTTTGCAATATGAATTTGAATCCATCAAGGATAAAATCACTTTTGGAGCGAGTTGGTAATTCGGATTGGTGTGTTACTCAGGACAGATAGGAGTATATTTACTCATGAGAATAGCAATTCACAGTCAACAAATTTGAGAGTAAAACACAAGACATTCCAACATGTGCAGTATTAGACTTACCCAACATCAACATTTCCCAATCTAAACATGTTCAGTCTCTGAACAACAGACAATAAATAAAGTAAATCAATTCATTAAAAATATAAACCACAATTTGATATGTAATTATGCAATATTAGACAATACATGGTGGCTGCCAACT
This sequence comes from Eledone cirrhosa, assembly GCA_964016885.1. NCBI lineage: Eukaryota > Metazoa > Mollusca > Cephalopoda > Octopoda > Eledonidae > Eledone > Eledone cirrhosa. Next base: position 38,187,897 of record OZ024746.1, read on the forward strand.
CGTTTTCGAGTACGGCCACTATTTTATATCCATGTAGGAGAACCCCTACCGATGCGCTGAACGAGTGTGACTTTTTAGTCCAGCCAGCGACTTGAAAACTCTGGTACAAACACTACACTTGTGACAATTATTGACACATAGTGCTGGGCCCATGGTACCATGTGACGACAAGTGCAGAGAGATCTCCAGATATAAAGCAATGCCTGTGCCGTGAAGCTTTTATAGTGAGCAAAGGCACTGCACAAAGCCATTCCCACTCTCTTAACCAATATGATATTTACGAAAAAGAAGAACAAGTCAATATCATTGGATGCCATCAGGGTTGCAGGTGTTATATCAGAGTTTTCCTTCTCCTAGAATTCTGCCTTGACAAAGGCTAAGGGGTCATCTCTCCCGGGGCTAAGGGGTCATCTCTCCCATATATAGACAATACATAATGGTCATACATATGGGAGTATCTAATTCACACATATCTGTGAGCAAACCTATACATATGCAGTGACACAATCACACACACACACCGTAGCTAGTTCAATACTGAGATTGGAACTACCTGTTGAAGCGGCAATAACTCAGCCATCATGTCCCGACTCATTATAATACAGCCATACTCTACTACCTCAATTATCGAGTACTTTGTGGAGTAATTGTCTAACTAGTTTTCAACTGCTTCTATACATATATATAGTAAATTACGAATATTTTAAAATCCGGTACAATGCGGTAGAAAATACGAAGGGCAAATTATGGTAAATGAAACAAAGTAAAGTAAATCCTTAGCCAGTGTATTATAGCATGATATTTCGGTGCCATTACCTTTTTTTCAGAAGTGAAGCTGAAATAGTCCAACATAATTCAAACGAACGATTCAAGCTTTCTTCTATAACTGGTTCCATCTGTTGGAAACATGTATGCTCCTGCGCGGGATTGCTATAGTAACGAGTTTGCCTCGTGCTTTCTGAATTATTTATTTCTGGCTTTAATCAGCAAGTAAAAATGTTTTCCATAATTCTTGAATTTCCCGTATCCCTTGCAGCCCATTCTATGATGACCGCAATGTCGTGGTCAGTTATATGCGATATATGTAACTTATTGATGCTGTTTTTATTATCAGTTCGTTTGACAAGTATTGTGAATATATATAAGACATATTGACGGGATTTTAAGTCTTTGTTTGTGAGTGAGTAATGTCCTTTGTGATAAGAAACTCATTTTTTAATTACATATTTCATATACATTTCGTAAACAGGAAATAAGATTTGAATCATGTCCTTTTTCATAAAGATTAAATATTAGGTCATTTATAAGAGATGTTGATTCTCATTCATACTTATACTGCTATTCGATTAATAATCATGCCATATTCAAACAACTTATTTTCTTTCCTTCGTTCATGTATAAATCAGCATATCACAATCTAAATATAATCAATATAATGCTGCTTTCTATATTCTAAGTTATTGAAGTTATCTAAATGATATTATTATTTTGTTGGTGATGTTTTAGTGTCTATATTTATCTATTTATTTCAACTATGTACCACATATCTATAAATTAGATAAAATCTGTTTATTCGAAAATTTTGTCTATATATTCTATGTACTATCATACCATAATAGTACATAGAATTATCAAGTTTGAATCTAAATTAATAAATATATAGTCAGCGTTTATTATGTATTGAGTCCTTAATTTATATTCTTTACGTTCTGAATAATTTGATCAAGGCTATCGCCCTGGGTTTATCGGTGTGTCTTTGTGAATGTCAATCAGCTCGAAGGTTAACATATTCGGAGTTTGATTCACCGCGGCGCGTTTTGTTCTCAAGTTAGGTATATATTTGACATTATTCCAGTTCCCTAGGCAAGATCAAATTAGCTATACCTGGGTTAAGAGACATTAATTTCGAAATAACAGGACATTTGAATAAATTAATAAAACAAACAGACCCTGTTTCTTGCGCTTCAATTTTCTTCTCAGTGAAAACCTGCATTGTCATGGCTTTCCAACTTCGAAATCTTTATACCATATACAATGCTTCATGTAATCTACAAATTCTTTCTCTCTCTCTCTCTCTCTCTCTCTCTCTCTATATATATATATATATATATATATATATATATATATATATATATATAGCAAAGAACAAAGAAAGTGTGGTAAGGATCCAGGTGGACCATAACGCACCTGAGTACTCGATACTTAGAGTAGTAGAGTGGGTAATTGGAAAAGAGTCAAGACCCCGACAGTTAGATCCGATCGCAAATTCGAATCTAGCTGTTGAAACGGTCGGAGCTCAGCCGTCGGGCTCCTGACACTTTTCATATATATATATGTGTGTGTTAGGTAATTCCGAAGGAAAAACAAAGGAAAAAAGAGTGCTCTATGTATAGAACAGAGCTATTTAATTAGTGAAACAACACAATATATAACTACTCCCTTAGCAAAGGTTTCTGGATCCTAGAAAATATTAATAGACGTCTGGATCGGTCATCAGACAAAGATGTGTGGTCTGATGACCGATCCAGTCATATATTAATATTGTCTGGGATCCAGAAACCTTTGCTATATATGGTTATATTTTGTTTGTGTTCACTTTCTAAATATATATATATATATATATATATATATATATATATATATATATATATATATATATATATATATATATATATAGTGGTAGAACACCGGAAGGTAATATCCATAGTGGTAGAGCACTCAGTCCATGGGACAAGTTAGGTAGAAGTGGTTACACAACAGTTAGTTCACCGTACCGACATACACACACACACACACACACACACACACACACACATATATATATATATATATATATATATATATATATATTTCGTTTCTGAATTTGTTTAGCAATATTCTTTATCTGAAATCGTGTGTTGAAACCGATATTGTTATACCAGAAATGTATAAGTTTGTAGATTTATAAATTTATAAATATATAATAAATTGAAGTGAAAGCAACTGGTGCGTGTGTTTCTTATTGGCAACATGACCCTCCCAAAGTATAACAATATATATATATATATATATATATGCGTGTATGTATGTGTGTGTGTTTGTGTGTATGTTTGTCTGCCTGTGCCTGCGTGTATGTTTAATTATGCCTAACCTTCATCGATCTAATCACAATTCTTTTCTTGGCATGCATATATCGCATATTTTATAACTTTTCTTCATTAATTTTTGTTTTGTTTCCCTTCAACTTAATTATTTGTGTTACTTTTCCTTTCCAGCTCCGATTTCGTGTTTATTCTCACAGCACACAGTCATAAGAGACATTTATTCATCTACGTTTTACATATTCTTCTTTTACAGTAACATTTCATTAATTTCATTCTTTAAATGCATGTTAAATATATTGTCCACGGTAAAGAAAAATACAAAAAATACACTTTCATCCTCCTCTTGTAAACTGCTAGCACCTGCCCAACTTAGCATCATAATCTCATTCTGTTAGTTCATCTTCTCCTTCCATACGTATAATTGTCTTCAAATTCTGTCGCATTTAATAGTTGATATTCTTTTATTTTGGCGGCGCAGAAAGCGGTGGATTGGCAGAGTCGTTTGAGCGTCAGACACCATGCTTTGCAGACTAGAGTTATGGCCCTTTATATTCTATGTTCCAATCCTGCTGAGGTAGACTTTGCCTTTCATCCTAAAGAGGTCGATAAAATAAAGCACCAGTAATGAAACGGCGTCGATTTAATCGGTTTTTCCCCTACCCTAAAATTGTTGGCCTTGTGCCTAACTCAGAAATCATTATTTTGGTGGCGTAGTATCGGTGGAATGTTGAACAACACACAAAGCAGCATGTAGTGGCGGCCGTTTACGTTCTGAGTTCAAATCCTGCTGGAGTTAGTTTTGCCTTTCATCCGTACAGGCTCAATAAAATAAAGTACCAGGAAAACACGATTTATTTTATTTTTCCTTACCAACAATTGAACCAATGCTGCCTAAATCAGAAACCATTATTCCAGTGTCTCAGTACCTCCGTCAAACTTTTTTTCGCAATAATCACAGAACATTCCATGCATCTCAACATACCGTCACTTCATTGCCTCTCTTCAACATTTTCGCATATTGCACTTTTTATATATCACTAAGCCTCACTATGAAATAGTCAATCAACTTGTAGGAAATAGAAACTGTCTCACTCTGAATCCTCTCTCCACTGTCTTACTCTATCACAGCATCCTTCTTCAAATCCATCGCCTAACCTTCAGCCCGTGGTAGCTATATCAATATGCAATTACAACATGGTTTATTATTAAACGGGACTAGCTGAACACTGAATAAATACTTTTAATATTTCATTTCATGCTTCACATGCTACATACTTTGCTACTTTGATTCTCTTAACCTTTTCCGTATGCTTACAATCAATTCTACATCGCTAGCATTCATTTGATTCTAATTCTCTCGCTTTCAAGTCCAACATATCTCTCTCTTCATTTCTAAAATGCCTATAAATTCAACTATTCGTCCTCACCATAGGCATTTAATAATATTCTATAGTCTACAATGTTTTCTCTTATTCTCGCGCTGTGGTGCGATAGAAATAAGCTACATTTAATAATAAAATAATTTCTGCTCTTATATATATATATATATATATATATATATATATATATATATATATATATAAATGTGAAATGAGCGAAAATTGTCAGAGTCGTGTCTGGATACCAGCAAAAGGGTAGTACCAATTCTCTGATTGCCATGAAAATTTACACATTAATGTGAAAGGTGCCGACGAAGGGACAGGTCTACTTGGGTTTCTCTAAATTGAACAATGTGGTCTCTAGGGCCAAAGAACGGTCTTTTTCTATCAATTTTACCTCCCTATAGTTTCTTAGCTTTACTCTGTCGCTCTTGCCTCTCTCTATAATAGATCATTCCCCCTCTCTATAATTTAACTGCTTTATTCTCTCTGTCGCTCTTCACTCCCTATATGAAAACACTGCAGAGAGAGAGAGATAGGCCGTAGACAGAGAGAGATACAATTAAAGTGTTAGATATTCAGAGAGAGAGAGAGACAGACAGACAGAGAGGAAGGACCAGCAAACTTTAGTTAACGTTCAGTCACGTGTTGTATATATTTAATCTGTCGTCGCTCGCATAACACACACACACACACACACACACATACACACGATACTTATATAAAGATGAGCGTTGTGTGTTTGTATGTATCCTACACACCTCCCTATACTATTTAACCTAAAATACTTTCATATCCATCTCTTAGTGAAGCATTTCCAATTCATTATACGTAAACAATGACATTAATCTTTCGCTTTTAGCTTAGCATTTTACATTCAATGCCTTCCTTTTTTAATGCAACTTTTTATTGAAACGACTACATGCTCTCCGTGGTTCAGTATTTAACCTAAAATACCTTTACACTGCTTCTATCGTTATACGATATGCCTAACCCAAAATGACCAGTATTTTCTTCGAAACGAAATAAAGCCCTTAAATTGCGAAGAATGGAGGCGCGTGCGCCGTAACGTTTTTTATCGATATCCTTTGTTATTTTGCTTCTTTAATCTCCATAAAAATATTATTTCTGTCTTGAGAAGTTGTAAAAGAGTACTGGTCGAGTTAAAGCATTAGGATTTGTTTTGTTTTTTACTCCAGGAGACATCGGATGCAAGGGAGGCCCGTCTTACTGCCCAGCGCATTCAGCGCCAACGCTCACGTCTCGACGAGACTCCGGAGGCAAGGGAGGCCCATCTTACTGCCCAGCGCACTCACGACCAACGCTCACGTCTCGAAGAGATTCCAGAGACAAGAGTGTACCGTCTTGCTGCCGACCGCAATCAGCGCCAACGCTCACGTCTCGACGAGACTCCGGAGGCAAGGGAGGACCGTCTTTCTGACCAGCGCACTCAACGTCAACGCTCACCTCTCAACGAGACTCCGGAAGCAAGAGAAGAAAGGTTCACAGGTAGATGGCGTCAACGTCAAGAAAATGCTGCTACTACAAGGGACACTTTTTGCTTAAAAGCTGGCTTTAACTACAATCCTTCTGATGATTTCACCAATCACCCGGACTTGGCTCTTGGAAAAATGGATAAGGTATGCAGGGGAACAAGTGCACAGAACACTACCCCAGAGCCTTCACCAGGGAGATTTGCACTGGGGTTGACGGCTGCCCCATCTACCGGCAGCGTGCTCCCGATTTTGGCGGCCTTTCGGCTAGGATTAAGAAGAAAGGGAAAGAATACGACATTGACAACAACTGGGTGGTGCCTTACAGCGCCTTACTTGCTAAAATGTTTAATGCTCAGATCAATGCGGTGTCCTGCACATTTGTTAAAAGTATTAAATATATCTGCAAATACATCAACAAAGGGGGTGACATGGCGGTGGTGTTGGCCTCAGTGATGGCGTAGAATCAAAAGACAAAATTACTCAGTTCATGATCGGACGATACATTTCGTCCAATATGGCGGCTTGGCGCATTTTGGGGCTTGAAATTCACCGGTGCTCTGCAGCAGTTGTTAACTTGGACGTTCACTTAGAGAATGGTCAACGCGTTTATTTCACTGAGGAAACCGCATTGGCTGCTGCCGTACAGCCATCTGAGACGATGCTTACAGCATTTTTTAAGCTATGTTCTGTTGATACGTTTGCAGTTACCCTTTTTACGTCGATGTAGCTACCTACTTCACTTGGTCGAACAAAAAATGGCATCGGCGGTGACAAGGGGAAAAAGTTGAGGATTGGGTAGGTGTCATCAGAGGTAATGCCATCGGACGCGTGTACAATGTTCATCCGAAGCAACAATAATGCTTTTTCCTACGAATGTTGCTGCATTAAATCAAAGGGCCCAAGTCATTCGCCGACCTAAGACTTTTGGAAGGCCACAGTTGTTCGAGTTACAGGGAGGAAGCGCGGGCTCCTCGAGGATGATGACCACCTGAACGTGGGGTTGACAGAGACTGTTGAATGTAAGATGCCTCGAGAAATGAGACGTCTGTTTTGCATGATGAATAGGTGAGCCCATTAAGCTTTGGGAAACGCATAAGGACAACATGTCAGAGGACATCCTCTGTAGACTACGAGCAGAAGATCCAGCGGCTGGCTTTGCTTTCCATGACGCGGTGTACAATGGGGCCCTCATCGACATGGACAACCATCTTAAGGTCTTGGAGTTGGCGGTGAATCTGATTTCGGTTTGCCACAACCTCGAAACACTCACAGTGCTTTAGATGTGGAGTTCTTGCGTGAGTTAAATTACAACATCGACGATATGACACATCAGGTAGCTGAGGACGAACCCTGACTTTTGCATGAGCAGAGACGGAATATGACAGAATTCTCTCCAGTGTCAATTCAAATGAGGGACGACTATTTTTCCTGGATGCTCCAGGCGGAACAGGAAAAGCTTTTCTCATCAACATTTCGCTTGCTTACGAAGCTACGAAAAGTCAAGCGGATTGCTTTAGTGGTCGTCTTCAGTGGTATTGCGGCGACACTGTTACATGGTGGTCGTACGATACACTCCGCATTCAAATTGTCTTTGGACATTGCAAAGAAGGAGAATCCTACATGTAGAATAGATCGTGGTGACCCTAAAGCACATCTTCTTTCTGAGTGTTGCCTATTGATATGGGACGAGGCTACCATGAGTCACAAGGCGGCCTTTGAGGCTCTGGATCGAACTCTCAAGGACTTGCGTCGGAACTAACGCGTCATGGCTGGAGCGACTATACTGCTGGCTGGCGATTTCCGACAGACTCTGTCTGTTATCACTAGAGGTACTAGCGCTGACGAAGTGAACGCATGCATCACGTCGTCCTACGTATGGCAGTATATCCACAAACTACATATGACTACCGACATGAGAGTGCATGTGCATGGTGGCGCAAACTCCTTCCATTTCTCAAAACATCTACTAGAATTTGGTAATAGAACTACACCTAGAGTGGATGCAGAGCATAACCTTTGCCTTTTGGGAACTTTGTGTCAAACATTGACGAATTAATGTCATCTGTATTTCCAGACCTTGAATCACGATTCCATGATCACACCTGGCTGAAAGGGAGAGCTATTTTGGCACCACACAATGCCACTGTTGACGTGATGAACCAAAATCTACTCGATCAGGTTCCCGGAAATGAAGTCTCCTTCAAGTCGATTGACACCAATAAAAACGCGGATGACGCCGTCATCTACACAATTGAATTCCTCAACAGTCAACTACCTCCGGGATTTCCTCCTCATGATCTGAAACTGAAGGTTGGTGTGCCAGTTTGCTGCTGAGAAACCTGGATGCACCAGAACTATGCAACGGAACCCGTTTAAACATCAAAAAAATAAGGACCCAAATTCTGGAGACAACCATTTTGAGTGGACCCGCTGCTGGCGTGACCAAGTTAATTACCCCTATGAGCCTTAGTCTCTCTGACGTCCCCTATCAATTTACGCGACTGCAGTTTCCCATAAAACTCTGCTTTGCAATGAACATTAACAAAGCACAAGGACAATGGCTGCAAGTGGTTGGCCTAAATCTAACATAGCAGATATTTGCCCATGGTCAACTATACGTCGGATGATCCCTCGTCGGCAGTCCACACAATCTCTTCATGTGTGGTAACTCTGGCAACACCTGGAACGTTGTCTACAAAGAAGCCCTGCAATAGCATCTTTGAAACCTACTCCACCCAACGTCTCTCTGTCAAACCACTCTCTTCACGTCGCCCCTCAACTTATTAACTTAATAAAAAGTGGACCCGAGTAGCTCCGAGTGCAACCGGACTCAGCTGCTAGTATATATATTACAAACATTTGGATGCTATGTTAAACCTGTTGTTGGGAGCATTTGAAGATCTCATGTTTGGGGATACATGTCTTCGACACTCCCAACAATCTTAAATTCCCTAAAAGGTGTTAAAAATGCTGCTTTTCCTTCCTAGACTAAACAGTTTCTGGCTGGCGCATAAACGCTTACCTATATTTATTTGTATGCAAGTATGTATGAAAGATAATTCTACAAAAGTCGATGTGTTGAGATGTTTTGACTCAGATATGTTAAATATATTACGCAAACATATTAACATACATACTCACTCAGTCATACTTATACACACATACATATATAAGCGTACGTGTGTGTATTTTTGTGTGTTATATATGTATGTATGTGTCATATAGATTGATGCGTTCGTCTGTGTTATGTCTGGACTGAAAGATCCAAACTCATTCACTATATTAATTAGCTGCGAATCAGTATTAATTATTTATAAATCAATTTTACTGTTATCACAAATGTAGTTTATTTTCTATATAATCAGTTCTTTGTTATTTGTGCGTTTTGTTCTGTTTGTCTGTGTGTGTGTTTACCGATGTTTTTATGTTTTTGTAATTTTTTCTAATACAAAAATATTCATTTAACTTCTCATTTTGTTGGAACAAGAATTAAACTGTTATCTCAATTTTGCAGACAATTTTGTTCCGTCTGTGATCAGATTATTAAATGGCAACGTGTAGGTGGGCTTTTGTACTAGTGTGTGTACGATGTGGGTATGTATATGTATTTGTGTTTGTATGATGTTCATTTTATATATGTATACTTGTTGTAATTGTTTTCTTTTTGATTTTATTTAATTTCTTGATTATTTTTTACTCTAAATGTTTCGTGGCTGTAATGTTAAACATATTTATAATTTATAGATTGCATATGCCATGGAAAAGTTTGCGATAATACGTAATTATTTAAAGAAGAAAACAAGAAGTAAAGAAAACAAAATGGTTGTTGGAACTGTCATATTCACCTCTTTAAATTAATTTATCCTTTATTGATGGCGCTAGAATGTCTGAAATATTTCAGAATCAGAACATTTAAAGATTATTTATTACGAGAAACATTCCTTGTTTTGTTTAATTCCACTTTGTTGCGATGGATGAGGACACAAATCGTGAAATATATAGATATAGGCGCGTACGTTTGTGTGTGTGGGTGTTCATTAAGTGGAATTTATCCATACTTTTAAACATAACACTTTGACGATTCCGTTTGGAATAAATGCGTTTAAAAATAAGTTACATAGGTTATCATATTAGTTTGTTTAATTATACTAAAATGTTCAGAATGTGTGTTGATGTGTGGGAATAGGTAGAGAAGAAATTGGAACTGAATGCTGCGTTCATAAATTCAATATTTTTTTTTATTGGACATCTCATTTATACAGAGTATGTTAATAACATTTTATGAACAACATGCCAAAATATGCCATGCTGCACGTAGGATATAATATATCTTGCTGGCAACGCATTCACATAACAATTAGTGTATAAAAAGTATGAAAATATGTGAGTATACATAACTTATATATAAAATGTTACACATTATGGATTTAGGAAGTAGTTTTCATATATATATATATATATATATATATGTGTGTGTGTCTGTGTGTGTGTGTGTGTGTGTGTGTGTGTGTGTGTGTGTGTGTGTGTGTGTGTGTGTGTGTTCATCTATCTGTCTGTCTGAGTGTGTTTGTGTGTTCATCTATCTGTCTGTCTGAGTGTGTTTATGTGTATACGTGTGTATGTATGTGTTTGGAAATGATATCTCGTCGATTATAAGCAGACTCCGTTTCAAGATGTCTCAATATATGATGCCAAGAAGGATCATATAGTTAGATTGTTTTGAGGACCTCATTCCCAATATGATCGCGATGAAATCAATTTTCATTTAAAACCCCACATTATTGCAATATCGTATTTGCGGTGACATTAAATGAAAGAGTAGTGTAAAAGTATTTATATTATAAGGAATATTCGCAATCGTAACTAAAACTATTATTTCGTTGCATTTGTAAAATTTCACTATGTTTCGACATTTTGATATATTAACAAGGCTTATTTGATTATATAATCTCGTTTGAACACAATTTTGAATGTTTCATGTTGTTTACATTCTAGCTAAATATGACGCCTTATATAATATTATATCTTGAGATTGAATTTTCATTACAGATGTTAATATTTTATACTGCTTTATCATCATTTATGTTTACGTTTCTGTCCGACATTCAAAACAATATATATTTTGAGAAATTTCCATCTAAAAAATTCATTTACGTTTTACTTCTATATAAAATGCGTTGTAATGAAACTCTACCTATGGTATTAGATTCATAGATATATTTTACATAAATTCATCTATATTTTACAAAATGTAATGTCGCGAATAGAATATTTTAATAGATTGTTTGTGTGTACATGAGTACATATACACAGAGAGACACAGATGTAGGGGAATATATATATAAGCATGCATGTATATATATATAGATATATATATATATCAATACATGTATAGAACTATATGTATGTACATAAGTACATATATACTTATACATGCACACGCACACACACACATATATATATATATACATATATATATATATATATATATATATTTATTAAAATTATTACTATATATATATATATATATATATATATATATATATGTGTGTGTCTTTATACATGTGTACGTTTGCCTGTGTCTGTCTGTGTGTACGTATGTAAATACATATCAATATAGATCTGTACATACTTACTGTTGAAATATATATTCAGTTTAATATAACTTGCATTTTTCAATTTAGGTTATGAATGTTTTGATGCATGTATGAATGTTTTTATATATGTATAGAGAGAGAGAGGGGCGGGGGGCGAGAGAGAAAGAAAGAGAGAGAGAGAGAGGAAGATAGATGGTGGGGGATGAGATGGTGTGAAGGAGTGAGTGGTAGATAGACAAATGCAGACACGCACATACACATATACATACACACACATACATACACACATATATACACACACACACACATATACATATATATATATATATATTGTTATTATACTTTGGGAGAGACATGCTACCCATAAAGACACACGCACCCTAGGTTTTCACTCTAATTTATAATAGGTTTCCAGCTGGATGGTTGGCTGGTTGTTTCGATAACCGGATGGTTGTTTATATATATTGTCAAAGCTCTTTCGTCACATATTCTGTGACCTCAGTGACTGGGTTTATATTTTGTATCTCTCCTTTGTTCTGTCCTAAACCATCTTATTTACTGCGTGTGTGTCTACTAGCAGCATGACCCTCCCGAAGCGTAACAATATCTGTTTTAATACAGGTTTTCAGATGAGAAATCTTACAAAACAATTTCAGCAAGATCGTATTTCGGTCGTGGCCAAAAAGAAAGCGAAACGCAAATGTCGAGATATGCAGCAATGGAAGCTACAGCAATTAACATACGTTATATATATACGTATATATATATATATATATATATATATATATATATATATATATATATATATATATATATATATATATATATATATATACATAAATATATATATATATACATATATATATGTACATATATATATATATATATATATATATATATATATATATATATATATATATATATATATATATATATATTGTTATATTTGGGGAGGGTCATATTTGCGTAATATTGCCAGAATTAATAACAGAACACACTCACTGTTTGGTTGGTTTTCGCTTCTCGCTGTCTTTTATATATATATATCTGCGATCTAACTTACTCGGTCCTCAATGTTGCCATTGACTGACCGGCGGTCAAAAATAAAATAATACAGATACAATATAGACAAACACATATATATATAGTTTACATAAATCTTTCGTTGCACATCTGCAACATCGTCAGTGGTGTTATATTCATTGTTCCTCCTGTTGTGTTGTATGTCTACGCCATTTTTTTTTTGTTCAGTCCGTCTATATATTTATTTATTTGTTTGCTTGTTTGTTTATCTTATTTTATTTTGTCTTCTTTGCGCATGCGTTTGCGTGTGTGATGTGTGACTAGTGTGTATAGTGTTGTGTCTGCTGGGTGACTAGTGTGTGTTTATGTGCTTGTGTATGTATTTATTTATCTTATTTTATTTAATTTAATTTACTTATTTATTTATACTTCTCTTAGGTCAGTGTTGTTTGTTTGGGTGTTGTTGTTGTTCCACTCATTCTTTCTGTTTAGCTTTGGTCTTCTAATTTCTATTTCACTGGCCTCTCTGATTTGCCTATCTGCTGGGTCATTCCTATGTTTAGATATTATTCTAATTTCTATGTTGTCTATGTTACCGTCATGATGTTGTCTAGCATGTTCGTATAGTACTGACCCGTTTTTTCGTCCTTTTAGTTCCCCCCAGTGTTGGTCTATCCTTTCACCTATGCTACGAGCTGTCTCACCTATGTATGTTGTTGTCGTGTTTCTACAAGTACCCTCTGTACATCTTATGCTATAGACTACGTTTCTAGTTTTACAGTTTATCCGGGGGTTCACCTTACATATGATACATTTCCTATTGGTACAGTGGGTTTTCTTAAAAGGGTAGGTTTTGCTGATCAGGGATTTTATGGTGGTTCCTGGCTTTTCTACCACCTTTATTTTTAAGTGGGTCTTTCTCAGGGCCTTTCTACACTGGTTAGCTAATTTCCCTCCAGGGGTGGCGTCCACAAACATGACACTCTGATATCTCTGGTTGTCGTACCATGATGTGGCCTTCCCTATCTTATGTCTAGCCCTATCTAAGCTATTCCATGATTTGCTCCTGTATAGTGGGCAAATTCCTTTCATGTCCAGTTCTATGAGGGTCTTATACTTTTCCATGGCTCCTTCGTATACTCTGACTCTGTCTCTTTGGTTGTAGCCAGAGAACTGCATGCGGTTGATGAAGTGTTGGATGTGTCCTTCCATTTCTGTTGGGTCGCACATGCTGGACACATTCTTCATCACTCGTACCAAATCTGCGATCAGAATATTAAACTTAGCACTACTGGACATTGCTGAGTTTTTGAGTATCAGGTATTTGGAGGCCATGGGTTTAGCATAGTGTGAGTGGAGAATTTGGGCTCTCTCGTCTATAGTGTTAATCCAGAGTTCTGTGTCTAATACAGGTAGTCTATTGTTAGGGTGTTTGGAAGGGAAGTCTATAGTTACAGTTATACTCTGGTGTCAGCATAGCTGGCGATGTTGCCAACCTTTTCATGGTATGGTGGGAAAGGAGACTTAAAGATCTCCTTAATGAAAGCTCCATAGACCTCATCATGTACTCTCGTTATGTAGACGATATCAATATAGTTATAAGAACACCCCCACTAGAGAGCACTAACAAGTTTGATTTAGAACGTAGCACGATGGAAAGCATCCAGCAGATAGCTAATTCCATACACCAGAGTATAACTGTAACTATAGACTTCCCTTCCAAACACCCTAACAATAGACTACCTGTATTAGACACAGAACTCTGGATTAACACTATAGACGAGAGAGCCCAAATTCTCCACTCACACTATGCTAAACCCATGGCCTCCAAATACCTGATACTCAAAAACTCAGCAATGTCCAGTAGTGCTAAGTTTAATATTCTGATCGCAGATTTGGTACGAGTGATGAAGAATGTGTCCAGCATGTGCGACCCAACAGAAATGGAAGGACACATCCAACACTTCATCAACCGCATGCAGTTCTCTGGCTACAACCAAAGAGACAGAGTCAGAGTATACGAAGGAGCCATGGAAAAGTATAAGACCCTCATAGAACTGGACATGAAAGGAATTTGCCCACTATACAGGAGCAAATCATGGAATAGCTTAGATAGGGCTAGACATAAGATAGGGAAGGCCACATCATGGTACGACAACCAGAGATATCAGAGTGTCATGTTTGTGGACGCCACCCCTGGAGGGAAATTAGCTAACCAGTGTAGAAAGGCCCTGAGAAAGACCCACTTAAAAATAAAGGTGGTAGAAAAGCCAGGAACCACCATAAAATCCCTGATCAGCAAAACCTACCCTTTTAAGAAAACCCACTGTACCAATAGGAAATGTATCATATGTAAGGTGAACCCCCGGATAAACTGTAAAACTAGAAACGTAGTCTATAGCATAAGATGTACAGAGGGTACTTGTAGAAACACGACAACAACATACATAGGTGAGACAGCTCGTAGCATAGGTGAAAGGATAGACCAACACTGGGGGGAACTAAAAGGACGAAAAAACGGGTCAGTACTATACGAACATGCTAGACAACATCATGACGGTAACATAGACAACATAGAAATTAGAATAATATCTAAACATAGGAATGACCCAGCAGATAGGCAAATCAGAGAGGCCAGTGAAATAGAAATTAGAAGACCAAAGCTAAACAGAAAGAATGAGTGGAACAACAACAACACCCAAACAAACAACACTGACCTAAGAGAAGTATAAATAAATAAGTAAATTAAATTAAATAAAATAAGATAAATAAATACATACACAAGCACATAAACACACACTAGTCACCCAGCAGACACAACACTATACACACTAGTCACACATCACACACGCAAACGCATGCGCAAAGAAGACAAAATAAAATAAGATAAACAAACAAGCAAACAAATAAATAAATATATA
The DNA here is from genome assembly GCA_964016885.1 of Eledone cirrhosa. NCBI lineage: Eukaryota > Metazoa > Mollusca > Cephalopoda > Octopoda > Eledonidae > Eledone > Eledone cirrhosa. The sequence goes on from OZ024746.1 coordinate 38,203,396, forward strand.
GACGGACTGAACAAAAAAAAAATGGCGTAGACATACAACACAACAGGAGGAACAATGAATATAACACCACTGACGATGTTGCAGATGTGCAACGAAAGATTTATGTAAACTATATATATATGTGTTTGTCTATATTGTATCTGTATTATTTTATTTTTGACCGCCGGTCAGTCAATGGCAACATTGAGGACCGAGTAAGTTAGATCGCAGATATATATATATAAAAGACAGCGAGAAGCGAAAACCAACCAAACAGTGAGTGTGTTCTGTTATTAATTCTGGCAATATTACGCAAATATGACCCTCCCCAAATATAACAATATCTGTTTCGACACACGATTTCATATAAAAAAACCTCGCAAAACTAATTCATCGCCGCTATATATATATATATATATATATACACACACAAATATATATATATATATATACATATAAAATCAAGGTCTAGCAAATAGAGATGAAATTTTAAAATAAATGTTAAAAGGTTCGCTGTAATTACTATATGTGCCTTTATCTTTACTATTGCCATAGACCCACATTGGCATACGGTTGGATAATATTAGTATCCCTATATGTATTTTTAGACGTAGGAACACATACTTTATTATATATATATAACAAAGAAAGGGGATGTGGTAAGATACCTTGTGGACCATAACCGTAATAGGAAAAGAATCAGAATACTGACGGCTACGCTTCGGCCGTCTCGACAGCTATATCCAAACTGCTAGTTCGGATGTAGCTGAATCGTTTCCTACATACATATTAATTTATTATAATTATTATTATTATTATTATTATTGGCGACCTACGTAGTAAATCGTATTATCGTGAGCTCCGCAAAGGTTTGTTATTTCCGTTTGTTTAAAAATTGCCATTTATGGAAAATTTTATTGTTAACTGTTTATAAGCACACATACATTGTTTTCCGAAAAGGACACCTAAAAAGATTGGGGCCTTGTGCCCAAAATTTTAACTTTTATTATTATCAAAAAATTTCTTTGAAAAAAAATGGCTACTTCACCTCTGCACGAAGCAGCTGAAAGCCTTCCTCACAAAATAACACCTCACACCGACACCACCATTGTAAATGTTACTACGTTTGTCAACACAAAAAAAAATATAAGCAGTAGCAATATTTGAAATTTGTCTCAGGCAGATATTCATTTCCCGCCATTACCAATGACTGCAGGTGTTAAAGCCTCCACCGCCACCACCACCGCGACAACCACTACCACCACCACCACCACCACCGCGACAACAGAAACAAAAGAAGAAAAAAATAAATTAACTCGTGATGTCGAAATGAAATCAAGCAAAATGGACTCTTCCCCACCAAAGACGACTGACGTCACCACCACCACAACTGAAAATAAAATTAATATTAACGATAGCAACAACAACAACAATGACATTATAAAACCCCCCTCAGTTTCGCCAGAGTAGCAAAACAATTCGAAGCATTTACCGTAACTCAAGAAGATTTAGAAAATGCCAAACAAATGGTAAAGAAAGATGGGTACAGGGTCAGCCTCACCCCCCCCCCTCCCCCACCTAATAAAATGGAGCATCGGCGCCTATGCACCGTGTCGTATAGAACAATAAATGTAAAATCGCGCCGAGTGGAACGGGCATCCGAGTCCCAAATCCAAAAAGCTTTGGGACATGTGTGGGCAAGAAAAACCCACATCAGACGTGGGCAAAAGTATGGAACCGTGGATGTGTTCTTTGAAACACCAGAGGAGGCTAGAGAACACTCCATGGCCCCATTAAAAAGTGACGACTTCACACTCGTCCCAAGCTATTGTGGCCAGAGACTCGTAAAGATCAGGGTGACCCACGTTCCACCGGCCATCGAAATTCCCTGGCTAATAGCGGCTGTCCTCGCCGGCATCGAGGCCAACACGAAAATAATAACAAAATAAAAGCAGGAAAACTGGTCCGGATCTGGGATGGAGCTCCTGATCCAAGCGGACCAAAAAAGCATTGAGGAGATCCCAGAGGTAATAGAACTCACTGACGGCAGCCACCTCACGGTAATTGTCGAGGGCAGAAGACCTAGGTGTGTCGTTTGTGGTGAAGGAACCCACCTAAGGGCTTTCTGCCCTCAGGCTAAAAGGTTGAGGCCACCTCTCCTACCCACCCCAGTGACACAACCATCAACACCACAAGTAGCAGAGATGGCAGCAACAACTGTAGCAGCAACAACAGAAGCAACTATAACAGCAACAACCCCAGCAACAGTAGCAAAACCAACACCACTACCACCACCAGCAAAACCAACACCACCACCACCCAACGCTTCAGAACTAGCACCAGCGCCTACACCATCCATCACACCACAACCAAAACTAATGGCTGTGGAGGATTTTCCACTCCCCGGCCTATCACAACTGGAGACAGATTGTGACGACGAGGAGTGGGAAACGATATCCGGAAAAAAAAAAGAAACCAAAAAAGAAAAAATTCTCTTCCTTCCCCCTTCAAAAACAAAATACAGAGGGAAACAAATAAACTAAGAAACAAAAAAGTTAGGACAGATATGCCACCATCCACACCAGCATCACCAACCCCATCAACCCAAACACCAACACCATCACCATCATTAACTCCAACACCACCATCACCTACACCACAAAAGTCACCAAAATGCGAAACAGAAACAAACCCACAACAAACGCAAACAAAACAAAACAACCAAAACGATACACACTACACAGCATTAAATTTGAACAACAAGCAATTATTACACTACATCCAACACAACACCAGCATCACAGAAAAAGACTACACAACAACCCCAAAATTCACACCACCTCCACACATACAAATCACTCGCATCACACAGAAAACGTACATGACACAAAAATAAAAATTCCCCAAAGACATCGGAGACTTCCGACAAGCACTCTCCAGGAGGATTTATAAGGACATCCTTCCTGAGGAGGCCACAAGCAGTGAAAAGGATGGAAAAACCGTCCTTCCCCTACGAGAAGTAAGGTAAGTGGTCTTTCCCATCTTTTCCACTCCTTTTCAACATGACCTCACTCAGAATAGGCAGCATAAATGCGCGTGGCTTGGGGTCGTCATGGAAGCAGGGCCACCTGCTCAACGACCTCAGGTCACTAAACATAGATGTAGTGGCCATCAGCGAGACCAGAATCTCCGAAGCACAGGCTTTCGCACCGATCTTCGGCGGCTTCGATGTGTACTCATCTCCCAGCCGTCCGGGATCGGGGGGAGGAGTTGCTGTGCTTTTTCGGAGAGGTTTGGATCTTGCCATACGGGCCATCTTCCTGGACCCTGAAGGTAAGTTGGTGGTGCTGGACGTGACCAGCGGAGACGGGCAAGCTTTCAGGTTAGTGGCCGTCTATGCCCCGACAGGAGCAGGGCGGCCTGATTTCTTCCGGCGTCTGGAGACCTTTCTTGGAACGTCCCGCTCTTTAGTGTTAGTGGGCGACTGGAACGGGATCTTAGATGCACGCTGGGATTGTGTGGGATTAGTGGATAGGGAAGGAGGGTGCAAGAGTCTCACCAACCTGCTCAGACGTTTTGAACTGTCTGACAGGTACCGAATGGATTTCCCGAATGTACCAATATGGACTTGGACAAATCGCATAGGGTCATCCAGATCATATCTAGATAGAGTATTTTGTAGGGAAATAGATAGGTCTAGCATAGGCTGTCCACAATTCAAGATAGTCAGCTACACGGACCACAAATTCGTGATCTGTGTGCTTGACTTAGATAGGCTTCATAGACGAGGACCCGGCTACTGGAAGTTAAACGCGTCCTTACCAGCGCGCAAGGCCTACAGAGACCGGATTAGCGAACTAGTTAAGCGGGCGTTGACGGGGGCCATCGTCAACAACAAGTGGTGGTTTGCTCTGAAAAGAGCAATTAGAATAGAGTCCATTAGGTTTAGTAACACTTTAGCAATAGAGAAAAATAGAGCAGAGGGAGAATTAGTTAGAAAATTAGATGAGGCGCTTAGCAAAGGCATCGCGACCGACGTACTTGCGGCGAAATTGGCCCTTGACCAATTCTTCAATGCAAAGCACGAAGGCTGCGTTGTCAGAGCTAGGGTGCGTGCTCTCAGACACGAGGGAACGAAAGCCGTTCAATCGGCCCGAGTGGCGGAGGCGCGTCGTGGCAACAAAGCCACGATCCGGTCTTTGGTGGACCACGACGGGCGCATGCTACTCGATCCCGGGCAAATGTGTGAAGCTTTTCAGCGACACTTCGCTCAACTGTTCGGGGGCAGTGGCGGGCCGGATCGAGGGATGGACTTTAGTGTCTATCTCGACGGACTGCCGGGCTTTCGGCCACTGAGGCGGAGTGTTGCGAAAAGCCGATAACAACCGCTGAAGTACGGGATGCAATGACTAGTTGCACAAGGGGTAAATCGACTAGTTTGGATGGTCTGCCCTATGAACTTTACGTACAAATGCCAAACTTGTTCGGAGGCCTCTTGGCGGACGTCTACTGCAACTGGCAACAGAACGGGAGAATTCCCAGCTCTGTGAGCCGAGGAGGGGTGGCGCTGCTGAGAAAGGATCCGAACAAGGGGGATAACATAGATAATTTTAGGCCCATAACTCTGCTAAACACAGAGTTCAAGATTTTGGGTAGCTAGAGAACCTGGCACGGGTGGGTCTTTGATCAATTTAGATCAGTCGAAAGCCTTCGATAGGGTCGACCATCGTTACCTAGCGGCAGTCCTGAGGGCGGCTGGCTTTGGGCCCGTCTTCAGAGGCTGGATCGCTGCCATGCACAGCGACATCTGCTCTGTAGTGAGAGTGAACGGTCACCTTTCGGAACCGTTCAACATCATGCGCTCGGTCCGCCAAGGATGTCCCCTCTCGTCCCTATTGTACGTATTGACTCTCGAGCCATTACTGCACAAACTGGAGACGTTGAGGGGGGTCCCGCGCGAACTAGGATGCGGAAGATCCGTGTCAGCATATGCCGACGATGTCACCGTAGTGGTGTCGAACGCCAAACACATCGAGGCGATCGGTACTACACTAACAGAATGCGAAGCGGTGACAGGAGCAATGATCAACCAGGAAAAGTCAGTGGGCCTGCAGCTCGGCACCTGGAGAGGCAGGTCCATGCCGTCCAACAGCGTCGTCGGGCGCTGGACGGACGGACCGATTAAATTGCTAGGGGTCTGGTTCGGTTCAGACCTCCAGACGGACAAAAACTGGGACGAGGTGACGAGCAGGGTGGCTTCTCTCACCCAGAAATGGGCCGAGAGGAAGCTATCCCTGAAAGGTCGAGCGGAGGTGGCGAATGCGTACATCGCATCCGTCATCTACTACCGCCTGACCGTCGTACCTTGTCCTAAGCCCCGCCTGACTGCGCTGGAGCGTTTGCTCTTTCGCTTCTTGTGGAAGGGACGCGCTCCGATGGTCAGGCCGTCCATCTGCTGTCAACACCCGCTACGTGGAGGGCTGGGCATGCCGTGGCTGATGATGCGCAGACACGCGCTCAGGCTACGACATCTCCACCTCTTCCTCGACGGTGATCAGGTGTGGTCGCCGTTTGCAAGACACGTTTTTCCCCAGCTCGTCTCCTTGACGGAGCTGCAGTCCTGGGTCAAGCGAAGACCGAGAGGGAGCGCTTGGAGACTGGAATGGCTTCAGGCGCTCACAGCCCTCGACCAATCGGGCAATGTGATCGGTGGAAACTCCACCTTGGCGTTCTATAGAGGATTAGTGGAGGGGAAGAGCGACGACGTACTTGGAGAAACTCTAGGCGTCGACGAAAATCAACTAGCCAATCTCTTCTGAAGGACTTTCGGGCCGGGGCCTATGGACAACTTCCAGAAATCCCTGGCCTGGCAGTGCTACCGAGGAGCTTTGCCAGTTCGGGATAAACTCTACAGGCATGGAGGTGCCGTCAGCCGGGCATGTCCGAGATGCGCGCAGGGCGACGAAACCGTCCTGCACGCACTCGTCCAGTGTCCGAGCATTGCTGACTTGTGGGTTTATGTCGAACACCTGCTGTCACGTGTAGGACGGATCCGGCTATCAGCTGAGTCCATCGTGAGGATTTCCCCGCCCCCTTCCTTTAGCCTGGAAGGGCAGGCAGTTTTTATCTGTCTGGTGGCCATGGCGAAAGAGATAGTATGGTGGACACGTTTGAAAGGGCTGAAGACGAGCACTTACCTCTTCGGTGATGCCCTGATTAACTTTTTCAAATTTCATTTGAAAAGGAAAATCAGGGTAGTGAGGGAAGTGCTCTCTTCCCAGCATTTTGTTGAAAGATGGGTGAGAGAAGCAAGTAAGGCCCGAATGAATGGGCCTTCTCTGAGTATGTGTCTGTAAATTAAAGGTGGAAAACTGGGAGAGGGCACTTGCCCTGGTGGTCAGGGCCACTGTGGTCTTTTAATGGGCTTTCTCCACAAATGTCCCTTGGAAGTCTCCCCCTTATTGGGGAATTTTTCTTTGTTATTTTATTGCAACGTCTGTTTTTTTACACGCAGAAATGCCCATTTGTACCGTCCTGTATTGTCTTGTACTGTCCTTAATGTCTACTTTATGTGAACCCTTGTGGTTAATAAAGAAAACAATATTATTATTATTATTATTATTATTATTATTATTATTATTATAGGGCGGTGGATTGGCAGTATCGGTAGAGGGTCGGGCGCCATGTTTTCCAGCATAGTTATGTCCCTTTACGATCTGAGTTCAAATCTCGCCGAGGTTGAATTTGCCTTTCATTCTTACGCGGTCGATAAAATAAAGTACCAGTAATGCACTGGTTAATTGCTGGCCTCCTGCCTAAAGTAGAAACAATTATTATTATTATTATTACAGTTGCATTTATCTTGCTTTATGTTCATACATACTCACACATACATACTCACACATGCATCTTTAGTGTTTAGACTTGTGATGTACTTATATTGAAAGAATCTTCCTTAGTATATGGGCAGTTCCCATTAGTACTATCTTTTGTATTTCTCCTATACGCAGGTTTCCTGGGATTTGCGATAAATAATCATTAGACCCCTTAGGTATCATTCCCAGAGCGCCTACAACCACTGGTATTGTTTTAGTTCTCAATTTCCACATTTTTCCAATTTCTATCTCCAGGTACTTATACTTGCTCAATTTTTCAAATGTTTTTATAGATACATTCTTGTCTATTGGAACAGACATATCAATTAGCAGGCATACCCTCTTTTTGAAGTCCTTCAATATTATATCAGGTCTATTTGCATCTATTTTTCGGTCTGTTTGGATGCTAAAGTTCCACAAGATTGAGATGTGATCTTTTTCAAGTATGGGAGGTGGTTGATGCTCCCACCAATTCTTTTGATGGGGCAAGTCAAAATGCTTACACATTATCCAATGTATGTATTGTGCAGCTCTGTCATGCCTGTTTAGGTATTCGGTTGGAGCTATAGGACTGCACATTGAAATTATATGGTCAATGGTCTCTGGTTGTTTTTTGCATACACGGCATAAAGGGCTGCATCCATTTTTTATTACGTTGGCTTGGTAATTTTTTGTTGGCAGACACTGATCTTGTGCTGATATAATCAGTCCTTCAGTCTCCGATTTCAGTCCAGAGGGTACCAACCACTGATGGATGAAAGTTTTGTCAACATCAGGATTGTTAGCTCGTTCTGGGTATTTTCCATAAAGAGGCTTTTCTTGCCATTTCTTAGCCAGTTTCTGTAGCAGTTCTTTCTTTGCAGTTACTTTTACCTGCTTTGCTTTTTCTGTGTTTTCCATTTCAGCAGTAAATGGGACTTCTGAAATTTGTAGTCCATTACTGTATCTTTGTGCATCTTTTGTAATGGAATATGATCTTTTGATGCTTTCGTGTTTCAAAACGAGTTTGATCATCCAATCATGTGATTCCCTTAGATATGTAGATAATCCAATTGTGGCAGTTTTCAACGCAATGTCTAACTGGATTAACCCACGTCCTCCTTCTTTCCTAGGGAGATATATTCTATCTATATCTGCCTTAGGGTGATGCATTCTGTGCATGGTTAAAAGTTTTCGAATTTTTGTATCGAGCCTACGGATCTCTGTGCTTTTCCAGTTGATGACATTGTAACTGTAGGTTACTACTGGTATGGCAAGCGTGTTTATGGCATCGATCCTATTCCTTGCATTCAATTCCGTTCTTAAGATTGCTCTTACTCTGCGGTAACATTCCTTCCTTATCCTTTCCCTCATTGTCGAGTGCTTGATTCCGTCTCCTTCACAAACACCTAGATATTTCTAAGTTTTTTCTTGATCAAGTTCTCTTATCACGTTCCCCCTATCAAGATTAATGTCTTAACTCTTCAGCAGCTTTCCTCTGGTGAACGTTGCTTTGGCGCATTTGTCTATTCCAAACTCCATTTTAATGTCATCACTGAACTGCTCCACAGTGGATAATAGCCCTTGCAATTTTTCATCATTTTTTGCAAATAGTTTCAGGTCATCCATGTAGAACAAGTGATTAATGGTTTTGTCATAGACTTTATATCCATGTTCTGTTTCATTGAGCATTTTACTTAATGGTATAAGTGCGATGCAGAATAAAAGCGGTGATAAAGAGTCACCCTGAAAAATTCCACAATTAATATTAACTTCTCCAGCTTCCAGTAATTTTGTTTCACTATTCAAAAGGAGTGTCGTTTTCCATGTCTTCATACTGAATGACAAAAACCTCCTGACAACGGGGGATATTTTGAAAATCTCTAAACATTTTTCAATCCAACTGTGGTTGTTTTTGAACATATTATTGTCCTTATAGAAACTAGATCGTTTTTCAAAGCGCCTTATACGAGCAGCTTTGGCCGACACTTTTTGTTTGATTATTTCTATCAGCATGTCTATGTCACTTGTTGATTTTATACTGTACTTTTTTTTCAATTTTCTAAGTTTAGTTTGTTTAACATGTTCACCTACTTTATAGTTTGTTAAAATTTCTATGTCAGATCGGAGAAGGTTTATTTGGCGATTGATGTTCTCTTGCCAAGTAGATTTCTTGTGGGAATTCCTTTGTTTTTTCATCTTCACTCCACATTAGTGAGTGGTGACTTTAGCCGATGCATAATAGAGATGATTTAAATCAGTAATGTTTAGTTTGTTTGCGGTGATAATGTTTTTGAGAATTATGTTAGTCTTGTGTATTATCTTTTGGTTCTGTTTGGAGTTCTGGATCTTAGGGAGGGTGTCTCGTTGCCCGATGTCAGATTCTTTCATTTTCATCCATTCGATCATAATTTCATCCTTCAAGTTGGCAAGTTCATTCTCATTCATTTCTTTATCATTTACGATCTCATTATTTTCATTTGGAGTTTCATCTTGAGCATGCACTCCCTCCACTTTTTCGATCCTTTCTTTAATTTGTTCTGTTGCCAGTGATTCCGCCCCAACCCTGGGATTCGAAGTGTTACAATTTACCTCGTTTTCACTGACACATGTTTCATTTTCCCTTCGCTGACTTTGTGCTAATAGCTTGATCTGATCAATTTCTATATCAGTTAGTAACTTTTTTCTTACAATATTTCTTCGTATATTGGCTAGTTTGTTGCTGTCAATATAGCCTCTGTTTTCGGGATGTTTCTTTTTCCAGTTGATATATGTCTGTTCTGTATTCGATGTATTTGATGGGTAGTACATGGCAGTGTAGAAAGCCGCAAGGACTTCTTTATTATCTTCCCTTGACCATTTTTCTCTCTTTTTCTTTGGATTTCTTGGTGGTGAGCATGGAGGGCCAACAGTAGGAGTATTCCGGTTATGGGAGGTCTCCAGCTCCGAAATGATGGGAAGGTTTGAACCATTAGCTGATTTTTCGACCCCAGTCTGGTTCCTCTCTGAGGGACGCGGCCCTTTTTTACCCGGGTGACGGTCGATCCGGTATGAGATTTTATCATTAGACATTTACTTTATTTTGTCGCGTTTTATCCTTATCCGCCAAGGGGTAATCATTTCGTGTTACCACTTCTAGAACGAGTGTCAACCAAGACTAGAGGGGTCGTTCTCCCCTAGAGACACGGCTATACCCCGCCGGCCGCCATCCCGGTATTTCTTGGTCACGGGGTTTTCTTTTTGTTGTTTTTTTTTAAATTGTTATTATCATGAGTGGTTCCTTAATGTGAGCATTGCGTGGCTTAAGAATGAAATTATTAATAATTGTCTCCACTCCAGGCACAAGGCCAGCAATCACCCAGTGCATTACAATAATATAATATACTTTTTGCTGAAGTTGCCTGTTATTGTTGTTGGCTATGTCGGTGGTGGTGCTGGGGATTTTTATATTGTTGGTGAAGAAGGGGTGAGCCAGCAGTGCCATAGTTGTTGATGTTGACGTTTGGCCGGTGGCCAGGGCACTAAGTCAATCTATTTATATCTTTTGCTAGCTTCTCCCTTGTCTAGTGATACCGCCACCTTCCCTTTTCTCTCTCAAGTTAACAGGGGAATAGTGGTGGTAGCAATGAAGGAGTGGCGGCGGCGGTGATGGGATAGTGGTAGCAATGATGGATGGAGTGGTGGCGGCGGTGGCGTTGACGTTACTGAGTTTTGTGATATGTAGTATATATGAGTGTGTGTCGCGTATGTTTAATATATATTGTGTTGACATATTCCCGTAAATTTGGGATTAAACATGTTGTTAAAACTTGAGACAATAATAATAGTAATTATTATTATGATGCTGGGATTGGTGGTGGTGGTGGTGAAATTGCCGTTATCTGGCTGTTATATTTAGTGTGATGGGGTAGGTGGTGTATCAAGTTTCTGGTGTTGGTGAAATTGCTGTTATTTGGCTGTTCTATATAGTGTAGACAGAGGGTGTTTTCTTCCATTTATAACCATTTTCTTTTTTGAATACAAAATATATAATACAAAATTGAATATTTGAGCGATATAACAATATAATATGGATCCGAAATTTTATGGGACTTGACTCGGTGGTTTATGCAACATTTGTACTAAGAATTGTTATTTCACAATTGATTTAAATATGTTATTTCATGACCTTCTACCATCTCGTGCGTCTTCTTCCCTTCTTCTTCTTCTTATTATTATTATTATTTTTATTATTATATTATTATTATTACTATTATCATATATATATATATCATCATCATCATCATCATCGTTTAACGTCCATCTTCCACGCTAGCATATATACATAATATATATATTTAGGACGCGTTCCGGACTTGTCCGACAGACAACCTTTTCCGCCACCCCGGAAAAAAAACCCAGTTGATGGATGTGAATCCGAAATATATAGGGACTATTAAATCTCTCCCAAGGTAACTCTCTCTTGTGTTGTTATTTCTATGTTATCCTTTATACTCTTCCCTTCATTCTACACATCTCACACATCTTATACACACCACGCATCTCAACGTACACCCACTTACATCTCTCTATCCACCACCGGACCTTGTTACCCGGAGATTTACCCATTTGCATTTTCGAGGCTTCCAAACGACTTAAAGATATTTACTTATTGTTCCACAATGCTTCAAGCAGACTTCAATACTCTCTTATATATATTTATATATATATATATACATGAACATATATATATATATTTAAAGGTTAAACAAGGTTCAATGAATAAATCAAAGAATGAGTTTTACATTAGATTGGAAGCACTAAAAAAAAACGGATTTCCGGAGTTATTAATATTAATTCAAAATATTAACAAAAATAGACATTCGTGTAATCAAGTATATTTTATTATACATCTTTCAGAGGTACTGAGCTAACTTCAACAGTACGTCCTCATCAGATAAAATACGATGATGCATGACATACCCTGACGTAGTAGATGGTTAAGATTCAGTCATGGTAGTGAATAAGATATGACAAAACTCAATATTTATATACCTTAAGATTGTGACATGAAAATATTTACATATAATACAGAGGGTGCGTGTGAGAAAGTCTAAAAATACATAATAGCAATTTACATAGCTGTTAGAGATTCAAATAATTTACATTATTGAAGAATGAAGAAAGAAGAAAGACTGAGAGAAACAGATGGGGAGAAAATATAGTTACTAGAAGTATAGAAAGCAAAAGAGAATTGATCAAGGATAGAGAGACAAGGAGTAATATTTGTTATAGTATAAAGCATAGGGAGGGAGGTTTGTATTGTCGTGGATGAATAGTGTGTGATTAGATAATGCAAGAATTATATATATCTATACAAACACATGAATATACATTTAGGCATAGCTTTGTGAAAGATTACACTCGAATCTTTGAATTATTGAATTATCTAGAAGTATCCATCAATCTAAATATTAAATATATCTGGGTGTAATTATATGAAGGTTTAATTTCGAGTCCTTAGTTAATTAGAAATATACTAAAAATTAATTATATATACACTATATATATCTAAACGTATCCGGCTGACCGTTAAATTTCAAATCATTTATGTTAGTTTAGAATAATGAATTAATCAAAATGTATAATATTTCAGGCTATAAAAGTTTATAAATATCTATATTAATATTAAAGTATACTAGCATATTTAATTCATGAAATCATATTTAAATTATTCGCACACATGAGAAGGAATACTTAATATTTTCATCCTGACGAAGGTAATCAATATTAAATTATATTATCTTATATTATATTTATATTATAAAGGCGGTGGATTGGCAGTATCGGTAGAGGGTCGGACGCCATGCTTTCCAGCATAGTTACGTCCCTTTACGGTCTGAGTTCAAATCCCGCCGAGGTTGACTTTGCCTTTCATCCTTACGGGGTCGATAAAATAAAGTACCAGTAATGCACTGGATAATTGCTGGCCTTGTGCCAAAAGAAGAAACAATTATCTTATATTATATTTTTTTTTAAATGTTATATTGAGATAATTCACATTATATAATTTAGAAAATAATTACAGTTATAACATAAAAAATTTAAAATTAACAATTAGAATGCCTTAAAGTATCTAAAGGCCTTATAATTAAACTTAAAAAAGGGTATTATTAAATTAGATATATGCATTTGTCTAAATATATATACAAAGAGCATATTGTCTAAAGTTCAAGACGATATTAGTCAGTTATACATAACATAATATACATAACATAATATACATAACATAATATAATATAATAAATAAGTTTCTGTTAATATTGTTAAAAATTAAGGTTATTATATTAGGATCATGTAATACATATATAGTATAAATATACAAATCAAACTTCGGGAATCATAAGGATAAGAACCAGATTCAAAGTAAAAAAGTAAATTGTTTGCGATCTTAAAAGTGCCAAATATCTAAGCTATATAATTTAAAAATACAAGAACATTTTTTTTTAAGGATCTATATTGTAGTAGAATATCATATTTAAAGTGTCTGCAAACATGAGAAAGAGAAAACTTAAGGATTTAATTGACCCGAAGGTAATCCGAATTTAATTAAATTAAACAAAAATTAAAAAATAATAATCGTTACATAATTTAGATAATATTTAACAATTATAACACTAGAATGTCCTTAAGTATCTAAAGTACTTATAAATGTAGTTAGAAGCATGTTTTTATACTAGATATACACATTTGTCCAAATATACATAGAGTATTCTGTTCGGAACTCAAGAGGATATTAGTGATCCATATACATATAATAAATAATAAATACAATCATTGTTAGTAAAGTTATAATTGAAGTTTTACATCAAGTTAAGAGGAAAATGTTTGTCGACTAGGATGGTGTGCGACGCATATACCATAAATATATATAAATAAATATAAATATAAATCAAACATCCTGAATCGTAAAACTAACATACTCCAAAAGAATAAATACACAAATACATAAATGCATGAATGATTTACGGTTCATTACAACTTTTAACCATATAAGCTATATATTTTTAAAAAATATACAAAAATCTCAATCAAATTAAATGTATCTACACAATCAAATGAAATGCATATTCATCAAGAGATCATGTTAACAATCTATATATTTATATACCTATATAGAACCCATTAATCTAACATTAATCTTATCTTAAAAGAATAAAAAATTAAAAATTATTATAAGGTTTTATAATCTGTTATAATGTTTTACGCACTCAGATGATAAGAAACGTCAACAAATTAGAACCTATTTATTTAGTGTTTTTTCCTGACTTTTTGCGAGGCTTGGAATGTAGATGAAGCTTTATGAAGGCAATTTGAGAATAATTCACTTTGTTGTTAATTAAATTTTCATAATTAGTAATTATGAATAGGGTCTCCATGGTACAGAGGTTGTAGTTAGGTGATATTGAGAAACTGTGATAAGAGAAACTTTGAGGAAGACCTGCCAGTTAGATTGATAATTGAAAACAATTACACGCAAAGACAAAACCACGTTTATGGTATAAATGAAGTTGTAGACTGATATTCTATTAGGTGATTCATGGAGACGTTCTCTGGCAATGAACGGAAAAAACGAAGATAATACGTGGAGCAAAGAGTATAATTACACGCAAAGACAAATCGACGTAAATGGTATAACTGAAGTCGTAGACTAAAAATATATTTAGGAAACCGAATGATTCTCGGCTTCAGAGTTAAGAATAAAGTAAATAAAATACAGAGGTAATTGAAATTAAATATATACATACACGCATCCATATACGTACATACAGAAGCATACGCGAAAACACTCGCCATGAGTATGCAAATACAAGCACGTACACAAAAAGAAACAAAAAAACACGCTCGCACATACAGAACCCACGCAACACCTGTACCCGCAAACATACGAAGGTATACACCAAATACACATAAAAATATATAAAAACATACATACATATACATGTGTGTGTGTGTGTGTGTGTGCGTGTATACATAATTAAATAAACGTATATAAATATACACACATATATACGTATAGAGCACGTGTACACACACACCTACATGTAAATACACATATGTTCGCGGACGAACGTCAACCAAATCACAAAGTACACATATACACGCACCCTACATACGTACGAACGCGCATACTCACACAGGCGTAAAACTCACGTATACACATAACCAAATGCACATGTACCTGTATATATAATATATACGCCAATAACATATACAAGCAAATACGAGAAAGTATACGTACCGTCACAAAAAATACAGGTAATATATACTTACCTATACAAATAAGTAATGGTATTAACATATCATATACTTAGCTACCACACCAAGACGCAAACTATCCGCGTATAGTTCGTACTATCCGTTAGGGTATAATGTGGGGCTGTAATTAAGCAAAGTGTTGTGCAATTTATGATTACAAGCCGAAATTGACTCAGATTTTTTGTTTAAGATGTTGTCTTTGGCGTAGTGTATTTCCAGGGCCTCAGCGGCGCAGAGGTCACATGGTCTTTTATTTCCGTTATACGATCTAGCTAAGGCTAGAATCTCCCAGTGCAACTTATAATGGATGTGGTTGTCTTTTAGACTCCAGATATAAGCTGAAAGTGACGTCACATTCCTTCTTAAAGGGTTAAGAAAAGAATGGGTATGCATGTAAAGACGCTGCTTAAAACTATGTAGGCTCTACGGGACATGGGTGTTTCAACCTTACATTTGTAGACAATGTTATTAGAGAGGCATTTCCCGGATAGAGGGCAGTCAACTCAACTCCTACAATTAGAGTTAGTACTAGTTACAGGGTTGCACGTGTTCCTACGGCTAGGTAACTTAGCTAAATTTGAAGCTGTGATGTTATGTGCAAGGTTAGGAGTCGTAGAGTAAGACATTTTAATGGTATTTCTATTAAAAATTTTACTATATTTATTTGCTGGGGGAAATGTTTCATAATAAGGGAGAGAAAGATCTTAGATAATGGTGTGGCCACCTCCATATTATATGGTGGGTTATACCATATAATGCGTCGCGATCCATTTTTACTAAGTCTATTCTCGTACTCTTTATAAGCTACCTTTTCGACAAATCCACTCCGAGCAGAGCTACATTTTAATATGTGGAATGGTCGTTGAAAATATTCTCGTTTGTAGATAGACGCGAAAGCCTCAAAGAAACGTTTCTTACCAGGTTCTTGGTCATGCTGGCAGGATGGTTAGAATGCTTACTTATGTAATTAAGCGTATCATTCGACTGACCTTACGGGTAGTGCAAGCCTTTCGACAAATCGAGGGTAGCGTCGAGCTAATTAACGACCAAGAAGGCTGTGAGTTCTTTTCTGAACCTGTCGCAAGCACGTGAGCCGCACTTTGTCATGGCCAAAAGACCGTCATCACGGTACAAACCACCGCCCACATTGGGGAATTCTCCCTTGATAGAGAAAAGAAAGAAAAGGCCGATAGGATCACTAACCTCCGCAGAATCGCTGGTGCCCATACTCACGCGAATGGATTTTTTTTTCATGTACGTTCTTGTATTTGCATACCCATGGCGAGTGTTTTCGCGTATGCTTGTGTATGTACGTATATGGATGCGTGTATGTATATATTTAATTTCAATTACCTCTGTATTTTATTTCCTTTATTCTTAACGCTGAAGCCGAGAATCATTCGGTTTCCTAAATATATTTTTAGTCTACGACTTCAGTTATACCAATTACGTGGTTTTGGCTTTGCGTGTAATTGTTCTCTTTGTTCCACATAATGACGTATTATCTTCGTTTTGTCCGTTCATTGCCAGAGAACGTCTCCATGAACCACCTAATAGAATATTAGTCTACGACTTCATTTATACCATAAACATGGTTTTGTCTTTGCGTGTAATTGTTTTCACCGCACCAAATAATGACATATTATCTTCGTTTTTTTCCATTCTTTGCCAGGGAACGTTTCCACGAACCAAAGTATCGACTTCCTGTCTTCCTTCGGTTGCAACGTTTTTTGAAATATTTACTCTGCGTTCACAGATTGACTTCTTTAGTTTCAGAAGCTCCCGTTAAGGGTGAAAGCAGCGATTATTTGCCTAAACTTTAACCTGTTATTTTAATAAATATTTGCTTTACGGTTCTTATATATCCGATACATATTTATCCTTATCGAGCCCTTTTTGGATTTTAGTCTTCAAATTTATTGTTATTACTATATATATATATATATATATATATATATATATATGTATATATATGCATGTGTTTATGAATATTTATTCATTATGTCTAAGTGGAGAGCCTTGTTTCACTAGAGTTTAACATACTCACTCCATGGTTTATCATAAATGAGTTGTGTTTTTATTTTGTGAGTTTATTCAACTTCTGATGTCTTTTATTATTCGGTTTCCTTCCGATGCAATGTTAATTTTAAGTTCGTCTTTCACCGTGTATTTACGCCTGAAAAGATACTTTTCGTAACATAATCGTGTGGGGGGGGGGGGGTTATGGATAACTGTCACGTGCCTAAGCATTCGACTCGAACCTCTCCACTCTCTCAATTTTGTCCAAGAGGACAACAGAAGATGATATAGCGTAAAACCAGTGACGTTGGAACTCCTTTTTTCCATCTCAGTTAACTCGAGTAATGTAAGTGTCTCCCATACAATCGTGAGTCCAAAGTTCTAACGCAACACCAATGAAATATACAAATCGTTGACATATTGGAGTCTCATATTTGAGTCACAAATATGTAAGCAGTGATAATAAATGCAGTAACGAAATCCCAGAATATAGTGTAACGGAATATAAATGTAGTACTACATTGTAGTTTACCATAGAAACTTCTATATCGATATTCTTAATATACACCAGCAGAATATGCCAGAAGCATGTTAAATACCATGATTGTCTTTGGATGGTATTTGACTCAGGAATGCTTTTTTAGATAATCAGATATTACTTGTGTAGATTATCTATATTTTATGGTTGGTAGTACAAATCTCTCAACGTTGTATTGATTAACATGTTTAGCTGAAATTTGGGAGTACCCACATTTATATTCATTCATTTTATGTTCATATTTGTAAAGATATGCGCATTGTATGATTTTTATTAGTTTTAAAAATAACCAAGTACTTTGAGTAATTTTGTAAAATAAATAACTATTTCCATTATTAACCTCGATTTTAGAACATGTTTCAAAGAGAACATCTTACATACATGTATAAACTCATTAAAATGATATTCTTTAGAGATTGAGCTTAATGCAGACCTAGGTAAAATGTGTATCAAATGACCTCCGCTTTTTTCTTATAGAACAAACAGGGGTCCAAAACTTCAGGTTACTCTCAGAATTCAATAGGTTTAACAGATAATATTCAATAATATTTGAAGCTTTAGCAATGACTGTACAGCTCCACCATTCATTTATGAGACTTTTATGGCACAGCTTGTTAATATTTAACGGAATATCATTATGTGAAATCATGTTGGATATTTCCAAAAATGTATAATTTATCACTGTGAAAAGGAATTGAAAAGAATTGAACTAATGAAGATGAGACTTTAGCTTTGCAAATACTTGACAGAAGACAATTCAATTCCGAAAATAGCGACACGTGCATCTCATTCTGCGTATGTTTTCAAATATATATGCATATGAAGGTATACATACGTACATAAGCACATGTTTACACACACACGCATATATATACACACACATCCATTCATATATACATATATATACAGTAGAAAATGAACGAAATTCCTTTGTTAAAATAACATAAATTTGAAAAAAAAGGGAAGAATTACTTCATTGGGGGGCGTAACACAATCTGTATTCGACAAAGATCCATTCCTCTCTCTCTCTCTCTCTCTCTCTCTCTCTCTCTCTATATATATATATATATATATATATATATATATATATATATATATATATATATATATATATATATATATATATATATATTAGACTTAATATTAGAACTATTGTGAGTATTGCTGGTTCTACATAGAAATATCATGTTACCCTTATGGAAATTAAAGAAAAAGTGATTCTTCCTTGAACCCAGTCTTCTTGTTTGATATTTGATACAGTTTTTTAAGATCTTACTCTTTTTAATTGCAAAGAATTACTCTTTTCTATACTTTGCACACTGTACTGTGCTGTTAACAGAAACTTAGTTTATATTTCTAGCAGGTGAAGCAACGCAATAGAAGACGTCTTGCTCTCTCGAGATTTAATTGTACGGGTGTGTTTGTGTGTCTGTTTGCGTCAGAGTATATGTATGTTTTTAAATCTTTATATTTGTTGGTTTGTGTATGCCTATGTATGACGTTGTGTGTGTTTAACTAAGTATTTGTAAAAGGTATTCAACTAAAGCGTTTATAAAACGAAAGTGAAAAAATCTATTAAATGTAATACTTGAAATATGAAAGAAAATAAATGAAATTATATATTCAAACATTAGAACAAAAATTGTGAAAAGAATTGTGGGAGAAATTGGAAGAAAACATTAAAACAATAAATCTTATAAATATCTGAGGAAATGCTTTGAAGTGAAGGCCAATGAAAATATGTTTGAGTGTTCGTCAAAGATGAAATGACGAAGTCGGAAGTTGGGGTAGAATCAAGGAAACTCAGTATGCAGGAACTACTGGGAATATTAACACACACAGTATTATATTAATATCCTATATACATTTATGTATATGTGTGAGTGTGCGTGTGTATGCATGTATGAGTTTGTATATATATATATATGTATATATATATATATAGAGAGAGAGAAATAAATAGATAGATATATAGATACAAACACACATAAACACATACACATATATATATGAACATTTTTAATATACAAATATATACAAATATACGCATGCATACACACTCATATATATATATATATATATATAAGTCTACAGACATTCGTGTATATATATGTGGGTGTGTGGGTGTGTGTGTGTGTGTACCTTTGCAGATATTATTGGTATTGGTTGCGTTTCATCTCGAATTCAGGACATAACTATTCTCTTTGCCTATCGTGCGCTATGCTGTCATGATTTTTCGCTTTTCTAAAAAATGTTTACGCTTTATGCATAAATAAAATATTATTATTTTAATTTTCAATAAATAAATTCTTAATTGAAAATAAATACGATGTTCATTCAATTTTAATTATTGCAGCAATTCAATATTTCAGAATTGTGAAAAGTAATTTAACTATGACGTAATCTTATCCGATGTATTCAAAAATAATAGAAAAAAAAAATGAATGATCAAATTTAACAACTTATCTTTAAAGAAATCATTATATATTTCGTTCAAATACGCCGAAAAAATATTCTATGATGTCATGTCTGCTCAATATTTCATATAAATTCTTGAGACGTTTACTTCTCAGTCATATCTTCGATGCTTCAGCAGACACCGAATCTGTAGCTTGTCTTTTGTCTATAACCAACACAGCATTGAGATATTTCATTGACCTTAAAATAGACAAAGATTTGTTTCAACCCAAGAAATAAAAGAGAGAAACAAAACGAATGCAGCCATCAGTTCCAAGAACAATGTTATTATGTAGCATTGCAATACATAATTTAATAGTACTCAATAGAGAAATATGCATATATTCTTCTTGAATATAATCTATTCACCTATTCTCATTCATAATTTATCTAGGTATCTAATGTTTCAATCGTAAGGATGTCTGTTCATGTTGCTGTATATTTGTATGTATTGCTTTCTTATTATGATTCAGCTAAATATACTTCGTGTATCACATAAAATATTCCTTTATATATTCGGTTAATATCATGTGAGTGCCTTAACATAAGTGTTTAGTCTGCAACGTATCGGAACTACTAACAATTTTCGTTTCTCACTTGTTGCAATTTAACTTTGTGAGAATTCCACCGTTAAGTGTTTTGATTTTCAATTATCATACATTGGCTACTGTAAGTATTTTGGAATCAAATCGTTCATGAGGGAATTGGCCTCTAGAATAGTTTAATGTAAGTTATAGTTTTTGTTCTCATTAGACACAATCGTCCCATAGAGAAATGAAATGCTTTATGGCTGAAGATATGATACTTACTAACCCATATGTTGTCCAAACATTTTGAAATAATCTCATATTCCTATGTGGAATAGGCTACTAGCTGGTTGTGACAGACAAAGTCTCTTTATTTATTTCTGCTGGGAGAGTTCTTTATTTTCATTATATATACAGCCAGAAGGCTACTGAATTTTTTAGATCAAACCGCTCACTAACTAAAAGTAAACAACGGTTTACTGAAGCATTAAGTCATCCCCTACAGTTGAGTATGCATATATTAGTAATACTAACTCATATACTGCATCACACATCTCTTCAGTAATATGTTCATTATTTTGTAGCTTTGCATGAAATCTGCGTCATCTAAATATATAAATAATAGGGTGATCACGAGGAGACCAAGGTGATAGACAAAAGGCTTTGAAAGGGAAATGTTTTCTGAGCATATATATATATATATATATACAATGATATAATATAGATAATTATAAATGGTTTTCTGAGAATGAATATATAATTTTATAAGAGCACTAATTTTAAAATTTCATTTAGTTTAAGTAATTATGTTAACATTGAAAATTTAGGTTTGTCGCGGGGAAGTTAGAACAATTCAGCCTCGCTAGAACCTATTTCTTATTAGGTTCTACATGTGATAAACTTGAGCATTTATAATCCTAGAAAAATATTTCGATGATATAAAATATTTCGCTCGTCTATCAGTTAATATAGATAAGGATTATATTTATTTACGTCTAGTGTATCTCATTGCTTGCTTTCTGAGTATATTTGCTCGGATTATAGCAAATGTTTCAAATAACATCAATATATATCAGATGCGTAACCTTAAGATGTCGTCATTGAGCCCTCATTGAGTAAAGCTACTCATTCCGTTCTGTTTCTGTTCAGGCTGTGCATGACATTATATAATTTCCTTGAAAACGTATTCCTCAATGCGATATATAAAACGTTACTTCAACATTGTAATTATAGTTAAAATACATTTTCCATCGTGATAATTTATATTTCAGGAGGAATTCAATTTCTACATAATTACAGTATCAAAACCTTTTGAATTAAGAAGGTTACAATGAATAATCGAATTTAGCTTTCCAAAAATGTTTCGCTGTCAAATTGTAAGTTAATTACACTAGGTAAAAGGCTATTAGTAAAGGTTAAATTTACACAGAAATGTATAAATGTTACGGAGGCATTACAGAGACAGAAACTATATGGCAGAACAATGGTGAGAATGATAATGTACAAGAACCAAGTGTCAGACTGCATATAATATATCACACTGCTCCTTTTGTTATTACCAGCAAACATTTGATTTATGTATGGATTCTGAGCGAAAATAGATAATTTTTACGGTACCTGAAACGTAGTCATTCTTCACCGAATGAAGTACCATTAGTTTTGGTTGTAATCCCTTGTAATCTTCAATGTTTACAAAGAATCTCTTACGTAGGTGAGTGATATCATAAGACGCACCACTGCCCAGAAATTGTCTAAATCCACCAAATTCTTACAATCCAGCAATTCTAGACCTCTATGAAAAATGCATACTAAAAGCGACCAGTCAAGCCTGGCAACCGTAAAAATATTATGCCCACACACATATGTCAGCAGCATTGTTCATAGAAAGTGCAAAATGACAGTCAGCAGCATTAATAAATGCAGTGGAACGGCAGGTGCCATCTTCCGACCGAGATTGCTTTGCACACATCCGTGTTGGCAGATATAAACAATTTACATACGACGCAGCTCTATGCAGTGGATATGTCTGCTCGAAAATGTGCCTTTGAAAAGTAATGAATAGTCGTAGATTTCATCCATCACAAACAACTTTGGGTAAATATAAATAACAAGAGCAGCATGTCGAAGAAGAATAATTTCAGACCACCACGCTGCATCATATACAATTAAGCGGTGTATTTTAGAATACCCAGATTTTCTATCAAACACCAAGTATGTTTGGATATAAATATACTATTCAGCCAAATAGATATGTACCGAATGGCTAAGCAATCAGAAATATAAAGGTTAACGCACAATGGGAATGAAACAATTAAAGGTTGGCTTCAAATCTTAACACCGACTGATATACTATGTTACAAATTCTCCTCGTTTTATAACTCTCTGTGGAAGTTAGTTCAAATTAAATCCCTGTTCAGGAATGTAAAACAAACGGTTGATTATCTATTTGAAACTTGTGGAGTGATATGTATTTGTATATAATATTGAGTGATTTATTCTATTGTAACCTAACTCCTAGGAAAGGAATTATGTAGAGAAGTCATTACCATATTATCTTTTCCGAGTTATGCTAAAGCAAAAGCGTCAAACCGTATTATCTCTCTATAAAACTAATTTTTCAACATGTTACGTGGCTATAGGGTTAATTTTCCATGATGTATTCTACACACTAGATGGTATTATTTGGGCAGTATCGGTAGAGGGTCGGACGCCATGCTTTGACACATAGAGAATTCAAATCCCGCCGAGGTTAACTTTGCCTTTCATCCTTACGGGGTCGATAAAATAAAGTACCAGTAATGTACTGGATAATTGCTGGCCTTGTGCCAAAAGTAGAAACAATTATTATAGGGAAATAATATTGTGGTATTTATAACAGATATTGACAATATTGGTGCATGCGCTATTATATTTTGAAGCGTCTAGCATTATTAGTATTCCTGAACAGTGAATTATTACAACATAAGCAATCCAAAGTTAAATGCATCAACGTAGTCTTTGAACAATTTATCACGCTTTCATGTCGTTTGGTTACATTACACTGACACTTTACTGTCTGATTCACATCCTATAATAAAAGCTATTTTATTATGAACTTCCTCTACTAATTAACAATAAACTAGTAAGTGTGATATTGATTTTATAATTGTCAACTTTTTCGTGAAACTTCATTATTACACCATAATCATATACCAATTTACCGAAATTATTGATCCCGAATTGATATAAATAGCAAAACTTTTTTCAAACGGATGCTTTGTCACTTTAATAACGAGCCGCCGAGTGTCACAGAGCCGTTAAATGAACTTCATTTTCCTGATAGAGAGAGACGCACAAGTACGAAACGCTAGTATCAATGTAAAGGGTTGTCTGATCTGGTAATCTCTACTGTAACAGCAGGGGATTGTGGAAAATATCAGACTTGTTTCATATTTTCAACTAATTTCATGCTAAGGGGAGGCACAAAAGCAAACAAAATACATGAGTGAAATAGCAACATCCCCACAACGTAGTAACTAAAGTAAAGACATACAGGGACACATAAAAAATTAACTAATAAAGCAAACGAGACATACATAGTTAGAGCAAGTAACAAATTAGTAACAAGTAAATAAACGTATAGATAAATAAATATGTTAAAAAGAATAAATAAGTAAAACCTTAGCCACACATAGCCCTGGATACAACACATGCGCAGCCCAAGTACACATCTCACAAAAGCAAAATGGTGTAGGACATAGCAAATAGATACACAATGTGTGATCATAGTGCTTTCATGACAATCAACAAGTAAACAACCGTACGGTTATCAAACTAACCGATTAGGAGTTCATGAATTGAAGTGAAATCCAACATGTGTGGGTATTTTTTATTAGCAGCATTACCCTCCATTGCCAAGGAATCATGTTGACCAAATTTGATATACATATTTCCATGAAGAACATATTCATTCCACCAAAGACACTAAATCTGGCCCTACCACCACTAACTTCCCTGACTAATATGAAGCCTATAAATATCAACAAATTATTATGTCGTCCGGCATTCCTGGTGATTTCATACGAAAGAAACAATCCTGTAGAAGCCACTCATATATATATATATATATATAAATATATATATATATATATATATATATAAATATATATATATATATATAAATATATATATATAAATATATATGTACATATATATATATATATATATATATATATATATATATATATATATATATATATATATATATATATATATATATATATATATATATAATTAAAATAACAGATTAAAGTTTAAGGAAAGAATCGCTGCTTTCACCCTTAACAAGATATTCTGAAACTAATATACCCGTTAGGGTATAATGTGGGGCTGTAATACAGGAAAGTATTGTGCAATTTATGTTTACAAGCCGAAATTGCCTCAGATTTTTTGTTTAAGATGTGGTCTGTGGCGTAGAGGAGTATTTCCAGGGCCTCAGCGGCGCAGAGGTCAAATGGTCTTTTATTTCCGTTATACGATCTAGCCCTAGCTAGGATCTCCCAGTGTAACTTATATTGGGTGTGGTTGTCTTTCAGACTCCAGATATAAGCTGAAAGTGACGTCATATTCCTTCTTAGAGGGTAACGAAAAGAATGGGTACGCATGTAAAGACACTGCTTGAATCTATTGGCAGTTAACCCTATGTAGGCCATACGGGACGTGTGTGTTTCAACCTTACATTTGTAGACAATGTTACTAGAGAGGCATTTCCCGGATAGGGGGCAGTCAACCCGATTCCTACAATTACAGTGAGTTACACTTCTATGTAAATATTTGCTCTACGGTTCTTATATATTTGATATATATTTATCCTTATCGAGCTCTCTTTGGATTTAAGTCTTCAAATTTATTATTATTACTATATATATATATATATACAGTTTACATATATATATATATATATATATATATATATATATATATATATATATATATATATATATACAGTTTATATATATATATATATATATAATAAAGTTAAATAAAAGTCAAATGATTAAAATTTAGCTTCGTTTATTACTGCTATATATATTTCAGTGACAGCCATCTTTGGCTGTGACCTCTTCAGGCAGTTTGAATTAGTATGGTATAGACAAGTACCATACTAATTCAAACTGCCTGAAGAGGTCACAGCCAAAGATGGCTGTCACTGAAATATATATAGCAGTAATAAACGAAGCTAAATTTTAATCATTTGACTTTTATTTAACTTTATTTTACACTACTCCGGAGTAACCAAACCAACCTGCGCACTTCGTCGAGTGCTCCAGCCTGCATACTGAGGTGTTGGTATACAACCAACATAAACTCAAAATCTATATATATATATATGTATATATATATGTGTGTGTGTGTGTACATATATATATATATATATATATATATATATATATATATATATATATATATATATATATATATATGTGTGTGTGTGTGTGTGTATATATATATAAAAGAAATGTGCCTTTTAAATGAAATGGGGTTTGCGGAAAAACGGAATTAAGCGAGATAAAGTAATTAATTGAAGAGAAGCGTGTGCTTGTAATATTATAGATTAGCAGGACTTACGTGTAGGTGAGGTTGTGATTAAGCAAGTGTACGTGCGTATGTGCAAGCATGGGGAATTAAGTGAGCTACACTGCTATGTAAATGTGTGTATATGTTTGTATAGGAGTTTAAATAGTGATGGCTATTGTCGTTAATGACTCAATAACCTCATTTCGTGTATTGTATTGACCTACAAATAGTGTCGTATTGACAAACAACGCTTAATGCCATAGTTGTATGTCGGAGCGGAGATAATGGTGTAATGGGTTGGAAAAAAGGGGGCAAATGAGTGTGCATGTTTGGAAAGCTGTGAAGTGCAGTTTTAGACATTTTATCATTATTTATGGAGGAATGGGTGTTTTAGAAGGAACATTAATTATTAATCGACATCATAGGCATCGGCTGTATCTAAGCGAAAGATTAGCTGCTGTTCGTGACCATACTGAAGTAGTAGTGTGTCATAGTATTGTAATGTATAGAAAAGTGGATTGGTGAAGTGAAGTGAAGAGACGATGACACGTTTGAGATATGTGCTTCTATCTCGTTGTAGACCTAACACGTTATGTTTAATATGATATACGTTTCATTTATTTCTCATATATATAAGACGCAGTAAATTTGCATTTGATGCCGTTGAAGACAGTTTGGTACTGTGAATTAATAGGTCAGTTATATAAAAACTGGATATGCGATTGTATGGCGTGATCATATGATGGACAAGGAGACAGCTGGTATAATGTCTAAAGAAAGCGAATGAAGACAAAATTGATAGGTTGGATGGAGGAGAATTGAAAAGAGTAAATGATATGTGAATGAAAAAGAACCTCAAGATGTTTTCGCATGTGAAGGATAGGAGAGGGTGTTTAGAAAGGAAGTGAGTGGTACCAGAGTCAGATTACATTAAACGAAAGCAATGTAGTCTGGTGCACTAGAAAGATTACTTAGTGGGCTTGAAGACTAAGTGAAAGAATACAATAAAGGTGGTGTCACAAAGGTGTTATACAGTGATGCTGTGTTCGTACTGAAGCTCAGTAGGGGCCAAGCACTCTAACGTGGAGTGATATGGATCATCAATACAAACAGAATTGTTAGAAAAGTTACGTGTGGATTCTAAATATAGAGTACATGTAGTTAAAATAAATAAATGCAGTGAGCTTTGCTGGGTTATGAAATATAATGCCATTGCAGTCGTTCGTCGATGTAAATCGTTTAAGCTGTAGTGTGTGTCTGGTATAATCATTGGCGTTATTGGCTTGAGTGCAAACAATAAATAGGTTGGCATATTTAGGAAACTATCATACTCCCATAACCACTCCGTTAAACTGGAGCTGGTGAAACTCCCCGGAAAAGAGGAAGCAGTTGACAGTGAATGCATTTTGTGAGAGGTGGTAGCAATTAGTATTACTGGACATGAGGGTAGAACAAAAGTGCTAAATGAATATAAAAAAATAGAAATCGTTTTGTGTGGAGGATAACAAAACACGGGCAGTTCAGACTCAAGGACTTACGCATTTCCATACAAATTCGTTCCCATACATAATTCTTTCAACGTACCTCGACATTAGCCAATCAACCATGTTGGCCATTTTGCAAGGAGCCAGTAACTTTCTCAAGTCATTCTTGCTACTATCACAATTTGCTAAGAATGCCAGCACAATTTGAAATGTCATCCTATTGCCTCATAAGCAAATGATCGTTCTAGATTAAGTATCTATGAATGACTTACGCCCCAAGTGGATAGGTATGTAAAGAGTTAATATCTTATAGAAAAGTATCCAATATTATGTATACTATCTTTAGGAAATAGTGTGTTGTCCGTTGATTACTTAAATACTGTAACAATATCCATAATTCAGTATTAAGCATTAAAAAACGACATTCTCCTTTCTGTTATCATACATTATCGATTAATTTGGGTTCAATTGATTTCTCTTCTCATTGTGTATAAATTACTTACATAGTGCCTGGTTTGGTCATTAATCAGTATTTAACGACTACTGACGATTGCTCCTTAATCAACGATTATCGATTTATTTCGAAAATATTACGATTATTCAACACGTATTGATCCGTTTGAAGCCTACCCATAACAATTAGCTGTATGATTATACAGTATCATTTATTCATAAGATTTATCGTTTTTTCGTCTTTGTCCGTTTTTGTTCTTCTTTATGGAAAATAACAGATGGCAAATTGATATTATACATAGAGCAAAATGAGATGCCGACAGTTCATTTCTGGTTGTAAGTATAGTGATGTATGTAGCTTAAGGAATTTAGCTCCTACGGTTATTTCTACATCAGAATCTGTAAGTGCTACATGAAGGTACCTCCTGAATTTTAAACAACATCAATCTCGAACATTCATGTGCAACGCAAAATTCGAATTATTCTTTAAAATTAGAATGTAATAAACCTTCGTTATTTTTTATGATGGGTATTCCACTAGTTTGAACAGAATAACCTGCATGAGCAATTAACCGGCAAGTTGGTAAGTATTCCACAGACAGGTGAAACTCTAATCTAATTCTCAAAGATATGCAGTGTGTCAAAAAGTGTCCTTTGTATTCCAGGGAAACTGTATCTGACGGGCTTTCAAGAGTATCCACACACAACTCAAAGGTATTCCACACACAACTCATGGGTTGAATTGAGGGAATCACACATATCCAAGATACAATGAAGGGGGCTCAAATTGGAAACCTAATAATTATGTACAGAATGTCTTCGCCTCTTTGTAATTAGACTATAACTAAAAAGCTAACAATGCGGCTTTAATTTCAATTCCATATTCATTCCCAACATAACCATTTTAGAATAATGGATTGTTTCTTACAACTCAAATAATTCAATACTTTCTGAAGAACCAAACTCCATTCTTTTGTTTATCATACAGTAATTTGACCATAATTGCTTTTTACTAACTGTAAAGTTACAATTTGTGGGGAAAGTGCTTAGATGTTTAAATTCATACCCCATGAAAATGCATTGCTTTAAAAGCGTAATGGGTATGGTAATGTACAAACAGCCGTAAAACCTAGGGTGCGTGCGTTGTAATCATCACGGTATACTTGTATAACTAAGACACTTAATTTCAATAACATGGTTCACTTAACTACATATGTATGGCCGGCAGTATTCAATGGCAGTACTGTAAAATTAATTTTTAGCATTGGCAAAAGGTCATGATGTTTGGTGAGGCGTATAGTCGATTAAATCCTTCGCAGTAAATAGATTCTGTAACGAAAATGTCAAACGGTTTTTAAATAGACCTGGAGTGTATTTCTCTCTTTAATCACAATATTGATTCCTCATTATCTTACAAATTCATCAGCCTGCCTGATAATTAATCACGATTTTAATAATTTCGCTTGGCTAATGATTTTTCTTTAACTTTTGTTGGGGAGAGGAGGTTTCGAAAATGCTAAACCTGTAAATATATATGTGTTTAGTAAATACATTGACTGCATAATTGCAGAGCGTTTAGAAGTATTTATGATTTGGCAAATATTTATCAGGACTGTTTATTTCTTGGCATCTTCACCGGGGGCTGTTGCAAGCATTCTGACCTGATCTCTGGTTTGAGGAAACGTGCTCATTCCTACACCTTTAACTCTGGTCTTGTGATGTTTTAATCCCTTTCCACACCAGTTTATGCATCCTTGCAAGAGAGTTCACTGATAACTGCTACTTTTCCTTTTTTTGCCTGAACAATAATAATAGTTTCTGATTTAGGCACAAGGCCAACAATTTTGAGCGGGGTGAAACTCGTTTAAATTGACCACAGTGCGTTAATGGTACTTTATGTTATAAATCCTTTAGGGATCAAATGTAAGACTAACCTTGGTAGGATTTGAATTCAGAATATAAAGGCCTGTACTTTTCTATGCCGTAAAGCATGTTATCGGACGCTCCACCTATATTGCCAATCCATCACCCTTGACTGAACAATAATAATCAAAATACTGTGGTTTGTATTCTTGAACAATTGAATATATATTAAATGTGTTGTTGATCAAGAGTTAGGACGGTATTTTCTATATTTGAATGTATGTTAAAATATTCTAGCATAAATATTTAAAATATATTTCTTTAAAAATATTAATGTTTCATTGTGATTTCTTCCAAAATAATCGGCCTCTGGTAGAAATAGCAGTTCTATAATTGGAGAGAATTCCTATCGCAACAATGTGTTTAGTAACACTATAACAAAACACTATTCACCAGGATTTTTATCGTGAAGTTCGCGCTAATGAATTCAATGTGGAGAATCAAAAATAGTTAATTAAAACTGCAAGAGAAAAAAAAAACATTATATAACTGACTAAATCTTATCAAGAAAATCTGCAAGGAAATAATAACAGTTAATTCACAAAATATTGTTGTGGGTTCGTATAAATGTGTGCACGTGCGTGTGTGTTTGTATGTGATTGTGTGTGTTGGTGTCTTATCTTTATCAATATTGTGCTAACTCTGGATATATATCTGTATTATGAGAGACCAGAAAACTGTTAAGGCCGGATCTTAGAATAGCAAACGAAGAAATTGTTTTATTGCGACGACTTTGACGCAATAGTTTCCAATTCTAATTTCAGGTTTCTTTGAATGTTTGAATTAGTTCAGTGTTTCGTTAATTTGGTTAATTGATTTTCCTTTTTCCATGTATAAGTTTTTGGTAGAGCACCACGCAATACTTCTACAGAAAAATATATCCCGGAGGTCTTTTTTTCTGGCGGTGATATAATCCAATATGTGTCCATTTTGTGGATAACGTTTTGTGGGAAGAAATCATTGCACATAACTATCTCAAACTCAGTGTATAGATGCAAGACTTGAGGACCATTGTTACTGACCTTACCCATGCCATAATGTTCTAAAGTACTCCAGATTTAGTAGTTAATTTCCACATGTACAATCAAATCTCCAACTGCAACATATTATCAGCATGTGGAAATGGGGTTATACATCCTCGTAAATTTGGTAAAAGCATATGATTGTTTCGTAGCTCTTATCTGGGATAGAACCATACATGTAAATGATAGTTATGAAACGACCTTTTTGATAGAGCAACCCTCATCGATCGCCAATGTGTTGAAGCTGTTCCAGCAGTTTTGTGATCTCTGTGCGAACAGCATATCCAATGCTTCCATTCTCTTTTTCCTTATTCTACTTACCTTTCGGATAAAACGTATAGCTGTTATCACTAAGACGGATGTCAGAGAATGTGGTGATATTGATTTCATACCCATCCAATTTTCTGCCTAAAATAGGAGTTCTAACATTCCGCCTATCAACATTTAACTATTATTCTTTCTCCACTGACCAGTTTAAATAGTTTAAACATATCTTCCATATTAAGCAGTTACATATATTATGGTCATCCTTAGATTACTTTATTCCGACTTTCCTTATCCACACATTTTCCTTTCATCCTCTGATCTGTTCTGAAAACATTCTTCTCTCAGTTTCTTTAGGTCGTCAAAGAGCCAATATTGTATAATTCACGCACTTTTATCACAGAAACGCCACTGTCTATTCATACCAGAAGTTTAACTTAATATATAAGTGACAATGTTCAATAGTTCCGCTTTGTACACCGATAAGTACTTTCTTTATGCATTGGAACCATTGCAAAATGTGCCTGAATTAGATTAGTAATCCCAGAAAAAATGTGTGATGTGTCTAAGGCGGCCAAGAAAAATCTGGTGACAGGTCGTTGTGCCGAACCAGAGATTCTGTCCAAATTAGGAATGCAGCTAGGTTACAAGATGCTAGATTAGTGAAGATTCTCTCTACTACACTCGTTTACATTGCACACATTCATATGAAATTACATAATTACATAAATGCAGAAAATGTTGATAAAAACTTAAATACTGATGTCCGGTTATGTTTGTGCGTGGGTTATTATAGGAATGCATGTGTGCATATGTAAATATTTTAAGTTTTAGCTACCTTCATACCAAAGAATGTATATTTGCTTATATGCAAGCGGGATGTCAATGTAGGTGGGCGTCACATATGCACTATGGGGATTTTTTGATGTGTGAATATCAATGATGACCAATCTAGTACATTATCATCAATTCTAATTAATTCTCCTTATTAATCTTCACTTTCAAATAGTTAAAAAAACTAAGCCGAAAAGGAACTTCCAGGGGAAATAAACACAGAAGACTAATCCTATATCCAACCAATCAACAACACATATTAACGCTACAAAATCAGTCCCAACAGAATAATGTTTAAAAAACAATTAATTCATTATACGAATTAAAATAGATAAATTTAAGCTATGTTTACAATTTCTAATGTATTATTTATAATGTTCACTCGCTAAAGATTCGTCTAAACAGAAATATGAATTATTTATCGAGACATTTTATTAGATAACACCTCAGCTACACACTTTTCAGTATCTCACACAGCGTCTATCAGTTCATCATATTAATTTACATATTAATCGTATACATTTTTTTTATGAAATTTCTTCCACAACTCACTCCTTTTCTCAAATAATTAAGAGTAACTTGGCGGTTAGTAAATACCTTTCCCACTTTACTCTACATAACAGCCTTTTAATCTATACTACATGGTAATAATGGATTCTGATTTAGTCACTAAGCCAACAAATATCGGGGTGGGGAAAGTCGATTGAATAGACCTCAGTGCGTTACTGGCAGATTATTGTATTGACCTCGTAAGGATGAAAGACAAAGCTAACCTCGGCGGGATTTGAGTTCAGAACGTAAAGTGACGTAATTCTACGCCGTTTATTACATAGTAATGATATATACATAATAATTCGCATAATATACAATGATTTAAATACATTGAAACAGATAACGCATATTTACATATCACTTATACATAGATTTACAACGCCCACTTTGCAAACCATTACGTAAACAGAATTTTATGATAGTAGGATGACGAAGTAAATTCTATAAACAAACATGTTACTCTTTAAACAGGTTTAACTACTCGTATATAACGCAAATTAAGAAAGCAAAACAATATCTAACCCCATTGCAACCTACCCCAAACATATTTACGAAATACATTATTTCTTAATTTAATGTCATTGCGAATACTCGTTAACTTTTGTAGATTTTCTTATATATATATGTATATATATATATATTTATATATATAAATATATATATATATATATATATATATATATATATATATATATATATATATATATATATATGTATATATATATATATATATATATTATATAAATCAACAAAGAAGCCTTTAATACATTAAAAATCTTTATTCGCTGACAATGTTTCGTCCCAGTAATTAGGACTCTTCTGAGCAAGGAAAAGACAAATAATATCAACGGCTAGAACAAGCCAAAATTCAGAAGAATAGAGAAATAGAAAAATAGAAATTTAAATGTTACATTATAAGATATAATATGCAGGTAATATAAAATTGCCTATATCTCTATACATCTTATCGTATATTTGCTATACGCTCATTTATTTTTATTTTATTTTATCGGTATTTATCGGTAAATATTTACCTGTTATATTTCATTATTTATTGTCTATTATATATTCTTTACCATATATATATTTTTTTACCATACTTTATTTTATTTTATTTTATTTTATGGTATTATTTTTTACCCTGTGGTATACGTTATGTTTTTATACATGTTATGTTGACTTTGCATGGTACGTTGGAAGTATTTATGTTTTTTAATGTCAATATTTCTTTGATTTTAGTATTGTTTAATCACACCGTCAGGGTGATTATTCTATTATAGTGCATATAGATATATATTTGTGTTAATATGTGTATGTGTAAATGTGTATATGTGTGTGTATATATATGTTAGTGTGTGTGTATATATATATATTAAATTTTATTTCTGTATGATATATTGCATTGTATTGTATATTACATTATATTTTTTATATCATATTTCTCGGATTATATTACTATGTTGTATTTCGAGTATTGGACACATATTGTACTTTTAACGTGGCTATTTTAATGTTTGCTTGCTCTCTTGCCCTATAGTTTTTATGTACCAATGTACCCTATTAGGTTAGACACGTCTTTCCTAGATTTGATAACCGGTTGAAATGTATATCACATGCTTTTTAATTTACAGGGGCATACGTATATTTGATTTACTGACATGTCTATATACTGTAAATGTGTTACATGATAAACATACTTACCCCCGCTGAAAGCATACTCTTTTGCTCCATTACTTTAATTAAAATACATCTAGATATTAGTGCACTTATATGTGAGAGTAAAAGAAAAATGAAAAATAATAAACTAGAAATACTTTGTATTATATCATTAGTGGTTATATCGACAGAATTTTCCATAACTATATAATGTTTGATATTTTCAGAAAATGAAGTAAAAGTGAATATTATCATATCATTGTATTCTAGAACAACTAACTCAGGGTTTCAGAGCCATGATATAGTTAAGTAATATAGTTAAGTGTATTCCATTTCGCACAGACAGCGAATTGACAGATTCGTTAGAACGTCGCAAATGCTTTGCGGCATTCGTTTCGAATATCTACTCTCTGAGTTCAAATCCTGCCGAGATCAATTTTGGTTTCATCCATCCAAAGCTAGTATTGGGGGTGGGGGTCGATTATTCTTCTATATATATTTCTCACTTTCATTCTCTCTAGAAGAAACCTGTGTATTCAGACCTGGAAATCTGGCCCGAAAGATTGCAAAACTGACGACCCGATAAATGCAGGAATGTGATAGGTGACATTAGATTACGGCTATCATCGAAAATGAACGACGATCTCAGTTCGAAACTATGGTAGAACATTTTTAATTAGGTGGACATTCACGTTGAGCTAAATTTTACTTTATGCACATGTTCTGAGACATACGAGGTTATTTTGATGCCCAAGCCGAAGTAAACAATTAAGTACCAGTCACATACTGCAGATAAAGTGTATAAGTATATTTTTCTTTATAACTCTTGAATTCATGTGCCTATATTTTGAAATCCTTAATATTACTGTCATAACCACCATTGCCATGACCAACTTTCTTATCTTCAAATTTTGATCATTACCACCATCATAATTGTCTTCATCATCACCATCATCATCATCATCATTCACCATCATCGGTAATATCATTCGTATCGTCAACAACATCATTATCATCATCGTCATAGTAACATACAAACCACAATTTTTAAGAAGGCTCTAATCTAATTGCTATCCAGTATAATAATTACAAGTTATAAACAGACAATACAAAAAAAAACAAAAAATGTCTCCCAAAAATAGATCCTTCCAATGATATTTTGATATATTCGATGCATACTCTAATAAAAAAAAAAATATCTTGTATTAATTTTGGTTCCTCAAGTTTGTCTTTGGTTTCGTTTTACTTTTATTTGTTCACATATTTCGCTGTTGTTGTTGCATTTTATTTTCTTCGTTCTTTTCTTTTGCTATCGTCATTTTCCTTTTATCCTTTCATTCATTCGTTCAAGAAAAAAACGTACCGTTAATGCTTAATGGCGTCTAATGGCTTGAATGATCTGCCATTTTTGAAATGTCCATATATTTGTATGTTTCATTAGGTGCACTTAGAAGGAGAAAACGAGATCGAAAATGTAGTAAATGGTGTTAAAGATGAGAACCAGCGTTAACATCAACAACAGCAAGTGTAATAGCAATAAAATAAGAAATAATTAAAGTAAATGGGTTGCAAATTCAAAGAAAAAAGCGCACACAAAATCTGCAAAAAAGATTATATGTAATGCAGCCACGGGGGGAGAAGGCTGGTATATTTAGAGGGTGCATATATGCGCATGTTACATCTAATGATTAGTCCACACATACATACACAAAAGGCAAATATATATACAAAAACACATTCTAATACCTAAAATGTGTTCATACATAAAGATCATTTAATTATTCCTGATTGAAATATGCGTATGCGTTTGTGTATGAGAATATTGATTTTATATGTATGTATGTATGTATACGAATTTATATAAAGTAAGGATGAATGAATTTAGGGTGGCATTGTTAACAAACTTTATTACCATATACTATTTGATTCGATATCCATCAGCACGGGGTAAGTTCATGATCACGGGGCCTGACCAGGTATCAGCATCGCATCAGATATGCGGGTTCATACGCGCAGAACACAATCGAACTCTTGAAAGCAGCCAGGTGATCCCTTTATGTACACTTATTTGCCGGTGTAGAAGAAGATAGGTAAACCATCTGTAACTGTATTTATACATATCACTTCCATATATAATTATATATATATATATTAGAAACCCCTTTTCTAGTAAGGGTTCTATACAAAACAGTGGATATAGAGAAAAGATGAAGTTGGAAACAGCACGGGAGATATATTTAAGGGTCTGTTTTTCTTTTTTGATTTGTCACAGTAACATTATTGAAAATATAATGTTATTAAAAAAGAGAGGGACAATGAATTTAAAAAATTTGTTTTCATGAAGTATATAAAGTATATGAAGACATTACCGGTTTCGATGTATTAAAATCCATCTTGTCAAATGTAGAGTGTAAAAAATTAAAATGAGTTGATAGGAGTAAAAAACGAAAGGTTTAAAATTCAAATCAAAACAAATCGAATGTTTGAATAATTTTTCTTCCATGCTGCTTGTTGAAAGGTAGTGTGATATGAGAACAGTACTTGTTTTTTTTTCTTTTCTCTTTAAAATTCAGAAAATTGTCAAAAGTTAAGAACTAAAATACAAAGGATTCCCAGAATCCAAAAATTTAAAAATTAAGAAAAATTAAGAAAACTTCCAAAAATATTTTTTTAAATATTTTTCAAAAGAAACTTTTAAAAAATGTTTAAAAAAATTAAAAAATATTTTCAAAACGAGACACAGTTCGTGTATATATAAATGAATGAATAAGTAAATAAATACATACACACACAGAGGGAATTAATTAACATTTTTTTCTACAAAATTCAGAAAATTGTCAAAAGTTAAAGGCTAAGAACCAAAAGATTCTCAAAATCCAAAAGTTTAAACATCAGAAAATAAGGTTTCTCTCTTAAAAAATGTTTTCTTTGATGAAGACCAGAGTATCAGTAGCAGTAGCTTCTGCACTGGGCAATGTTTTTCGTTATGTACATTTCAAAGCCTTAAAGTGTCTGATATATAATTATATATACGTACGAGAACGTAAGAAAATCTACTGAAGCAAATGTAAATCATAATCGTACAATCAATCTTACACACCATACACATTTCGCACCAACCATAAATTAACTCAAACACATTCTTCAAACACCATACATTCCAGTTTCACCATAGGGCATTAAGTGGAAGACAGAAAAAAAATTACGATTTCAGTTATTTTTCAATTACACTTTCACTCTTTAATTTAAATATCAAACAATAACGTTAAACTTAAATCTTAACCCTAACGCATGGAAATGTATACATATAAGCGCATAACAAGGTTGAGTCACCAGGCTATACATAAAAATACCATATAGATAGGTGTAATCATGCAGAGAATTATACGATGCACAGTCATTCGCACGCATACGTGCATTAGCATTTCACAAACATACACACCACAGATAGACAAAGAAAAAAACGATAAGGTAACAAGAGCACCATCGACACGAGAAATAAATACACTGCACCAAAACCTCATTACGAACATCACATAATTAATGAGGAAAGGGCCTTTACAAATAAATAACCATCATGCTTCTAGACCAACCAGTAAATTTGTTAGTTACCTGAGTTGTAATTGCTTCTAATTTAGGCACAATGCCAGCCGTGTTGGAGTATGATCGATAGCATAGACTCCAATATTTGACTGGTACTTTATTTTATGGACCTCCGAAGAATGATATGATCTCAAAAAGCAAATTGACAGGACTGTTGAACCACCTCCGTCTTTACCTGACTAATATAAGACGAGGATAAATTCAAATGGTGTGTCTTTTATTGGGATCATGATCATACTTATATCTATATATATTAAATTGTTAATCTGGAGCTTCATTAGTGAGAACACATTTGAAATTCAAGATTACCAAAACTTATCACTAAACCATAATAAAACTATTATTAAAGTTCGGTATTGATTAATCATGCTCACGTCCGTCTACACACACACACACACACACACATATATATACATACATATTTATGTATACACATACATAAATATCTATATCTCTCTCTCTCTATATATATATATATATATATCTATATATATATATATATATATATATATATATATATATATATATATATATATATATATATGTATATATATTTAGATATATAGATATATAACGAAGGAGTTGTGGTAAGGAACCAGATGGACCATAACGCACCAGAGCACTCAATACTTAGGGTAGTAGAGTGGGTAATAGGAGAAAGTATGAACCCGGCGGCAGAGCTGAAGCCGTTTCGACGGGTATTTCTGGACTAGAAATAGTCGTCGAAACGGCTTGAGCTCTGCCGTCGGGGTCATACTTTCTCCTATATATATATATATATATATTCATTAGTTAAGCAAAACAAGACCACAAATTTCACAAGGAAGACATTATTAAAAGATTGTCAACATATTTAGTTTGATGTAAGGAATGTAGAGAATAATAATAATAATAATATTAATAATA
>OZ024746.1:38244820-38337320 GCA_964016885.1 Eledone cirrhosa
AATGCTGATGCTAATAGCATCAGCATTACAGCAACATAATTGAGACTGACGTGATTGAAACAAAAACACTCTATTAGTGATAAGCAAGAAATACAAATAAGTAGGTTTCCATTACTATTTTTTATTATAAACAGCTTATGGTTGTTCCATGGAGATGGGGCTTGACAATATAAACTAATTCTACTACTCAATAGATGTAGAAACTGCTTTACTAAACAAAGGCGCACCAGTTTCAATATACAAACGCTGTGAAAAGCAATTAAACGTTACAGTATGTGATCCGACTGGTTGACGGAAATATCGATGTTTCCTCCTTTTTTTCATGTAGTGAGATTAGTGGATGAAACAAAATATATAATGCTTAACTTTAACTAGTTTTAAACGATTACAATATATTGTAGATTCACAATTAATACACATAATAGGAAAAGATATTTTCATGAATACACTACAGCGTACACATCTATATTAGGATTCAAACTTTCATCAAATTAATTATATTGAATACTAAATAATTGATACTAAAATTTAGTAATACAAAACAAAATAAAATATGTAACATACAGTACTCATTCATTGTAAGTAATCCACTACGGGTGATGAATAATAACTCTGAAATACATGTATACATCGTCCTTATAAGTTTTAGTCACAGCAAGAGAAAAATATGATTTATTATAGATCAACATATTGTGTATTGGTTCTATATAAGCCTGTATTCTGAATCAGATCGTGTGAGTGCTTTTACTAAGCCAGCAAAGCTTCTAAACAAGCTTTTTACGAGAAGAGTTTGTTCACAAAGTCTATAGGAATATAGAGTCTTTCATATCTCGGAATTTCGGCGCACGTAAGCGTCTGCTGATTATTAATAATAACACTGCAATGTTCTTTTCTTATATATATATGTGTGTGTGTGTGTGTGTCCGTGTCCTCCCCTTATATTTTAAGATGACCTCCCCTTACTCCAAGAGGGTAAGGGGAGGTCATCTTAAAATATAAAACAATATACACGCTGGTCATATATATGTTTTCTAACTTTAGCTCAAGGCTAGCTATTTGCGGGAAGAGGAAAGTCGATTGTATCGACCCAAGAACTTATCTAGTACTATATTTTCCACCCTGAAGATTGAAATGGGATGGTAAACCCAGCCAGATTAGAACTCAGAACGTAAAGAACACACATTGTCTTATCTCGCCCACTAATCATACAACAAGTTTAGTGCCCTAATATTTTTCCAAGTATTAGATTCAAATGTTATCGTGTTTCGTTCTATTCGCAACCGAATTGATAGCCACAACATATTTTCAATAGCATCACAATTTAATTCGAGTCTTTTGATGCAACTGTTGCCACCGATTTTGTTGCTATTTCTGTTGACATTTTTTATTGTTGGTATTTTTGTGGCTTCTATCATAAATTATTTCAACTTTTGTTTTCTTTTCGTCTTCCAGCCCTCTCCCACCCACCTCTCTTTTGTCGGTCGTCAACGTGTCGTCTGTCTAAAGGCGTTATTATTTGAAATTGCTTCTGACATTCATTTTCAATCATTGATTTTTCCAACACCTCCACTTCTCTTATTCTCCTCCACCACCATATCTTCATCCATTTTAGCATCATCAAAGCATCATCATCATCAGCATCATAGCATCATCACCATCATAGCATCATTATCTTACTATCGACATCAGAAACGTCATAACGGTGGCAGTGGTAGTGGTGGTGGTCGAGGTGGTGGTAATGGTGATTCTGGTGGTGTTCTGGTGGTGCTGATGTTGTTGTTATCGGTGGTGGTGGTTTTGATGAATCAAGGTAGTAGTAGTAGTAGTAGTAGTAGTAGTAGTAGTAGTAGTAGTAGTGGTGGTAGTGATAGTGGTAGTAGCAGTGGTAGTAGTAGTAGTAGTAGTGGTAGTGGTAGTGGTAGTGGTGGTAGTAGTAGTAGCAGTAGTAGTAGTAGAAGTAGTAGTGGTAGTAGTAGTAGTAGTAGTAGTAGTAGTAGTATAGATATTTAATGTAGTTCGTCAGTTGTACTGGGTAATAAATGGCAGTGTTGGTGAGAGGGAGAATCGGAAGAACAGTAGAAATAATGCATTGAAATATTCGTATGAGATCCGTAGTTCATGTCCTGCCTTTATTCATTGACAATTAAATAAAGTGATAGTCAAGTACTGGAATCGATTTGAAGCCATTCCCCTTTTTAAAATTTGTCTCTAATCATAATGATTAAAAATGATAAGGGCGGTGAATTGGCAGTATATGAAGTATCTTCTTTGCAGCATAGAGTTACGGCAATTTATGTTCTGAGTTCAACTCCAGCCGAGGTTAATTTTGCATTTCATCGTTACAAGTCCAATAAAATAAAGTACCAGTAACTCACTAGGGTCGATTCAATTGACTTTCCCTTTACCCAAAATAGTTAGCCTTGTGCCTAATTCAGAACCATCATAATTAGAAATGATTACTCTGAATTTTTCTGGTTGTAGATTGGCAGACAGGAGCATCAGACAAAATTCGTTGTGTTGCTTGTTTCGACTCTTTACTTTCTCTGTTCAAATCCTACAAAGTTCAACTTTGCTTTTTAAAAATATGAGATCATTAAAGTATACAAATCAAGTTATCATCATCATCATCATGTTCCAGCAACTGATGCAACCAGTCGTTGGGGTGCCAGTTAGGACGCTTTGCTAGATAGTCATCACCACTTGTTCCTATTCTTCGCCATGCATAGAAGGGTCTCTGTCTTCTGACTAGTCCAGTCACTAATGTAGTCGAGCTGGGATTTTCATTGTCTGCCTCCACTTAACCTTCCCTCAGCTATGCCCTGGAGGATGGTTTTCGACAAGCAGTTGAGCTGGGATACATGACCATACCAGGCAAGCTTCCGTTTAGGGTGAAATTTAAAAACTATACCGCCTACGAAAAGAATTCTCGTTTTGTGTCGATGGTTAAAACATTTTTAGGACATTTAGAAGGAAGGGGGGGGGTAGCAGAATCGGTAGAGTGTCAAGAAAAATACCTTGTGTTCTGTGTTAAAATGACACCAAGATCAACTATACCTGTCATCTTTCAAGAGTCAATGAAATAAGAAATCGGTCAAATACTAAGGTCCATATAATCGACTTTCTCTTCCTTATAACTTGCTGGCTTTGTGCCTAAATTAAAAATCATTTAGCAGGATTGATGTGAAATCGTGTTTTGAAACCGATGTGGCTATATTTGGCAGATGGCCATGTTGCCAGTATTGCCAATAAAAAAATACAAGCACCATATGATTTTCAATTTTTCAATTTCTCTTTATTATTAACAAATATCTAGTATTGATTAGTGAAAAAGTGAAAATCATGTGGTATTTTTTATGTTTTTTTGGCAATGCTGGCAACATGAACACCCCAAAGTATAACAAAATATTTAGTTACTTCCATTTAATCATTGTGCTAAAATCGAGCCCGACTCCACTTTACCTTTGCCTCGTATAAGGTCGATAAAATAAGAATCATTTATGTAATGTTTTCTGCAAAGCCCCTCCCCTACGAACTCTGATACATGTAAGAATATGAGAAAACACATATGATTACTAACATAATCAAGAAGACTCAATTTTGAGGGAGATAATGTAGTGTCGATTACATATAACTCGCCTCGGTGAATATCATAGTCCGCTGAAACATCAAAAGCAATGTAATTGCAACTGACACTGAACTCATGAGGTAAGACTATAGTGTAAAACGTTGTAACAAGTTTATAAATCTATCAGACTGTGAGAAATCAACTATTCAATAAAGTTGCAGAATACATGTGTTGGACCTCCCATCGGTTAGAGTTATAAGAATTCGAATTGCTTGCTCAGTTGGAGAGCTTGCTCGTGAAATAAGGGGGTATGTAACTGAGCATCCCAAAGAGTGACACTGTGCGACAAGGCTGGCCGTGTGAAATGTAGGTACAAGTTGTTTTTCTCAGCATAGTGAAATGCAGAAACATGAAATTACGTGTAATTCTCAAGAACAGAATGTGCCGTCGAAATTCGTATTTATAACCTCACGTTTTTACAGCGATTTCTAAAGAAATGAATGTATGTCACAGAATAAAAAATATGTCGTGATCTAAGTCCTGC
The DNA here is from genome assembly GCA_964016885.1 of Eledone cirrhosa. NCBI lineage: Eukaryota > Metazoa > Mollusca > Cephalopoda > Octopoda > Eledonidae > Eledone > Eledone cirrhosa. Next base: position 38,248,930 of record OZ024746.1, read on the forward strand.
CATTAGTCGAATAAAAACGGTTTAGTATATCTATCAGCATCAAATGTGTAGTTTTGTGTTATTGTTTTCATTCCTCGGCTACAATTAGAAATCAAATATATTCTTAATAAGGTACTGCTCAGACACAAATACTAATATTGTTCTCATGGTTGTTGTCATTTATCCACAAATTAAATTTAATCGAGAGCAGACCTATTGCATTTCGACTCTGGTCATATGATTTTGGAGGGATCTAGAAGTAGAATGTTGAGTGTATATTTCCTTTTCTTTAGCTTCTAGGGGCGCCTTCTTCTCCACCCCGACCACCTATTAGTAGTAGTAGTAGTAGTAGTAGTAGTGGCAGATGTAGTAGTACTAGTAGTACTAGTAGTAGTAGTAGTAGTAGTAGTAGTAGTAGCAGTAGCAGCAGCAGTAGTAGTAGTAGTAGTAGTAGTAGTAGTAGTAGTAGTAGTAGTAGTAGTAGCAGAGCAGCAGCAGTAGTAGTAACAGTAGTGTTGGTGGTAGTAGTGGTAGTAGTAGTAGTAATAGTAGTAGTAGTAATAGTAGTAGTGTTGGTGGTGGTAGTAGTAGTAGTAGTAGTAGTAGTAGTTGTAGTTGCGGTGGTGGTGGTGTCAGTATTAGTAGTAGTAGTAGTAGTAGTAGTAGTAGTAGGGAGGATGTTCATGATGCTAGTCATGTGACAGGTGATTTTGTTTCTATTAGCCCGAGTTTATTATTTTTCTCAAAGCAATAGAATGGCAAATTTCTTGAACAAATATATATTGTGTCGTGTTATCAGACAAAACATTTTGTAGCCATTATTAATGATATTACGTTGGTGGTGCTTTTGTTGTTGTTGTTGCTATTATTGTTGATGCTACTGCTACTGCAGCTGTTTTGTTGCTGCTACTGTTGTTTATATTAATATTGTTATTTATATTTTATTCTCTTTTTTTATTTTAATTGATCTTTCTATTATTATTTTATTGTTATTTTTAGTAATAATATTAGCAGCTCTTTTATCAGCATTTTCCTTGCTATCACCACTAACACCGCCCTTCATCATCATCATCATCAGCAGAAGCAGCAGTAGAGCAGCACCATCACCACCATCACCACCATTACCACCACCATCATCATCATCATCCTCTTCCTCATCGCCATCATCATCATCATCATCATCATCATCATCATCATCATCATCATCATCATCATCATCATCATCATCATCATCATCATCATCATCATCATTATCACCATCATCACCATCAGCAGCAGCACCACCACCACCACCACCACCATCATCATCATCATCATCATTATCATCATCATCATCATCATCATCATCATCATCACCATCAGCAGCAGCACCACCACCACCACCACCACCACCATCATCATCATCATCATCATCATCATCGTCATTATATACATCGTCGCAAAACTAATCATCGTCAACTTCATTGTCGTCGTCATCGTTATCTACACCATCATCATCATCATCTCAGCAGCACCATATTTTATGAATGTCTTCTAACAATTCGGGTCATTATTTCTTGTCTATATCCTATTTATCATATCGCTAAATTAAATGGCCTTCGATACTTCTTTTTCTTTTTCTTTTTCTTCTTTATTTTCTTCTTTTTTCTTATACTTCTTCATTTACTCCTCTGTTTATCCCACTTCATTATGTTTGCCACTATAATTTATTACAGTACTCCGTTATATAGCTGAACGACCATAACATTTCACACACCGCTCCTCTCTTAATTCAAATACTCTACTACATCACGCTATGCCTTGTTGTTGTTCTCACTTTATATGTATGTAAAATGGCGGTGGTGTGAACGCGAATGAATATGAATGTATTTGAGAAACTCGCTTTGAAGAGTAAGCTATTGTATAAGCTGCTTGTTGCAGCCCGATAGTCGCTTTATCGTTTGTGTTTGATTTTGTTTTCAATGCGTGATATTGTTTATCTGATCTTGTGAAATCCTCAACACCAACATTATTGATTTCTACTACTATCCTATCCTTTCTGTCTCCGCTCACTCAGCATTGCTGATTGTGCTAGGTTTTCAGCATAAACTAACGATGTTAGGTTAGCTATTATTATTCAATGTTCGGTAAGTTTTCGATTTCTAGAAAGGAAAAATTTCACATCTCCATAGTTGTTGATGGGTGATGGGTGAAAGAAATTTCAGCCACACAGCAAAATCTGTTCTAGTCTGCACATTATCTACGAAAATGATTTGAACCTACACTTAATTTTTCAAACGCTGTCAAATACACGAGGCATTAACAACATATAGGTTCTAGAGCGAGTAGATACCTTTCTTTATTGATTATGTATTAATTGCAGAACAATCCGTATTCTTACTTCTTTTTAAATGTGACGTTCCTCTGTTCCTACGAATCCAGTGTAGTTAAATAATGCTTGCTTTCCCACATTTCCACATAGACACCAGTGAGAGAAATTACGTGTGGTCATATCTACTGGTAACAAAGTCTCTCTCAAATTCCACCCTACCGTATTGAAGAAAGTTGCAAACATTGAAAGATTTAGTCTTGAAGATATGCCTAAATAATTGTTTCTACTATTGGCAAAAGGCCAGCAATTTCCCCAGTGCTTTACTGGTGCTTTATTTTATCGATGACGTAAAGATGAAAGGCAAAGTTAACCTCAGGGGGATTTGAATTCAAAACGTAAAGGGCCATAACTTTATGCTCCAAAGCATGGTGTCTGACGATCTACCAATACTGCCAATCCACCACCATCCAAGATGTGCCTAAATCACGCAGGAGAAAGAATATGGATGACCGCATTCGATAATGGGATCGATTAGAGAGATTTGACATGGAGTGTGGCAACAACATATACAGCAGGATAATGTTCTTATACACATAGGCCTGGTGTGTATATTCACAAGAGCTGTGTATTTAAACACAAGAACTGTAGGAGATTGTGTATAGAGCAACACCAATCAAAAGCGTATTTAGATACGAGTTTTTTCAGTGATGACATGTAATCATTTCACTGTTCTTGGGTGATAAATAGATGATGGACAATAGTCTGAGTAACTATTTGTAATATTTTAGATGCAGCGGGGAATTATTTGTTGGACAAAGCAACTAATAAAAACATATACCTGAAAAAATTAATATCTGAACAGCGAAATTTAAGCACTACTCGGTAATATCTTCAGGTAACAACTGATGGAAAATATAGAAGGTCAAATTAAAAATAAAAATATGGATACGACTCTATGAAATCACAGCACGGTGTAATCTATAATATTTACATATTGGCAATCTGCATATCATTCACACATAGCGAATGGACTTCAAATATGTAATATTTTGAGTTAAATAAGGTTTCGATTAAAGGAGATTATCGGTTCAATTAGTAGGGGTGTTTAAAAACAAAAACGTAACAGCGAATGAAAATTTTCAGACATTGCAAATGGAGTGGAACTTGTTTATAAAACCAGTATGCAGAAACAACCGACACGGGAAAAATATGAGCTTGTATCGGGCTGTACCCCTTAGATCGTGCGTCTGCTCAATCGGAGCTGATATAGAGAGAAAACAAAAACAATAATCTGTGAAAAAGACATTATGATCAAAGCTGGAACGCCTCTGATCATAAGTCATATTGATCAATTCTAATATGAAGGTAAATAACTGCAGCAAAAAAATCTATTTGTATTAAGGTAATCATCGTAATCACCATCATCAGTAAAAATGATACAAATCAGCACCATTGCTACAATATTATCCTGATCACATCTGCCAGCCAATTATTTCAACAGCACTAATACCAGCATCGTCGTCCTCGTCGTTGTCATCATCGTCCTGATGATGATGATAATCATCATCATCATCATCATCATCATCATCATCAACAGGAACAACTACATCATCATGATAATCATCAACAACATCATCACCATCATCATAACTATTATTTTCACTAACATCTTCAACTCCATCTTCCTCACCTTCAACAGCACCGGATTTGCTATCACAGACATAACAATTGTCACCTTCACTACCCTTGTTTCTCGCCTTTAACTAACACCATCACCACCAAAACCTACTCGAACAATAAGAACACAAATGTCATAATTCTTAATCATCATCATCATCATCATCATCATCATCATCATCATCATCATCATCATCATCATCATCATCTTCATTATCATTATCGTCATTATTAAAAAAGGTGAGGGTGGAGAGAGAAGTGCTGCCCCCCAGTACATTTGCTGAAAGGTGGATGAATGTAGCAAGAATCGCCCGTGCGAGTGTGCCTACTCTGACCATGCACCTGTAGGCTGTTTAGTTTGAGGAGAAGAGGGGGTGCCCTCCCAGTGTGCCCTAGAAGTGTCGGGGTGGTTCAGGATGGATGGGGTACCTGAATAGCCACTACGACACACACACACATACACACTATTGGGGAATTTATTTTGTTATGTTTATACATAGATTATTTTATAATTTTTATTGCTTTGCTATTATGCATTTTTATTCCACCTTATCGTAAATCTCCACTGTCGACTACATGTCGGCCCTTGTGGCCGATAAATGAAACCATTATTAAATGAATAATAATAATTGTTTCTACTTTTGGCACAAGGACAACAATTATCCCAGTACATTACCGGTACTTTATTTATCGACCCCGTCAGGCTCAAAGGCAACGTTAACCTCGGCGTAAATGGGCGTAACTCTATGCTACAAAGCATGGCGTCCGACATTCTACCAATATTGACTATCTACCGCCCTTAAATGAATAATAATAATAATAATTATTATTATTATTCTTTGAGTCTCAGTCATTGATGTCATTTAACTGGAAATGAATATCAAGCCGCTACCTGCAGCTTCAGTACAATTCTGAGCATTGGCTCCCTACTGTCAGTCACGTATTTGTGAAGGTTGTTTTTTCTCTATCTGAACACAGTCCTCTATGCTGATAAGATCTCTTCCACATTCAGATCACCTTAAGTAGAGTCTACTGACATCACTCATCTTGTGGAACATGTTGTAGATAGGGAATAGCTTCCTAGTCTTCCTATCCATGTATTTTTGTTCAGCAACACTCCATTTCAGAATTCCCCTACTGTACCTAATAATAAACACAGCTCGGGGATTCACTGCACTTATGGCATTCCTACTATGTAGATGTAATTTTAATACGCTCCTTATTCTCCGAATGTACTCAGATCTTATCAATTCCTTCATGATTTGGTTATTGATGTCATCTGATTCCAGAACACCTAAATACTTGTATCCTTCTTCAGTGTCAATTTCCTTTATCATCACACCTGTTGGTACCTGGATTCCGTTGCTTCTGCTCAATTTACCCCTCTTCATCACTAGGACTCCACAATTATTAATACCAAATCGCGTACATATATCATAACGAACAGTGTCAACAAGTACATCCAATTCCTTCTCACTCTTCCCAAAGAGTTTAAGATTGTCCATTAAGAGGAGGTGATTGATGGTAAGCTCTCCCTTTCCCAACTTGTATCCTGCTCTCACTTTTCGCAGTATAATGGTCAGGAGTATCAGGGCAAGGACAAACAACAGAGAGGACAAACTATCTCCCTGGAAGATACCTCTCTTGATCTTCACGCCTCCCAAGGATTCTCCACCCGATGTTAACTCTGTTTCCCAGGACTTTCCTCAGAGTCACACCTTCCTCACAAACTAACACCTCACACCGACACCATCATTGTAAATATTACTACGTTTGCCAACACTAAAAATATAAGCAGTAGCAATATTTTTAATTTGTCTCAGCCAGACATTCATTTCCCGCCATTACCAATGACTGCAGGTGTTAAAGCCCCCCCCCCCCCACCACCACCACCACCACCACCACCACCACCACCACAGCGTCAAGCCCCGCCACCACCACCACAGCGATAACAGAAGCAAAAGAAAAAAATAAATTAACTCGTGATATCGAAATGAATTAAACCAAAATGAACTCTTCCATATCGAACACCACTGATGCCACCACCACCACAACTGAAACTAAGATTAACAATAACAAAAATAACGATAACAACAACAGCAACAATGAAATTAAGAAAACTACCCTGAGTTTTGCCAGAGTAGCAAAAACGTACGAAGCGATCCAGGTAACTCAGGAGGAATTAGAAGAAGCCAAAAGAATGGTAAAGAAAGATGGGTACAGGGTCAGCCCCCCCCCCCCCCCACACACACACACCTAATACATTGTCTTATCGGACAATTAACATTAAATCGCGGCGAGTGGAACGGGAATCCGAGTCCCAAATCCAAAAATGTTTGGGACATGTGTGGGCAAGAAAACCCCACATCAAACTTGGGCAGAAATATGGAACCGTGGACGTGTTTTTGAAACACCACAGAAGGCCAGAAAACACTCCATGGCCCCATTAAGAAGTGACGACTTCACACTCGTCCCAAGCTATTGTGGCCAGAGACTTGTGAAGATCAGGGTCACCCACGTTCCACCGGCCATCGAAATTCCTTGGCTAATAGCGGCCGTCCTCGCCGGCATTGAAGCCAACACAAAGATAATAGCAATAGCGAAAGAAAAGCAGGAGAACTGGGCCGCATCTGGGATGGAGCTCCTGATCCAAGCGGACCAAAAAAGCAATGAGGAGATCCCAGAGGTAATAGACCTCACTGACGGTAGCCACCTCACTGACGGTAGCCACCTCACCGTAATCGTCGAGGGCAGAAGGCCTAGGTGTGTCGTTTGTGGTGAAGGAACCCACCTAAGGACTTTCTGTCTCAGGCTAAAAAGTTGAGGCCACCTCTCTTACCCGCCCCAGTGACTCAACCATCAACACCACCAGCAGCAGAAATAGCAGCAACAACCGTAGCAGCAACAACAGAAGCAACTGTAACAGCAACAACCCCTGCAACAGTAGCAAAACCAACACCACCACCACCCAACGCGCCAGAACTAGCACCAGCGCCTACATCATGCACCACGCCACAATCAAAACCAACGCCTGTGGAGCATTTTCCACTGCCCGGCTTATCGCAACTGGAGACAGATTGTGACGACGAGGAGTGGGAAACGGTATCAGGAAAAAAGAAAAAAAGAAACCAAAAAAGAAAAGAAATTCTCTTCCTTCACCCTCCAAAAACAAAATACAGAGGGAAGCAAATAAATTATCCAACAAAAAGTTAGGACAGATATGCCACCATCCACACCAGCATCACCAACCTCATCACCACAAACACCAACACCATCACCATCATTAACCCCAACACCACCATCACCAACACCACAAAAGTCATCAAAAAGCGTAACAGGGCCACCTGCTCAACGACCTCAGGTCACTAAACATAGATGTAGTGGCCATCAGCGAGAGCAGAATCTCCGAAGCACGGGCCTTCGCATCGATCTTCGGCGGCTACAATGTGTACGCATCTCCCAGCCGTCCGGGATCGGGGGGAGGAGTTGCTGTGCTATTTCGGGGAGGTTTGGATCTCGCCATACGGGCCATCTACCTAGACCCAGAGGGTAAGTTGGTGGTGCTGGACGTGACCAGCGGAGACGGGCAAGCTTTCAGGCTAGTGCCCGTCTATGCCCCGATAGGAGCAGGGCGGCCTGATTTCTTCTGGCGTATGGAGACCTTTCTTGGAACGTCCCGCTCTTTAGTGTTAGTGGGCGACTGGAACGGGATCTTAGATGCACAGTGGGACTGTGTGGGATTAGCGGATAGGGGAGGAGGATGCAAGAGCCTCACCAACCTGCTCAGGTGTTTTGAACTGTCTGACAGGTACCGATTGGATTTCCCGAATGTGCCAATTTGGACTTGGACAAATCCATAGGGTCATCCAGATCATATCTAGATAGAGTATTTTGTAGGGAAATAGATAGGTCTAGCATAGGCTGTCCACAATTCAAGATAGTCAGCTACACGGATTAAGGAAATAGTTAAGCGGGCGTTGACGGGGGCCATCGTCAACAACGGTGGTGGTTAGCTCTGAAAAGAGCGATTAGAACAGAGTCCATTAGGTTTAGTAAGGCTTTAGCAATAGAGAAAATTAGAGTAGACGGAGAACTAGTTAGAAAATTAGACGAGGCGCTTAGCAAAGGCATCGCGACCGACGTACTTGCGGCGAAATTGGCCCTTGGCCAATTCTTCAATGCAAAGCACGAAGGCTGCGTTGTCAGAGCTAGGGTGCGTGCTCTCAGATACGAGGGGAAGAAAGCCGTTCAATGGGCCCGAGTGGCGGAGGCGCGCGGTGGCAACAAAACCGCGATCCGTTCTTTGGTGGACCACGACGGGCACATGCTACTCGATGCCGGGCAAATGTGTGAAGCTTTTCAGCGACACTTCGCTCAGCTGTTCGGGGGCAGTGGTGGGCCGGGTCGAGGGATGGTCTTTAGTGTCTACCTCGACGGACTGCCACGGCTCTCGGCCACTGAGGCGGAGTGTTGTGAAAAGCCGATAACAGCCGCTGAAGTACGGGAGACAATGACTGGCTGCACAAGGGGTAAATCGCCTGGTTTGGATGGTCTGCCCTATGAACTTTACGTACAGATGCCAGACTTGTTCGGAGGCCTCTTGGCGGACGTCTACTGCAACTGGCAACAGAACGGCAAAATTACCAGCTCTGTGAGCCGAGGAGCGGTGGCACTGCTGAGAAAGGATCCGAACCAGGGGGATAACATAGATAATTTCAGGTCCATAACTCTGCTAAACACAGAGTTCAAGATTTTGGCCAAGGTGCTAGCAAAGAGGTTGGCGCTTGTCGTTTGTGGTCTGGTGGGAGAGGCGCAGGCATGCGCCATTCCCGAAAGATCCATCCACGACAACCTCCACCTCATGCGATCCATCGTAGTGAGGGTAGCTAGGGAACCTGGCACGGGTGGGTCCTTGATCAATTTAGATCAGTCGAAAGCTTTCGATAGGGTCGACCTAGCGGCAGACCTGAGGGCGGCTGGCTTTGGGCCCGTCTTCAGAGGCTGGATCGCTGCCATGCACAGCGACATCTGCTCTGTGGTGAGAGTGAACGGTCACCTTTCGGAACCGTTCAACATCAAGCGCTGGGTCCGCCAAGAATGTCCCCTCTCGTCCCTCTTGTACGTATTGACTCTCGAGCCATTACTGCACAAACTGGAGACGTTAGGAGGCGTCCCGCGCGAACAAGGATACGGAAGATCCGTGTCAGCATATGCGCACGATGTCACCGTAGTGGTGTCGAACGCCAAACCCATCGAGGCGATCGGCACTACACTAAGAGAATACGAAGCGGTGACAGGAGCAATGATCAACCAGGAAAAGTCAGTGGGCATGCAGCTCGGCACCTGGAGAGACAGGTCCATGCCGTCCAACAGCGTCGTCGGACGCTGGACGGACGGACCGGTTAAATTGCTAGGGGTCTGGTTCGGTCCGGACCTCCAGACGGACAAAAACTGGGACGAGGTGACGAGCAGGGTGGCTTCTCTCACCCAGAAATAGGCCGAGAGGAAGCTATCCCTGAAAGTTCGAGCGGAGGTGGCTAACGCGTACATAGCGTCTGTCATCTGCTACCTCCTGACCGTCGTACCTTGTCCTAAGACCCGCCTGACTGTGCTGGAGCGTTTGCTCTTTCGCTTTTTGTGGAAGGGACGTGCTCCCATGGTCAGGCTGTCCATCTGTTGTCGTGGAGGGCTGGGCATGCCGTGGCTGGTGATGCGCAGATACGAGCTCAGGCTACGACATCTCCACCTCTTCCTCGACGGTGATCAGGTGTGGTCACAGTTTGCTAGACACGTATTTCCCCAATCTCTTCGGAAGAACTTTCGGGCCGGGAACTATGGACAACTTCCAGAAATTTCTGGCCTGGCAGTGCTACCGAGGAGCCTTGCCAGTTCGGGATAAACTCTACAGGCATGGACGTGCCGTCAGCCGGGCTTGTCTGAGATGCGCGCAGGGCGACGAAACCGTCCTTCACGCACTCGTCCAGTGTCCGAAAATTGCTGACTTGTGGGTTTATGTTGAACACCTGCTGTCGCGTGTAGGACGGATCCGGCTATCATCTGAGCCATCGTGAGGATTGCCCCGCCCTCCTTTAGCCGGGAAGGGCAGGCAGTTTTTATCTGTCTAGTGGCCATGGTGAAAGAGATAGTATGGTGGACACGTTTGAAAGGGCTGAAGACGAGCACTTACCTCTTCGGTGATGCCCTGATTGACTTTTTCAAATTTCATTTGAAAAGGAATATAAGAGTAGAGAGGGAAGTGCTCTTTTCCCAGCATTTTGTTGAAAGATGAGTGAGAGAAGAAAGAATGGCCCGAGTGAATGGGCCTACTCTGAGTATGTATCTGTAAATTAAAGGTGGAAAACTGGGAGAAGGCAGTTGCCTTGTTGGTCAGGGTCACTGTGGCCTTTTACTGGGCTTACTCCACAAATTTCCCTCCGAAGTCTCCCCCCTATTAGGAAATGTTTCATTGTTATTTTTTGTTACATCCTATGTTTTTGTTTTTTACACGCAGAAATGCCCATTTGTACCGTCCTGTATTGTCCTGCACTGTCCTTAATGTCTACTTTATGTAAACCCTTGTGATTAATAAAGAAATCATTATTATAATTATTATTATTATTATTATTATTATTATTATTATTATTATTATGATTATTATTAATTCTTTGGCCGCACATGTGTGAAGACAGACAAGTCTGCGGGGGAAAAGGTTCGTAGCTTTAAGCTGTTTTAAAGTGTCTTTTTTTTGTATTTTTTCTTGTCATTAACGAAACTTAAGGTACACATCTTGATTTAAAGAGAGGGATACCTCTCAATATTCGGGCTTTAAGCCCGAATATTCAGATTTATTTTTAAAATCTTCGAAAAAAATCGCTTCCCCACCAAAAGAAAATTATGGAAATTTTCGAACTTGAAACGGTAAACAACGTTCAGGTCAAAAGTTTAAAGGCAGCCACTGCAGATTTCACCACGACTACGACGGCTACAGTCATGCCTGTCATCCACTCTACTGAATGTGAAGGCAAAACTAAAAAGCTACCATCACAACCTTCTGGCATAGCAGCAGTATCATCTGAAAACGACATCACCACCACCGCCACCACCACAACAACAACAACAACTCAGAGCAATAACGACAAAAACACCGACAGCTTCAATGTAAACAAGGATGGCGGTGGCATCAGCAAGAATGACAACAACAACAATAAGAGCATCAGAAACACCACATTTGCTGCAGCAGCAGCAGCAAAAACAAAGCGCTTATTGAATATCGATATTGATATTAGCGATAAAGACGAACAGTTGGCCAAAGCGTGGAGGCTAATTAAACGGGAGAAGTCCTGGGCAAACCTGACCATCCCGGACGAGGCAATAGCGGCCATGCAAAGGAGGACGGTGCAGACACGAAAAGTGGAACTTGCGAGCCAAGCAGAGGTAGAGGCTGCTTTGGAGTACATCGGAAGTAACATAGAGTACAAAGCAAGAGGCAAACAGTTCGGTACCATCTCGGTACTGTTCAAATCCGAGGCCCCCGCTATTAAGCACTCGGTGCTCCCCTTCAGAACGGAACGCATTATCATGCATCCGTCCTATATGGGTAAAAGGACAGTGAAGGTACGCATTCCCAGCATCCCACCAGGAATGAACATATGGTGGCTGCTGGGATGCGTAATCGAGGAGGGGACAGACACCACCCTCCTGGACATCAAAAGGACAGAGAGAGAAGACTGGTCCGGAATGGATTTGGAGATTCTTCTCCAAATGAAACCGGAGGATATAAATAACATCCCAGATTTTGCCCGCCTGCAGGACGGGACAACAATCCAACTAATGATTGACGGAAGAAGGCCAGGTTGCTTCGTTTGCGGGGAAGCCACGCATCTTCAAGCTTTCTGCCCTCAGCGCAAAAATGCAGGGGGTCGCAAACCTCCGTTATTGCCAACGCCAGTGTCAGCACGGAAAGCTGCACCACCACCACCACCAAAAACAACATCAAACAAAACACGGACACCAACATCAAAAACAGCCGGATCACCACCAACACCAAAACCAATCCAAGGAGAAAACTAGGAAAGCTCTCCCACTCCCCCTACCCCCCAACTATATACATAGACAAAAAAAAAATAAACGCACACACAGACACAGAGACACTCACAGACACAGACCCTTTGTCTTCCAGCAGCGAAGATGAAGGAAAACCCAAAAGTGCAAAAAAACAGAGAAAACTCACAAAAAGAAAAAGCCCCTACAAAACACAAAAACACACACAACAAAAAATACAGACACCACTAACGTAGACACTTCCCCAATAACATCAGCACCATCAGCAACATCGACACCACCTCCACAATCCCCGAAACGCAAACAACCTAAACAAACACAAGTACAAATAAACACACAAATACTTGAAATTGCAGACACCACACCTACAACAAACATAGACATACCCGAAACAACACCACCAAAACCATCGCCACCACCTTCACCAAAACGAAAACAAATAAAACCACACCAACAAAATGTTAAAAACTTCGTGCTTGTCAGAAGGGCCAACGATAAACTGATGGCCCTCTTAGCGCGAAGCGAGGACATTCAAACAGAGGGGGAGATTTTTGAAATGAGCACATTTTGCGTGCCAGAAGATTTGCTTCTGGTCCGAATGTCACTCAATTCCTTCAAAGAAATTCGAGAGAGCTTTCCTCAAGACGTGGGAAACCCGAATGTGAAACCCACATCAAGACTTTTAAAGGGGTTCCCAAAAGAAACCCCACCAACCATGGAGGTCGAACCACCCGACCTTCACAAGACCCGGGAGGTAAGTAAACCTTCCCTCTCTCTCTCTTAGCTTACCAATATAGCCATATTAAGAGTAGGAAGTTTAAATGTTCGCGGCCTGGGGTCACCCTGGAAGCAGGGTCGCCTGCTCAACGACCTCCGGTCGCTGGAAATGGATGTGATTGCCGTAAGCGAGACCAGAATTTCCGACACGCGTGCACTAGCCCCCATTTTCGACGACTATCAGACCTTCGCATCTGTTAGCAGGCCGGGAATGGGGGGTGGGGTGGCAGTGCTGCTTAGGAAAGGACTGGATCTCGAGGTAAGGTCGATCTTCCGGGACCCGGACGGTAAGTTGGTGGTCTTGGATGTGAGCAGTAGCGAAGGTGGTGCCTTTAGACTGCTGGCCGCCTACGCCCCTACAGGGGCCGGACGACCTGACTTCTTTAGGCGCCTGGAGACCTTTCTGGGTACGTCTCGCCCTTTACTGTTAGCGGGGGACTGGAATGGCATCTTAGACGCACGCTGGGATTGTGTGGGAGTAGCCGATAGGAGCGGGGGGTACAAAAGCCTCAAGCACCTACTCAGCCAGTTCCAACTGTCTGACAGGTATCGACTAGATTTCCCCAATGTGCCAGTATGGACATGGACCAACCGAATGGGGTCATCTAGATCGTTATAGACAGAATCTTCATTAGGAAAATAGATAGAAATAGTGAGGGCTGTCCACTTTTTAAAACGGTCGCCTATTCAGATCACAAATTTGTGATCTGTACGGTCGACCTAAATAAAACGCGTAGGTTAGGACCGAGTTACTGGAAGCTGAACATGTCATTTCCGGCACGTAAGGCTTACAGGGACCGAGTCAATAAGTTAGTTAAGCAAAAGTTGAAAGGGGGGATCATCAACAACAGATGGTGGGGGGCTCTCAAAAGAGAGATTAGAGTAACTTCGATAGAGTTCAGCAAAGAACTAGCGTTAGAGAAAAATAGAAAGGAGGGGGAGCTGGTAGATAAGTTAGACGAGGCTATTTGTAGTGGCATCGCAACTGACGTGCTAGCGGCGAGAATGGCATTAGACCATTTCTTCAATGCCAAACACGAAGGTTGCATTGTCAGAGCTAAGGCGCGTGCGCTGAGAAACGAGGGAACTAAAGCTGTTCGATGGGCCCGCGTGGCGGAGGCGCAGCGTGGTAATAAAACCACAATTCGGTCTTTGGCGGACCGAGACGGACACGAGATAAGCGATTCCAAGCGGATGTGTGAGGCCTTTCCCCAGCACTTTGCTCGGTTGTTCGAGTGGCGAGTCAGATAGAGTAGCGGATTTCAGTCCCTGCCTTGACGGCGTGCCGCGCATCTCGACGGTCGACGCTGAGCGCTGCGAAAGGCCGATTACTTCAGCCGAAATTCAGGACGCCCTTGTCGGCTGCATGAGGCGCAAGTCACCCGGCTTGGATGGCCTGCCCTACGAGCTTTACGTAAATATGCCAGACTTGTTCTCCGAACTCCTCGAAGCACTCTACTGTAACTGGCAGCAGAATGGGAGTATTCCCAGTTTTGTGAGCAGGGGAGTGGTGACGCTGATAAGGAAAGACGAGAACAAGAGGGATACATTAGACAACTTCAGGCCCATAACTCTGCTCAACACAGAGTTTAAGATTTTGGCCAAGGTGTTAGCAAAGAGATTGGCGCTTGTCGTCGAGGATTTGGTTGGGGAGGCGCAAACTTGCGCAATCCCAGCCAGGTCCATACACGACAATCTCCACCTCATGCGATACATCATAGAGTGGGTAGGGTGTAAACCTAGCTTCGGTGGGGCACTGATCAATTTAGATCAATCGAAAGCATTCGATAGGGTCGACCATCGGTATCTGGAGTTTGTCCTCAAAGCAGCTGGCTTCGGCCCTGTCTTTAGAAGCTGGATCGTTGCAATGTACAGCGGCACACGCTCGGTGGTCAAGGTTAATGGCCACCTCTCGGAACCATTTCCGCTCTCCCGATCGGTCCGTCAAGGGTGCCCTCTCTCTTCCCTTCTGTACGTATTGAGTCTCGAGCCTTTACTGCGGAAGCTGGAGCTGTTGCAGGGCATCCCGCTCGAACCGGGACGTGGAAAGGCGGTGTCGGCTTATGCGGACGACATCACCGTGATGGTGTCGAACACCTCAGAAATCGAGGTGGTCGGCACCTTATTGAAGGAATATGAAAGGTTGACAGGAGCCAAACTTAACTCGGAAAAGTCGGTGGGCTTGCAGCTCGGAACCTGGAGAGGCAAGCCCATGCCGTCCAACAGCGTCGTGGGGCACTGGACGGACGGACCAGTAAAGTTGCTCGATGTTTGGTTCGGACCAGACCTCCAGGTGGAAAAGAATTGGGACGAGGTAACGAGCAGAGTAGCCAGTCTCACCCAAAAATGGGCTGGGAGGAAGCTATCACTGAAAGATCGCGCGGAGGTGGCGAATGCGTACATCGCGTCCGTCATCTATTACCGCCTAACCGTCGTGCCTTGCCCCCGTCCGCGCCTCGTCAAGTTGGAACGGCTCCTCTTCAAATTCTTGTGGAGGGGACAAGTTCCGTTGGTGAGGCGGTCCATCTGCTGCCAGCACCCTCTACGCGGAGGGCTGGGCATGCCGTGGCTAATGATGCGCAGACATGCGTTGAGGCTGCGACATCTCCAGATATTCTGCCTCAATGGTGAACAGGTGTGGTCACCGTTTATCAGACGGGCCTTTCCGCAGCTCATTTCTTTGACTGAGCTGCAGTCCTGGGTCAAGAAGAGACCGAGACTGGGTGACTGGCACCTGGAATGTTGCCAGGCACTCACTGCCCTCTACCAAGCGGGCAATGCGATCTGTGGAACTTCCACTCTCAAGTTCTATAGAGGATTAGTGGTGGGCAAGTGCGATGACGCACTCGGAGAAGCTTTGGGCCTCGACGAAGTCGAACTGACCAGTCTGTACCGGAGGACTTTTGAGCCGGGGACGATAGACAATTTCCAGAAATCCCTCGCTTGGCACTGTTACCGGGGGGCACTGCCGGTTCGGGATAAACTCTACAGGCACGGAAGTGCTGTCAGACAGACCTGCCCAAGATGCGCACAGAACGACGAAACCGTTCTGCACGCACTTGTCCAATGTCCGTGCATTACTGACTTGTGGAGTTATGTCGAACAGCTACTGTCGCGTGTGGAACGAATCCAGTTATCGGCCGAGTCCATAGTGAAGATCGAGCCGCCACCTTCCTTAGGTCAGGAAGAGCAGGACATTTTCCTCTGTCTGGTGGCAGTTGCGAAAGAGATTATATGGTGGACCAGGTTGAAAGGACTAAAGACAGACTCTTTTCTCTTCGGCCAATCCCTCATCAATTTCTTCAAGTTTCACCTGGAAAGGAGGGTGAGGGTGGAGAGAGAAGTGCTGCCCCCCCCCCCCCCCAGTACATTTGCTAAAAGGTGGGTGAATGTGGCGAGAATGGCTCGTGTGAATGGGCCTACTCTGACGATGCGCCTATAGGCTAGCTAACTTGAGGAGAGGGGTGCTCTCCTGGGTGCCCTAGAAGCGCAGGGTGGTTCAGGATTGGTGGGGTACCCGAATCACCCCAGGGTCGTCCACCCCCTATCGGGGAATTTATTTTGTTATATTTTGCATAGTTTATTTTATATTTTATATTTTCATTGTTAAATTAGTCTTGCCATTGTGCACTTTTACTCGACCTTCTTGTAAACCCCCACTGTCCCTGTCTTTGTATTGTCCCCTACATGTCGGCCATTGTGGCTAATAAATGAAATCATTATTATTATTATTATTATTACAAATAATAGTAGAATCATCATCAACAGCATCAAATGAACAAATACTGTAACACTACTATCAAATTATCATAAACACCACCATAACCCACATTTAATCTGATTACAGACAGCGTATTGTCTGTTTAAAAAGCAATAAAACATAGCAAGGCTAAGTGACGTGTGAAACGTTGCTTTAAACGTCAGAATTATATCGTAAGTCACGTGGGAAAGCAAAATAACAAAACGAAATAATAGATACAATAATGCCTCAAGTATTGCTCTATACAGAATGTAGTAAGCGGAACTGTGTTCATTATATGTAACACAAATGCACTGGTGTGTTACAAATGTTACTGACCATAACTGTATAGAATGATGTCATGTATGTATGGTTAAGAGGTTCAAATTATAGCTAGGTGTTTCTAGGTTCCTTTCGAACTGCACGCTTCCATAGCAAATGCCTTCAACTACAGACTGAAGCTGACCCAATATTCTGGAAACGGAATTAGGTAGGCGAATACTGTACGGATGTCCATAGAATAAACACACATAAACACACACCCACACATACTTACACACGCGCGCGCACACACATCACACACACATATATATATATACAAATATATTTGGAGGTCGAAAGACAATGTAAATGTATGAAAATGTAAATGTAAATGTATGAAAATGTGGGTTTTGGGTTTATAGCTTAATGTTGTCTGCAATAAACAATTAAAGAATCAAGAAGAAAATTAAGGGCATCAATTTCATCCGTCTCGGGTGAGAAGGGTTTGACCACCCACAAATCTGCCAGGCCAAAACTTTTTGAAAAATCAAAAACTCTATATATAATTTCTTATCCCACACGCTATTAATTTACAGTAGACATGTATTGGCTTAGGTGGTTTATTTAAGTTAGAGTATGATGAACCTAACATTTCCGGGCTTGATATTCTTCCATAAGTGAAGAAAAAGAGAAACTGGTGACGTCGCGGTTGCTGAGGATTGAAATGAATTAGTTAAATACGTGAGGCTACGAAAAAGGCTCAAATACCTGTAAATGCTAATTATTGGAGACAGAAGGCCGAAATAGTCAGAGCCTAAATCAATATACAAAATAGATAAGATGTTAGGAGTAAAAATTGGTAAGTTGGAAACACATCAGCAGCTCGGCTAAAACATCAATAACTGAATTTTAGATGTATAGTGTATGTATTCATAACTTTCAGGAAAGGTAAGAAGAAAGAAGGAAATATTTAGCCATTTATGTTTCTTGATACCCTCAGTTTCAAGCATCCTCATCATTTTGTATAGAAATTAATAAACTATAATTTTATTTCAATACACAATGCAAATGGAAGAACCTATCAAATATCTCTCCTTTACTTTTCTTCATTGTTGGAATTCAACGGCATTTATCCTTAATAATTAGCAACTTATTAATTTCAGCTGATGCCACAATTGTGGCGTGTTGAGTTAATAGACTGCCAGCGTAATTAATGATACACATTAAATATGGTGTCATATGAAAGACAATTGAGGATCGAACTAAATATCTAGATGTATTTGATTGCGTTTATCAGCATTCTTATTTTAAATATTACAGGTCTCGGTTTTGCTTTTCGCACAACCGATCTAAGTGTATTTTATCTATTATCCCACAGGATACCCAATATATAGCATTGTTTTAAATTTAAGAATAATTGTTGCCATAAAATGTTCAAAGTAATAATGATACTGAATCAAAAACAGTTGACGATTAAAGAAAGCGGTAGCGTATTTTACTTTCGCTTGATCACAGCTACAATTACCGAAAGCCATATATTGAAAGATTATGTATTTTAAGGATTAGAAATAGTATTTGTATCTCCTAGTCAGGAGGAGGTGCAGTTAAAGGTGTCCAATACTAGTGGAAGACAAGCGAGAAGGTATCCACAAACTAAAAATGAAGGCCGATTGCTTGCAAAAGAGTAGACATCGCTAAAGACACCTAGCTGGTCGTGTTTAACTAGACAATAGATTAAATCTACCGCCAAACTAAGCCACGGCCAGATTTGAACTCAGAACGAAAAGACCTAGAACAAATACTGCATAAATCCCATCCGGTGCCCCAAAACTTCCGACATTCCACTACTGCTTAATTTATTAATCACCAAAGCAAGAAAGGCAAAATTGACCAAGCTGGATTGGAAATAAGTGAGTAAGGGACCGGAATAAATACCGATAAGATAAACTATTTTAAGTTTTCTCTGGATACTTCCAGCATTTTCCTTGTGTTGCTACTCGTTAATATGTGATAATGTTTCAATATTCAAATTTATAAAAGACAAACAGACACTATTGCAACAGCTCTCTGATTGAAGATGTGTACAGAAATGCAATTGAATATGCAAACATACAAACAACGACGGCATAAAACAGCAAATAATAGGCATTATCACACCGATATTAATCAGCACTCAAACATTTCTTCTGACACATATATACCTGAATCTACTCAAATCAATATTCAATTTTTGAAAGAGAAAATATTGAATTTTGCGTATTTATGAAATTGTTTAAATTGAGTTCTAATAATATTTGGGAATTTTTCTACAATATTCCTTTTTTTATAGTATATTTATTTTTGACGTAATGGATGATCCGGAATATTTTTTAAGGCACTATGTTCGCGGGATATTTGTAGAGTTAATTCATATTTGGTAAAAAGGATGTTTCAACATATAATTATGAAGAGTGTGTAAATAGAAGCAAAATGAAATCTTCGATTGATGATTTTAATTCATATTTTAATTTGCTAGAAGCAATGTAAATGTATTACAGGAAGGTTTACGATTAAAAATTATCGACCAACTCGTTATTTGCCTTTAAATAGAAATACGATATTTGGGGCTACCCCAATCAATGGAGCATTTCCAAACATGCCACATATTCTAAATGCATATATATATATATTTAATTGTTGATTCTTTGGGAAGCATGAGTATCATACGTTTACGAAGAACAGAAATGAAAAACTTGTAACTGAAATATTTTTATCAATTAAAAGAAATATAAATATCGTCATAGCTTTATTAGTAAATTGATTTTAAAACCTCAAAATGTAAACAGATTTATATCTTGGTAATTTAATTATCCCGTGTAACGCAAATATTGTTACTGCCTTGGTTAATCAGAACTATTATCGAAATCCATTTTACGGTGCTAACTCATGTGTTTACTTTCAGATATATTATATCTATAACTATCTAACCTAATGTGTCGTACTTTATCCCTGCAATTTTTAGTCTAGTGAATGACAATGCTCCCACAATAAGTGGATTATTTACTGATGAATAAGTTCATTTGTCCGTGGATTGATATTACACCCAGAAGCTTTGAAACCTTGCTAGGCTTCGGTATAACTAAATGAACATCATCATAATGAACCCTCTGTATTAATGGAAATAGCCAATCCTCAAAGAATGTAATAGCTTGCTTTGTATACTGTGTGTCAAATACAAATACCAAATGATACACGTGGTTATGTAGTCTAAGATGCAATATGTTACCAAGGAAATACTGGATAATCAGAGTTTTGTTGATTCTGATCATGGAACGTGTGTTTAATCTACAACAATAATATCAACGATGATATGAATGACAACAACAAAAACAGAATGAGTGACACCACTTCTAAGAAAATCAACACACACTGCACCGTTTCCACGATAAGTAACTATAAATAAAATTGCCGCAAAATCTCGTTTGAATTAAGCGCTAACGTTCTAATGAAATGAATAATTAGAAAATGAAACTCTAGATGAAATGGAATGCATTGATCAAGGCTGACATGTGTATATAGGGATACAATGAAAACCAACAAGAACATCAAAACATCTAAACGAATAATGCTACGCCGGTAACACTAGGGAATGAAACACTAAGCGACTTCTTCTTCTTCTTCTTCTTCTTCTTCTTCTTCTTCTTCTTCTTCTTCTTCTTCTTCTTCTTCTTCTTCTTCTTCTTTTTCTTCTTCTTCTTCTTCTTCTTCTTCTTCTTCTTCTTCTTCTTCTTCTTCTTCTTCTTCTTCTTCTTCTTCTTCTTCTTCTTCCTATAGAGTAACGTTATTACAAAGATCTTTCGGAGGAACATCATTTCTGCCGCTTGTATTCGCTATGATATTCTTTCGGTCATTACTCAAGACGCTCGTCCATAGGTTAGAGATTGGCTTTTATACCTATCTCCCTTCTTCTGATGACCGAATCCTGAAGCTGGTACATTAGTGCACCAACTCCTGCAATGTTTTCACTTGAGAGGCGACGGTTTCATTCTTTGCGCCCCAGATTACCATTCCCGGCCGACAGAACGCGGAGAATGCCTATCACGTGCATGTCGGAAATCACCCTTTGCACACGTCATTCTTCATAACGCATCGAACATGGTTACCCATGTCAATATTATTCGTGAAGATTGTGAACAGGACAGGTGACAGTAGCACACTTGGTGGAGGCCGACTCTCACATTGAATCGTTTCAATTTAGCACCATTTCTCCGACCACGCATACAATGGGATTCCAATAGGTACATCAAGGTAATAAAAAGCTGTCCATCGATCGCATACTCCTGCAGAACCCTCCCTACCCATAATGTGTCCCGTAGAAAAAAAATATATGCTTTTCCCATTGCTAATAAATTAGCAATGTTAGGTATCGCTCCCAGATGCATCTGGTGTACATAAAAAAATACTATTGTGATCGGGAATAGATCAACAGAATATTCTCTGAGGAGCAAAGAACTCCAGACGCGCTCCTGTTAGCAGGCGTGGTTTGAGGACTTTTAATATGATGTCAGTACGTTGTAATGTCTTACATTTGTGTATTTTGTAGAATGTCTATTTGGAAAAGCTGCACCCTCCATATATGTGATCAGTACATCTATATAATACACGCTTGGGGACTACAAATTACTCATTGGCTTTTAGGAACATTCCAACACGGATTACAAAATCTTCGATATTTTTAAACATTGTTTCCCCACGAATATATTTTTCAAATATTTATTTCCAAATCTCGATGTACCATATATTCATTGTTTTGGTTCGATTTCCGTAGTGGTAAGATAATTTTTAAATAACCCCAAGCTGGTAGCTTCTACCAAGAGAGAACTGTCAATGTTAGCAATGTAAACCAAAGGATTATTGACTTCTTCCTAATCTAATGTATGTATCAGAAGAGAACTAATGAGGGATCCTTATATGGTTGTTTGAGAATTTCAAAATAGTAAACACATCTTCATTAAATTACCGCATGCAACATTATGAAATAGGAACACATACAAGGTGATATAAACATAAAACTGTGTATCTTAACTTACCCAGGGTTAAATTGCAAGAACGCGAGACTGCACAAGCCAATGATCATCTACGTGATCCTTCGCCCTGCTGGAATTAGCGGTCACATCTTTTTGACGCTCTCTACTATTTTTTAAATGGAAGGAGAGAGATATCGGTAATTGTAATCCTTGATACAATATTTTTTAATAAACGATGAGAAGATCGTAGCTGAAACACGTTTGATTATATATCTCCTCGATCACAGCTGAGCGGAAAGTACGCAACAACGACAATAACATAGCCGGAATGGTCTGTTGATATCTTAATGTTTTCTCCGCGGACGCAACAAAGCACTGTCAATGACTGGCAATGAACCAATAAACGCTAAGCTGATTGTCGGGTATCCTGTCTAGACGGTCATCCACGCCCGCTAGTCATAAATAAGATTGTTTAATTATGAATAAATGTACAAAGTTTGGCTATCACTATCTGGTAAAGATGGTTAGCTTTACTGCAAAACAGTATAACATGATATTTAGACAATATAGTATAATATAAAATAGCTACATCAGCAATAACATAAATACCTATCCATTCAAAGCTAAGTGCTTCACAAAGAACAGCAGGATGTACTACGATCGGAAGTTACTCCAAAATAATTTTGAAAGCTGATAGTCGCAATACAATAGATCTTTTCGTCATATAAACATGTGAAATGAACAATCTTTATTCAAATGTATTGAGGTATTAATAAAGAATGTCGCCAGCAATATCTTGATAAATGTGTCTACTATAGAATTTGAAAATGCTTAGAGCGAAGATGGAAAACAATGCTTAGCAGAATAGGTTAAAAACAATATTTAGCAGACAAATGAAACAAATCTTTCTCCAAGAATGAACATTTTGTCTGGTCACTCAACCTGTTAAAAAACGGCAAATTTTGTCTGGAACTACACTGCAGCCTCGTTAAAAAGGATCGTGAGCTTACATACTCTTTATTGAGAATTCTGTTTTAATGATAATGTATTTGTGGATGCATCGGTTTATATCATAGATGTGCACTATCAAAGTTATTCTTGGAATTAAAAGAAAAGGATCTATTATTATGACTCAAACAGCCCTCAGGGTATCGCCACAATGAACAAACAGCAATAAAAAATGTTGCAGTCAAGTTTAAGAATTTGAATGATGTGCTGAGCTATGTAAAATAAACAAGAACCTCATAGAAGTATCAAAACGCTAAAGAGCTTTAGAAGATTTTGGGTTTATTTTCTTGTAAAATTAAGGTTATGAGCGACTTTTTTTCTTTTTGTTAAAAACAAGGAACACAGAATTTTAAATATAGCTTGCGAAGATATTCGCATACAAAATATCGAATACAAAACTTTTCTAGTCAGATCCTGTCGCTTCAATAGATTAGTTAATTAAATAATATATAAGACTAAGAAATGTATATATATATATATATATATATATATATATATATATATATATATATATATATATATATATATATATATATATATATATATATATATATATATGTATGTATGTATATATATGTATGTATGTATGTATGTATGTATGTATGTATGTATGTATGTATGTGTGTGTGTATGTATGTATGTATGTATGTATGTATGTATGTATGTATGTATGTATGTATGTATGTATGTATGTATGTATGTCAGGTCACCAGTTGATGCTACTGGTAACATGTATCCCAGTACAACCTGTCTCATGGTCGGGTCGTTGGCGACTAAAGTGGCAACCCCAACAAGGTTTCTTGGCGAGGAGGGTGACTTTGGACATCCTGCAGGACTAAAAACAAAACCTGTCAAAGGGCAAAGGGCAAAGGAGCTCTTAAGAGTCAATGGCCATCCAAAATCACCGGGAGAGATGACCCCTTAGCTTTTGTCAAGGCAGAATTCAAGGAGAAGGAAAACTCTGATATAACACCTGCAACCCTGATGGTATCCAATGATGTTGACATGTTCTTCTTTTTGGTAAATATCATCTTGGTTAAGAGAGTGGGACTGGCTTTGTGCACTGCCTTTGCTCACTATAAAAGCTTCACAGCACAGGCATTGCTTTATATCTGGAGATCTCTCTGCACTTGTCGTCACATGGTACCATGGGCCCAGCACTATGTGTCAATGATTGTCACAAGTGTAGTGTTTGTACCAGAGCTTTCAAGTCGCTGGCTGGACTAAAAAGTCACACTCGTTCAACGCATCGGTAGGGGTTCTCCTACATGGATATAAAGTAGTGGCCGTACTCGAAAACGAGTTGGCAGCCACCATGTATGTATGTATGTATGTATATGTATATATATTAGAGTAAGGGGTTAACGGAAGAGGGATGCCATGGTCTGTCTGTTGTGAAGCTGCTAAAAAGAAGCGCTCAACGACCTGTATAAAGACGGAGCATTATATAGAGAAAAAAAATCGGAGACCATATTCAGTGGATTCGGATTTATTTAAAACCCCGTTATAAATCTTTCACTGAGGACTATCAATTAAGATAGCCCAATCCCTTCAGACTGCAAAACCAAATAAACATTGAAAGTTCCTAAGAAACCATGAAAATTTGAAAAATCTAATAATTTCCAGAAGAAAGATTTTCTTTTCATGATACTGGCCTAACACGTGGCGTTGTTTCTGCGACAGCCGGCCCATGTATCATGAAAAGAAAATCTCTCTTCGGGGAAATTATTAGATTTTTTCCTAATTTTAAAGGTATCTTAGGAACTATAAATGTTTATTTTAGGTTTTGCCGTCTGAAGAGCTCAGGCTATCATAATTGATAGTCCTCAGTAAAATATATAAAACGGCGATTTAAATACATCTGAATCACTAAATATGGCATCCGATCTTTTATGAATATATATTTATATATATATATATAGTTTCATCGTAGTGATGTATATGAAAAGATATGATAGACATAGGAGAGTGTCATTAGGAAATTTTTTAAAACTTGTGATCATGTCTTGTGATCATGTCTCAGTTGTGTTGAGAATTCTTATCCGGCATCGGTGATATTTACTCACTCTCTGCTTAGTTTTCATGGTTTTTTCAATTAAATTCAATTCAATATATTTGGCAGAAATTAAAACATAGATGCTTCAGATGCCATGTAAGGAGGGAAGGGGGCAACATTTACACAGTCCGAAACACAGTGGTCCAACACCGGTCAAATTTCGCCTTGAATTGTTGCGTGGTTAACGCGTTGACTACTTCTTCTGGAAGCCGATTCCAGGGTCCAGAGATGCGGATAGAGAAAGCAGCTTTCCGTCTATTTAGGCAAAAGCGGCGGCGAAACAGTTTTTTGTCATGTCCACGTAGACCCCTTTCAAGTGCCGGAGTGAATAGGAGATCTTGAGGGAGATCGTAATGGCCATTGAAGAGATTGTAAGCCAAAATGAGATCGCTTCTTAGCCGTCGACGCTCCAAGGAGAAGAGGTTCAGCTTCTGCAGCCGGCTTTCGTAGGGCAGCTCATGAAGACCCTGTACCATTCGAGTCGCTAGTCTTTGAGCTCTCTCCAAGTAATGGATATCCCGGATGAGACATGGGTTTGATGCTTGGATGCGATATTCTAGGTGCGGTCTCACGAGGGCGACATAGAGAGTCCTGAAAATTTCTGGAGTAAGTTTGGCAAAGGAGCGTCGAACAAGAAAAAAGAGGGTTCCTTGCCTTGTTTGCGGCTTGAATGCAATGTTTTGATGGATTAAAGGGCGAGTCGACTAGCAGACCAAGATCTTTAGTCTCCTCAACCTCCTGCAAAGGAGCAGTGCCACCGTTGAAGGTAAGAGCTGAGTTATAAGGTATACACTTATCGACATTGAGGCAACACCTATTGACATTGAGGTATAAATCCCAGTCAATCGACCAACTCCAGGCGCGCTGGAGGCTGGACTTGAGATTGTCGATCTCGCTCCTACGGGCTACCATTTTCACATCATCTGCAAATAGAAGCAAGTTTCCACCAATCACGTCCGGCATGTCGTTGATGTATAGAAGGAAGGGAATTGGGCCCAACACAGAGCCCTGGAGAACGCCGCTGCCTACACCCACCCCCGATGACAGACTGTCATTGATCCGAGCTCTGCAAGTAGGACCCTCAAGAAATGATCCAATCCACTTTATAATCGAATCATGGAGACCGTAGTTGCTGAGCTTATGCAGGAGCAGGCGGTGGTAGACAGAGTCAAAGGCTTTTGCGAAGTCGAGAAAGATAATATCGGCTGCATCTCCATCGTCTATTATCCTCGTCACCCATTCTTCCACCACGAGTAGGTTTGTAAGACAGGAACGTTTCGGGATGAAACCGTGTTGAGATGGAGAGATGGCAGTGAAGGACGCAATATGAGCCATAATTGCCCACTTGATGAGAGATTCTAAGACTTTACAGATGATTGAGGTGAGACTCACGGCTCTGTAGTTCCCCGGATCTTCTTTGTCGCCTTTTTTAAAGATAGGGAAAATTATAGCTACTTTCCAGTCGGCAGGAACAACTCCGGTAGCCAATGATAGGTTGAATAGTGTGGCTAGAGGTTTAGCTGGATGTAGACCGTCTGGATCATGCCCCTTATTCACATCTAAGGACAAAAGCAACTTTTCCACCTCGTCCGGTCTGACGGTGGTTGGCTGCATGGGTGGGGAGATCATGTTTAGATTTAGATTTGGAGGTTCTCTGCCACCGTCCTCTTTGAAGATATTTGCGAAAACATCGCAAAAAAGAGAACCTTGATGGTCAGCGTGTTCAATAACTGTACCTTCGGAGTTTCGGAGAGTGACAATTTGGTTATTCAGTTTTTGATTTCTCTGCACGTGAGCATAAAAGCGCTTTGGATTACAACCGGCATCACTTGCAAGTTCCCTTTCAAAACGTTGCCTTCCAATTCCTGAAATATGCTCGACATGATTTTGCTGCTTTCTGTAGACTTCAAATGCCGCCGCAGACATGGTCTCGTGATAGTGCCCCAAGCAGCGTTTCGTAACTTCTGTTCGCGGATAATTGTCTTTGTTATCCAGCGTTTGTGTTTCTTGCGTTTTGGCGTTCTCAGCGACACTGCCATCTCTGTTAACCCAAGTAGAATTTCCTTTATTTCTCGCCACAAAGTTTCAACAGACTGATTTTTGGTTAGGCTGCGCACATTTATCTCGTCGGAGGCCATTTTGATAAGATAATGATTCAGAGCAGCAAATATTCTTCTCGGCTGATTCGAAACGGGAGGCGGTGCAAGCGAAGTATGCATGCTAAAGCTCAGTACTGCATGGTCGCTTTTCCAAAGTGGAGACAGAACTTGCAGAGACGATACGGATCTAGGATAACAGGAGAAGATAAGGTCTAGTAACGACGGTCGTTGACCACTTCGAGCCCTTGTCGGTTTTGTAACATGCTGGCAGATGAAACATTCTTCCGTCGTATCGAGCAATAGTTGGTCGAAGTTATTGTTGGACGTGCACACATTTGAGTTCCAGTCTATAGTCGGGGCATTAAAATCCCCGAGTATAAGACAATCATTTGGACATCTTGAGACAGCTTTCATTGCATTAATGAGACTCTGATTTTCATCTGTTGTAGAACTAGGACTGCGATAGATGGAAAGAACGGGAATAGTTTCTCCACCCACATTAAGATTGCAAAGAACAGCATCAAAGTTCTCCGAAAGTACGGTGTTCGGTGCTAGAGGTTGACGGGATGGTTTGAGTGATGATCTTGCATAAACGATAACTCCTCCACCTCTTCTTTGATATCTGTCACATCGGAATGTAGTAAAGTCATGAATGTGAATCTCTGAATCCTTGACTTCTGAATTTAACCAGGTTTCGGTTATGACTATGAGGTCTACCTTCTCGTCTGGAGATCATCAAGTTCGGACAGAAGAGAGCAAGCGTTGGTTAAAATAACTTAGAAATGAGTGATCAAGGGACGGCGATTTGGGCTTTAATCTCTTTTTGGGGATCTTCGGGAAGAAGTTGAAGAGCTTCTTGCACACCTTCTCATCTGAGATGGATGTTTGTTCTGCCAGGGAAGTTTGGAACTTTTGCCGGACACGCACAAATTGTATACACACATGTATGTATGTATTTACCGCTGTGATCGATTGACAAAATTCCAGACCTCATTAGCTTGCTGGATCTCGTGAAAGCGAACTAAGTTCTTTCCATTGCTGATACTCTCTACCGGTCGTAACTCCTGGCCGAGGGAGCAACGTCAAATAAAGTGGCTTGCTCTGGGACCCGATGCATCACTCGGTCGGAGAATTGAACTCGCAACTTCACAATTGCGAATCCAACTCTCTAACCAAAAAACCACGCGCCTTTATATATATATAGAGAGAGAGAGAGTTTCAGAAGATCCCGTTAAGGGTGAAAGCACCCATTCTGTGCTTAAACTTTAATCTGTTATTTTAATAAATATATATATATATATATTTATTAAAATAACAGATATATATATTTATTAAAATAACAGATTAAAGTTTTAATAAATATTTGCTCTACGGTTCTTATATATTTGATATATATTTATCCTTATCGAGCTATCTTTGGATTTTAGTCTTCTAATTTATTATTATTACTATATATATATATATATATTTATTTATTATATATATATGTATGTATATATATATACATATATATATAGATAGAGAGAGAAAGAGAGAGAGAGAGAGGGAGAGAGAGAGAGGGAGAGAGAGGGGGAGAGAGAGAGAGAGAAAGAAACAATGGGAGAGTTGGAGGGTGGGAGGGAGGCAGGAAATTCATTTTAATAATGGAGTCTAGACAAACAACACAACGTTGATAAATATTGCACAGAACAGGAATCCAGAATAGAATAATTGCCAGTTCCTTCCGAAAACAATAGTAGTAAATTATGACATCTAGCTATACCGTCTCGCTTCTGCACTTTTTTTTAATAAAATTTAAATTTATCTTCTCTTAGTGTTGCTCTGAAATAATCAACTACCAATTAAACAAGGCGAAATACCACTGATTTGTTTTTGTACGCGTATATGTCTTTCTTATACGTTTACATTTATGTGTGTGTATGTACATATGTGTATGATTTATTAATGTTTATTTGTATTTGTATTTGTAAATTTTTCTGTGTGTATATTTGTGTAGAGGGGTTGGTCAAGGAATTGACACACATTTCAATTTAGCATATTAACAGCTAATAATTTATTATTTCAAACTAATTGAACAAAACGGGACAGCTGTCTGGTTATTAACATCTTTAAATATCTGTAAGATTCTTATCACTCGATTTCCTTCACACATACATACGGACAATATGCATATATATATATATATATATATATATATATATATATATATATATATATATATATATACATGTATGTATATACATGTATATATATATATATATATATACATGTATGTATGTGTGTGGACATATATATATATATATACATATGTATGTATGTGTGTGTGCGTGGACATACATATATATATGTACATATAGATACACATGTATACATATATATATATATATATATATATATATATATATATATATAAAAGGTATATATTGAGTTAGGAACTCAAAATAGTCTCTTACAATAAAATAGCTCTATATTATAATTGAATATAAAAGAAAAACGAACACTGATGTATGTTCAAATCGCAAGGTGAAAAGAATACTAATTATAGACAATAGGGTTTGCCTGTCTCAATTTAAGAAAAAATCAAGAAAATAAATACAACCGGAATACCACAATTCCGGTTTGTATGTATTTTCTTGATTTTTTCCACATATATCTGTATATATCTGTGTTCGTTTTTCTTTTTTATTCAATTATAATATTATAATATATATATATATATATATATATATGCACTACAACTAGTGTTAATGTTTATGTTGGCATTGTAGTATAGATGACTTTGTTAGTATGTTTAGTTAGTTAATTAGTAGCGTTAGTAAAATTAAATGTGTATGTTTGTTTATGGTTGTCTAGGTGTGTCTATGTACATGTGTGAGTTAGGGTGTCTGTGGGTGCTGGGAGCGTGGTCTGTTTGAATAATTAATTAGTTCATTAGTGAAATTTAACATGTGTCTATAGTCGTGTTGGTGTAATAAATTAATTAGTTCTCTTGGTGTGTGTATTTTTTCAGATATATATGTGTTAGAGTGTTAGCATGCGTGTTAGCGTTTGTGTTGCTGACTTGGTAGTGCAAGTGCGTTGGCAGGAGAGAGTATGTGGTGTGTGTGCCAGAAAAGAACAGGCTAACGGAAGAGGTGAGTGGGGTTTAGCCCATGTTCAGTAAATGTTTAGAGAGAAAATATAGGGTAACGTTTTAAGCACAGGCGTGAGTCCGCGGTTTTGAGGCTAGCAACGAGGCCGATGTGAGATGGCAGTTGAAGTGTCCAGCGGAACAGAATTATCAGTCTACCGGAGAGTGGTTGCTGAGCTGGATGTCTCTGATGGGCTCGGAAAGCATATCCATGAACAGTCATGCGTTTCAAAATCATAGTTTCGATTATACCGAAGGTGGAGAAGGTGGAATTGAGAGTTCGCGATGTAGTGTTTTGTATGTATGTGGAGCTAAAGTCGAGATAGGAGTGAGAGTCGGTTAAATAGAGCATTATACAGCATTTGTTAGATAAACTGAAATGCAAGTTATATATTTTGATAAACATAAGCTACTATCGCTATGCTAAGTAAATATAATAGTTACTTCTCAGCTTGTATATACCCGTGAGCAGAATAAAGCGATTAACATAACTGTGTGTGCACTGACAATGTGCATTCATTGATTTATTTTTCATTTGTTCACTAGATAGTGTATATTTTAATAATCTGAAATATAATTTGTCTATTTTTCCTTCTTTTCACGGCATCCGCAGATGAAGATATATAATATCCCTTACGATTAAGAAATAAATTCAAAAGCGAAACAGAATCAGAGAGAAAAAAGAAATGCAAGATGACAACAGGAAGCAAAAGAAATATAAATAAGAAATAAAACGATTGAAACTAAGACAACTATAAAGCAACCAGAGGTTTCTGTTGTTGAATCTTTTCCTAGCCTTCATATACTGAACGATATTGTTAATGGTTTTTAGATCTTTGAAAATATATTGCGCCTCCAATCTTCGTAGATTTTTAAGACCAGCTTTAAATATCTTCTTTCTCAGACTGGTAATTTTTTTTACATTGAATAATAAATACTGTCATAGAGTTTCTGGGTAATCTCCACAAGAACGAAGATGTGATATTATGCGACCTGATCGTGATAAAATATAGTTCAGCGGTATATGGCCCACATGAAGCCAGCATTGTCTTTATTAATATTCCTCAGTGTCTGATACTTTTCAAATGTTGACAGATCTGGCTTAGTCAGTGGAGGATTGATATTTGAGAGCTTATCTCTAGATTCTTACCAACAATGTTTCCATATTGGACTAATTATGGTTTTTCTGAATGATTTGACTTGCGATAGATGTGGAAAGTAATCTGTATCTATTTTCCCTTGTGCTCCCTGTACTAATCAATCTGCTTTCCAATGTCCTCTCATACCACGATGACTTAGTATGCAAGTCATTTTTATGTATTCATTATTTTCTGATAGATAGTTATCTATTCTTACCAGAACACACTCAATATCTCTAACACGACCTCATTTTTCTTGGCTGAAGTAGATCTAGGTTCAATAAACTATTAGCAAATCGAAGACGTTAGTTCCCATGGTAGTTTCTGAGGCGAGTCAATAGTTAAAATCATTCCCCACCACCACTCTGCAGCAAATAATATGAAATCCTATTGTAATGTGAAGCTCATATCTCTATTATTATTTTCTAAAGACTAACATCTTACTTAATTGTCTGAATGTCTCCAATCTATATAACTGACCCTGTTGTTAAAACAATTTGACTGTGTCATAATGTTATGGTATTCATTTCTTTACTCTTTAGGGTTTTCAGCTGTTGTTTTGTACTACCCAGGGAAGACTCCACATATAATTGTATTTGGAATACAATGTTTCTATATGCGTATCTGAGCATATATATTGGAATGCAATGTTTCTATATGCGTATGTGAGCATATATATATATATATATATATATATATATATGTGTGTGTGTGTGTGTGTGTGTGTGTGTGTAGCAATGTAAACCACAACTACTCACTAACTTTGTATCGTTCCAATACATTCTCGTATTTCTCATTTGTTTTTTTACTCTATTTTGATAACGGTTTCAACAAAAATCATTAAATCTCTCACTTTCTATTCGGCGTAAATATTTCCACTGTTCTTATTTTTCTGCATATATTTCGTCACCCACGTGTCTTCTTTCTTTCACTTCTTCGCATTGTTTACTCTGTAATTAAATCTTACATTCACCCACCCTTTTGTGAAGACCTTGCCTACTGTATAGAAAAACTCTTAGATAGATAGAAAGAGAGAGGCATAGGTATATAGACAGGTAGAGAGGTATAAACGGAGAGAGAGAGGGAGAAAGATAGTGACGGATATATATATATATATATATATATATATATATATATATAGAGAGAGAGAGAGAGAGAGAGAGAGAGAGAGAGATTAGCACTCCGCATGTTGCCCCTTGGTAATTCTTCACTCTAGAGATGATGTGATAAGTAACAACAATGCACTCAGTTCAATTGACTCGATTATATCCCTCCTAAAAAATATATGATAGTTTGCCAATATATGATTGTTATCATTACTGTTTAATTAACAGAAATTATTACTTTCCATAGAAGAAACCGAGATGCCTCGCCTATTTGATAGGAATAAATGTTTGAGGCAAATGTATTGTTGTATGCGTCGATATGATTCTTCCTACCTCACATTTTATTAACTACTGCGTGCTTTATCATTAGTTTGTTGTTTTTTGTTCTGTTTCCTTCTGTGAATTAATGAACATCCTTCTATTTTGTCTCACCCCACAAGCTCCTAAACAGATGGTATCACATTTCACTCTGCCTGAGTCTATAATACACAAACATCATCTACTCATAGATTTCGCAGTCAACAAAAGCGCGTCTAAGTAGTTAGTGGCAATGCTAGAAATGACAGCTAAATCACATGCAAATTTTAATCGGTTGATTATTTATAAAAGAAAGCTCTCAATGGACAATTCAGTACTTTACTGTTTGGGAGCGGCTCTGGAGCGGGTCGCGAGGTGGATTTTACTACCTACCTTATAGTCGCCCATTATCTCTCTCATATCGCATGTACCAATTCTTCATTCACCAGTTACCCATTCTATCAAGAATTGTTATTCTAAATTTGATCACATTTTACATCAATTTAAAGAATTTCAAACCGACCATTATCAACATAGATGCAAAACTCTGAAAAGTTATGCAAAGATCACGACCTCTCTAAATTGTTTGAAGTTTATAATGCTTTGCAGCTTTTCACTTTCATTTCTCTGTAAAATTACATTTCGAAGCCACAGCTGTTGACTTCGTCTTACCAATCACCAGAGACTATACAATGAGATCTAGTTCAGTAGTTGGACGATTATAAAACGATCATTGCAACGTATAGTCTTTGTAAAATATACCAAATTATTATTCCTTGTTACAGGAAGCGAAAGATAGCTCGAAATGTTAGGCTTCGACAATAAATGTGTCGCCAAATCTTGTTTTATCTTTTTATGGTTATGATGAAATCCCAGAGAGATGTACAAATTCGATAAGATCTATTGGGCAAATCGTGTACCTTGAAATCCTTCACTTGGAATATTTACTGGAATCTAGAATAAAACGATGGTATATATTTATTTACATATATGATGACGAATAAACACAGCAGACATAACGTATTTTAACATAAGCATACATTGAGTTCGGTAGTATATAGGTACATAAACAACATATATCTAATGCTCTCTCTCTCTCATGTTCATTAAATATATGTGTGTATAAATGTATATATCCCTATAGGTAGCTAGATGCAGAGATAAAAGTGTAGCGGGAAAAATATTAGAATTGATAAATTAAATCAACTGTAAAATGTTACACAACTTTAATCACACTGTGGAATGAAAATCTTAAACCACAATATAAATACTACTCAGGCTAATATCCCAGAAGATGTATTAGGATTAATATTAGATGAGGATTAAGCTAAGAACTTATATGATCATATATTCCTGGGGAGTATTAATATATATTTTCGTATATGCAACGTCGGATATCTGCCTTACATATATATTTTATTATTCCAATCTGTATTTTTATTGTACAAAATATCAAAAATTGTGTATGTATTATATATATTGACACGTAGCCAGAGAAGGAGAGAAAGAGAAATATATGTGTATAATCAGGATTGGAGCATAATGTCCAATGATTTTACTAGTGCATGTGAATGTGTCTATGTATACAATCAGATGGCCATATTATTACTATTGGCTCCTCAAATCATAGTTACGCATACTTTTGCTCTGTAAGCTTTGTTGATTTTCACTTATTTGCACAACGTTCTTCGTTAAGGATTTTATTATAAAATGTAAATAGAGTGTCATATATTCGCCCTGAAAAGGTAACCACACACTATTTCGGTCTTGCAAGTACATTTCCAAATTACGCTCCTAAAATTCTAAAACAAAAATGAAGGAAACACCTTCTACACTCTCGCAACAGAGTACAAAAGTATTTCGCAAGGGCAAGCCTTGACCCTTTGCCTCTGTGGCTGCGAAAATATTCCTGTTGTTGCTGCTGTTGTTGTCGTACTTTATGGTGCGACTGTTTTGCTGATTTTCGTTGTTGCTGATAGTCTTGTCCTTATTTATGTTGTTGGCGATGTCGTTGATGCTGTTGTTGTTGGTGTTGTCATTGTTTCTGCTGGGTTTTGTGTTGTCGTTTTTCTTCTCGTTAGTGTTTTCACTATTGTTGGTGTTGGTATTCTCGTTGTTTTTGTTGTTGGTACTGCTGTTGGCCATACTGCCCAGTGTGGTTCTGGTGTTTGCAAAGGTTGTGGGAGGTGAGGTGTTAATCGCTTTCAATTGACAGCTAATTTAACGGATGGGGGTATATCTCGTTCATGTTTTTTAGCAAAAGAAATTAAAAAGTAAAATTCGAACATTTGGGCAAGTGCCCAAATATGATGGGGTCACATTTTAACGGGGCAAACATGTGTGTCTTGTGACAACTTTTTACACGAAAATACAAGTAATTCAATGCAAAACTTGAAAATTAACCTGCTCACGGAGCTCACAAAACTACGTCTTCATAGTCCGACAACCAATAATAATAATAATAATAATAATAATAATAATAGAAATGGCAAGAAAAGCCTCTGTATGGAAAATACCCAGAGCGAGCTAACAATCCTGATGTTGACAAAACTTTAACCCATCAGTGGTTGGCATCCTCTGGACTGAAATCGGAGACTGAAGGACTGATTATATCAGCACAAGATCAGTGTCTGCCAACAAAACATTACCAAGCCAACATAATAAAAAATGGGTGCAGCCCATTATGCCGTGTATGCAAAAAACAACCAGAGACCATTGACCATATAATTTCAATGTGCAGTCCTATAGCTCCAACCGAATACCTAAACAGGCATGACAGAGCTGCACAATACATACATTGGATAATGTGTAAGCATTTTGACCTGCCCCATCAAAAGAATTGGGGGGAGCATCAACCACCTCCCATACTTGAAAAAGATCACATCTCAATCTTGTGGAACTTTAGCATCCAAACAGCCCGAAAAATAGATGCAAGTAGACCTGGTATAATATTGAAGGACTTTCAAAAGAGGGTATGCCTGCTAATTGATATGTCTGTTCCAATAGACAAGAATGTATCTATAAAAACATTTGAAAAATTGAGCAAGTATAAGGACCTGGAGATAGAAATTGGAAAAATGTGGAAATTGAGAACTAAAACAATACCAGTGGTTGTAGGCGCTCTGGGAATGATACCTAAGGGGTCTAATGATTACATATCGCAAATCCCAGGAAACCCGCGTATAGGAGAAATACAAAAGATAGTACTAATGGGAACTGCCCATATACTAAAGAAGATTCTGTCAATATAAGTACATCACAAGTCTAAACACTAAAGATGCATGTGTGAATATGTATGTTCTTTCTTGAACATGGCGGACCTTGTTGTCTCTTGAGGTCACTGGTTGTGACTTGGTGATAACTCGTATGAACATAAAGCAAGATAAATGCAACTATAATAATAATAATAATAATAATAATGATTTCTTTATTGGCCACAACGGCTGACATCAAGAAAAACATCACAGACGGAACAGGACGGTACGATGTGGGTTTTGTGCGTGTAAATATTTTTTATTATTTATATAAGAAAAGAAAAAAAGACACTAGTCCTCTATAGAACGCCGAGATGGATGTTCCACCGATACTGGTGCCCAACTGGGAGAGGGCAGTGAGCGCCTGGAGACATTCCAGTTTCCAAGCGCTATCCCTCGGTCTTTTTCTGACCCAGGACTGCAGCTCCGTCAAGGAGACGAGCTGTGGGAAAATGTGCCTGGCGAACGGCGACCACACCCGTTCACCATCAAGGAAGCACCAGAGATGTCGCAGCCTCAGCGCATGTTTGCGCATCATCAGCCATAGCATGCCCTCCTCCCCGCAACGGGTGTTGACAGCAGATGGATCGTCTGACCATGGGAGCGCGTCCCCTCCACAAAAAGCGGAAGAGGAGGCGCTCCATTTTGGTGAGAGTTGGGCTGGAGCAAGGGACGACGGTGAGGCGGTAGCAGATGACGGATGCGATGTACGCATTCGCTACTTCCGCCCGGCCTTTTAGGGACAGCTTCCTGTCAGACCATTTCTGGGTGAGGGATGCCATCCTGCTCGTCATCTCGTTCCAGTTTTTCTCCATCTGGAGGTCCGGTCCGAACCAAACCCCGAGCAATTTAACCGGTCCGTCCGTCCAACGCCCCACGACGCTGTCGGACGGCATGGACTTGCCTCTCCAGCTGCCTACGTGCAAGCCCACCAACTTTTCCTGGTTTATCTTTGCTCCTGTCACCGCTTCGTATTCCTTGAGAGCGGTGCCGAGAATCTGGACGTGTCTGGTGCTCGACACCACCACGGTGACGTCGTCAGTGTAAGCCGACTCGGATTTCCCGCATCCTAGTTCGCGTGGGACGCCCCTCATCGCCCCCAGTTTGTGCAGTAACGGCTCGAGAGCCAATACGTACAAGAGGGACGAGAAAGGACAACCCTGGCGGACTGAGCGCATGATGCTAAACGGCTGCGACAGGTGACCGTTCACCCTCACAACTGAGCAGATGTCGCTGTACATTGCTGCGATCCAACGCCTGAAAACGGGCCCGAAACCGGCGGCCTCTAGGACCGCCGCCAGGTATCGATGGTCGACCCTATCGAATGCTTTGGATTGATCCAAGTTGATCAGGGCCCCACCCTTGCCAGGTTCCTTAACTACCCTCTCTATGATGTATCGCATGAGGTGGTGGTTGTTGTGTATGGATCTGTCCGGAATGGCGCATATCTGCGCCTCTCCCACCAGACCCTGCACGACAAGCGCCAACCTCGTTGCTAACACCTTGGCCAAAATCTTGAACTCTGCGTTTAGCAGGGTTATGGGCCTGAAATTATCAATAACATCCCCCTTGTTCGGGTCTTTTCTCAGCAGCGCCACTGCCTCCCGGCTAACAAAACTGGGAATGCTCCCGGTCTGCTGCCAGTTGCAGTAGACGTCTGCCAAGAGATCACCGAACAAGTCTGGCATAAATGCATAAAGCTCGTAGGGCAGACCATCTAAACCTGGCGATTTACCTCTTGTGCAGTTAGCCATCGCTTCCCGTATTTCACCGGCTGTTATTGGCTTTTCGCAACACTGTGCTGCGGTCGTCGAGAGCCGAGGCAGTCCGTCGAGGTATGCACTGAAGTCTATGCCACGATCCGGGCCGCCGCCGCTCCCGAACAGTTCAGCAAAGTGCTGCTGAAAAGCTTCACACATCCGCTCGGGTTCGAGCATCACGCACCCGTTTTGGTCAGACAAAGACCGAATTGTGGCTTTATTGCCACGTCGCGCGTCTGCCACCCGGGCCCATTGGATGGGTTTTGTCCCCTCGTGTTTCAGATCACGCGCTCTAGTTCTGACAACGTAGCCTTCGTGTTTTGCGTTGAAGAATTGGTCGAGTGCCAATCTCGCCGCAAGCACGTCGGTTGCGATGCCTGTCCTAAACGCCTCTTCTAGCTTTCTGACTAGCTCTCCCTCTACTCTATTTTCCTCTATCACTACTCCTTTACTAAACCTAATCGACTCTACTTTAATTGCCCTTTTCAGGGCGAACCACCACCTATTGTTGACGACCGCTGCCGTCAACGCCCGCTTAACTAATACGCTAATCCGGTCTCTGTAGGCCTTGCGCGCCGGGAAAGACGCGTTCAGCTTTCAGTAATCAGGCCCTTGTCTATGAAGTCTGTCTATGTCGATCTCACAGATCACAAATTTGTGGTCTGTGTAGTCGACTATTTTAAATTGTGGACAACTTATACTAGCCTTATCTAGTTCCCTGCAGAATACCCTATCTAGATACGATCTGGATGACCCTTGCCGTTTGTCCATGTCCACATTGGCACATTCGGGTGATCCAGTCGATACCTGTCAGACAGTTCAAAACGTCTGAGCAGGGTGGTGAGGCTCTTGTACCCTCCTCCCCTATCCACTAGTCCCACACGATCCCAGCGTGCATCCAAGATACCGTTCCAGTCGCCCACTAACACTAAAAAGCGGGACGTTCCAAGAAAGGTCTCTAGACGTCAGAAGAAATCTGGCCGTCCTGCCCCTGTTGGGGCGTAGACGGCTACTAGCCTGAAAGCATTGCCTTCGCTTCCGGTCACGTCCAGCACCACCGACTTACCTTTTGGGTCCAGGAAGATGGCCCGTATCGCGAGATCCAAGCCTCTCCGAAAAAGGACGGCAACCCTTCCCCCGATCCTGGACGGCTAGGAGATGCGTATACATCGTAGCCGCCGAAGATCGGTGTGAAGGCCCGTGCCTCGGAGATCTGGTTTCACTGATGGCCACCACATGTATGTTTAGTGACCTGAGGTCATTGAGCAGGATGACCCCAGGCCACGTGCATTTATACTGCCTATTCTAAGTACAGCCATGTTGGATGAGAAACGGGGCAAATGAGAAAGGGTAACTTACCTTGTTCGTGTGGTGAAGGGACAGTAGAACCGTCCCTTTCGCTGGTCATGGGTGTTTCCAAGAGGATGTCAGTGTATATCCTCTTGGTAACCGTCCCTCTGAAGTCTCCAACTGCGTTGGGGAATTTTTGTTTTAAAGGTTTGTATTGTTCTATTGAGATTTCGATGATGCTTATGTTTGTCGGGAGAGTTCTTGGTGTTGGTGGGGTGTAGTAGTTTTTTCCGTGTTGTCTGTGTGCTGCTTTATATATTTTATGAGTTCTTTTTTTGCTATGTTTATGGCTGTGTAATTTTTGGAGGGAGGGGTGATTTTGTTGCCGTTTTCTTCTTGTTGCTGTTTGGTGTGTGTGTCTTGTTGTGTTTGCGTTGTTGGTGTTTGTGGTGGTCTTGCTGCAAGTTTCCTTGCTGTCTTTACCCCTCTTTGTATGCCTTCGCTTTTGGAGGGTGAATTTAACGGTTTTTTTGTTTTTGTTTTTTTGTGGCAGACTGTTTGCCACGTCACTCCCGCCTCAAACTCCGTGTCGGATTCTGTGGCGTCTGGGAGGGGTATGTGCTCCACGGCTGTTGGTGGTGGTAGTGGAGCCCTCTTCGGCAATGTTGTTGCTGGTGTTGCTATTTCAAATTTAGCTATTGGTGTTGCCGCTACTGATGATGCTGCTTTAGTTATCCGTGGTCTTGGTACGGGTGCTACGGACGTTGCCCTCCTACTCACCGTCGAAGGGGCTTCTTCGTTTGTTGCCTGTCCTGCTCTTGGTAGCAGCAGACCAGGTATTGGAAGGAGAGGGGCCCTCTTCGGTGTTATCTGCAGGCAAAAGGCCCTGAGGTGACCTTTCGACCCACAGAGATAACATTTTGGCCGTCTTCCTTCTACACTTATAGGGAGTTGGAGTCCTTCCTCGAAGTCTATGATATCGGGGATAGCCTCGATACATTCCTGGTCAGTTTGTATAAGCAATGTCATGCCTATACCTGAGCAGTTCTCTCTCCCTATTTTTTCTACTTGCAGCATGGTCGCCCTGTTCTCAATTCCAGCAAGGACAGACGCGGCAAGCCAAGGTATGGGCACGTAGGGTGGGACCTGGGTCACTTTGACCCTCACAATTTTCTGCCCGCAGTAGACTAACTCCTCACTCTTTAGGGTTTCCAAAGAGTGAGACTTTGCTTTCTGGGAGGTGGCGAAAAGTACGTCTACTGTGGCGTACTTTCTGCCTCGGGTGATGTGGGTTTTGCGTGCACAGACGCACCCCAAGGCCTTTTGGATTTGAGCCTCCGTGGCTCTCTCCACTCGATGTGAGATTTTGCTTACGGTGCGGTAAGTCACCGTCCGTAGCTGCTGGTCCTTGAAAAAATCGTATGGAGGTTTCAGGGAAAATCTATTTGCGCTTCTTGTCACCATGGCCCTTGCGACTGCCATCTCCTCCTCTGTGACTAACACTGTCTCGATATTTCGGGCGACACCTGCAAAAGAAGTGGTCCCTTTTTCAGCAGCACCACTATTGCTGCCGCTACTGGGCTTACTGGTGTGCTGAGGTCGCTATTACAGGTATCCGTGTCATTGTTGTTCTTTTCGCTGGTGCAGTTGTTTGTTGTTGTTTTCGTTGATACTGTTGCTGCTGTTACTGTTATTGTGGCTGTTGTTATTATTGTTGTTTTTGTTGATACTGTTCCTACTATTATTGTTGTTGTGGCTGTTGTTATTGTTATTGTTATTGTCGTTCTCGACCTTACCGCTGTTATTTTTGTTATTGTCGTTCTCGACCTTACCACTGTTATTTTTGTTATTGTCGTTCTCCACTTTACCGCTGTTATTTTTGGTGTTGTTGTTGGTGATGTTGTTGGTGTTATTGTTGGTGTTGTTTGTGTTAGAAATATTTGGTAATTTTAAATCTGTAACAATCTGTTTTTACTTTGTAATATTTTCGTTTATATTTACTTCCGCTGGAACGCTGCCTTGTTGAAATGCTGATAAAGTCTCCCTCTCTCTGTGTTGTCTGACAGCGCTCTCTCTCTCTTTGTGTTATCCATGTTGAAATTTTTCAAAAAAAAAATATTTTTACACAAATACGAATACGACACCCCGTAAAGGGGTGCCGTATTATTTACTAGTGAACCCCTGTATTAGGTGGGTGACTTCTTCTAAACTTTTATCAAATTTAAAACTTGAATAAAAGGTTTAGAACGGTTGAAAAAGAGGTAAAACGTTGAAAAAGACTGGAGGCGATAAGAAGCGTGGCTTCACCAACCAATAATAATAATAATAATAACAATAATAATAATAATAATAACAATAATAATAATAATGATTTCTTTATTAACCACAAAGGTTTACATAAAGTAGACATTAAGGACAGTGCAGGACAATACAGGACGGTACAAATGGGCATTTCTGCGTGTAAAAAAAAAAAAACAGAGGATGTAACAAAAAATAACAATGAAAAATTCCCCGATAGGGGGAGACATCGGAGGGACATTTGTTGAGAAAGCCCAGTATAAGGCCACAGTGACCCTGACCACCAAGGCAAGTGCCCTCTCCCAGTTTTCCACCTTTAATTTACAGATATATACTCAGAGTAGGCCTATTCACTCGGGCCATTCTTGCTTCTCTCCCCATCTTTCAACAAAATGCTGGGAAGAGAGCACTTCCCTCTCTACTCTGATTTTCCTGTTCAAATGAAATTCGAAAAAGTCAATCAGTGCATCACCGAAGAGGTAAGTGCTCGTCTTCAGCCCTTTCAAACGTGTCCACCATACTATCTCTTTCGCCATGGCCACCAGACAGATAAAAACTGCCTGCCCTTCCCGGCTAAAGGAGGAGGGCGGGGAAATCCTCACGATGGACTCATATAATAGCTGGATCCGTCCTACACGTGGCAGCAGGTGTTCGACATAAACCCACAAGTCAGCAATGCTCGGACACTGGACGAGTCCGTGCAGGACGGTTTCGTCGCCCTGCGCGCATCTCGGACATGCCCGGCTGACGGCACCTCCATGCCTGTAGAGTTTATCCCGAACTGGCAAGGCTCCTCGGTAGCACTGCCAGGCCATAGATTTCTGGAAGTTGTCCATAGGCCCTGGCCCGAAAGTTCTTCCGAAGAGATTGGCTAGTTGATTTTCGTCGACGCCTAGAGTTTCCCCAAGTACGTCGTCGCTCTTTCCCTCCACTAATCCTCTATAGAACGCCGAGGTGGAGTTTCCACCGATCACATTGCCCGATTGGTCGAGGGCTGTGAGCGCCTGAAGACATTCCAGTCTCCAGGCGCTCCCTCTCGGTCTTCGCTTGACCCAGGACTGCAGCTCCGTCAAGGAAACGAGCTGGGGAAAGACTTGTCTAGCAAACGGCGACCACACCTGATCACCGTCGAGGAAGAGGTGGAGATGTCGTAGCCTGAGCGCGTGCCTGCGCATCATCAGCCACGGCATGCCCAGCCCTCCACGTAGCGGGTGTTGACAACAGATGGGCCGCCTGACCATCGGAGCGCGTCCCTTCCACAAAAAGCGAAAGAGCAAACGCTCCAGCGCAGTCAGGCGAGGCTTAGGACAAGGTACGACGGTCAGGCGGTAGCATATGACAGACGCGATGTACGCGTTAGCCACCTCCGCTCGACCTTTCAGGGATAGCTTCCTCTCCGCCCATTTCTGGGTGAGAGAAGCCACCCTGCTCGTCACCTCGTCCCAGTTTTTGTCCGTCTGGAGGTCCGGACCGAACCAGACCCCTAGCAATTTAACCGGTCCGTCCGTCCAGCGTCCGACGACGCTGTTGGACGGCATGGACCTGCCTCTCCAGGTGCCGAGCTGCAGGCCCACTGACTTTTCCTGGTTGATCATTGCCCCTGTCACCGCTTCGTAATCTCTTAGTGTAGTGCCGATCGCCTCGATTTGTTTGGCGTTCAACACCACTACTGTGACATCGTCCGCATATGCTGACACGGATCTTCCGCATCCTAGTTCGCGCGGGAACCCCCTCAACGTCTCCAGTTTGTGCAGTAATGGCTCGCGAGACATTAAGTACAAGAGGGACGAGAGGGGACATCCTTGGCGGACCGAGCGCATGATGTTGAACGGTTCCGAAAGGTGACCGTTCACTCTCACCACAGAGCAGATGTCGCTGTGCATGGCAGCGATCCAGCCTCTGAAGACGGGCCCAAAGCCAGCCGCCCTCAGGACTGCCGCTAGATAACGATGGTCGACCCTATCGAAAGCTTTCGACTGTTCTAAATTGATCAAGGACCCACCCGTGCAAGGTTCCCTAGCTACGCTCTCTACGATGTATCGCATGAGGTGGAGGTTGTCGTGGATGGATCTGTCGGGAATGGCGCACGTCTGCGCCTCTCCCACCAGACCACCAACGACAAGCGCCAACCTCTTTGCTAGCACCTTGGACAAAATCTTGAAGTCTGTATTTAGCAGAGTTATGGGCCTGAAATTATCTGTTATCCGCCTTGTTCGGATCCTTTCTCAGCATCCCCACAGATCCTCGGCTCACAGAGCTGGGAATTCTCCCGTTCTGTTGCCAGTTGCAATAGACGTCCGCCAAGAGGCCTCCGAACAAGTCTGGCATATGTACGTTAAGTTCATAGGGTAGACTAGCCAAACCAGGCGATTTACCCATTGTGCAGCCAGTCATTGCCTCCCGTACTTCAGCGGCTGTTATCGGCTTTTCGCAACACTCCGCCTCTGTGGCCGAGAGCCGCGAAAGTCCGTCGAGGTAGACACTAAAGTCCATCCCTCGATTCGGCCCGCCGCTGCCCCCGAACAGCTGGGCGAAGTGTCGGTGAAAAGCTTTACACATTTGCCCGAGATCGAGTAGCATGCGCCGGTCGTGGTACACCAAAGACCGGATCGTGGCTTTGTTGCCACGACGCGCCTCCGCCACTCGGGCACATTGATCGGCTTAAGTCTCCTCGTGTCTGAGAGCACGCACCCTAGCTCTGACAACGCAGCCTTCGTGCTTTGCATTGAAGAATTGGTCAAGGGCCAATTTCGCCGCAAGTACGTCGGTTGCGATGCCTTTGCTAAGCGCCTCGTCTAATTTTCTAACTAATTCTCCCTCTGCTCTATTTCTTTCTATTGCTAAAGCCTTACTAAACCTAATGGACTCTATTCTAATTGCTCTTTTCAGAGCAAGCCACCACTTGTTGTTGACGATGGCCCCCGTCGACGCCCGCTTAACTAGTTCG
Source organism: Eledone cirrhosa (assembly GCA_964016885.1). Taxonomy (NCBI): domain Eukaryota; kingdom Metazoa; phylum Mollusca; class Cephalopoda; order Octopoda; family Eledonidae; genus Eledone; species Eledone cirrhosa. The sequence continues at coordinate 38,293,125 of OZ024746.1, forward strand.
CTAATCCGATCTCTGTAGGCCTTGCGCGCTGGTAAGGACGCGTTTAGCTTCCAGTAGACGTGTCCTCGACTATGAAGCCTATCTAAGTCATGCACAAAGATCAGGAATTTATGGTCCGTGTAGCTGACTATCTTGAATTGTGGACAGCCTATGCTAGACCTATCTATTTCCCTACAAAATACTCTATCTAGATATGATCTGGATGACCATATGCTTTTTGTCCAAGTCCACATTGGCACATTCGGGAAATCCAATCGGTACCTCTCAGACAGTTCAAAACGCCTGAGCAGGTTGGTGAGGCTCTTGCACCCTCCTCCCCTATCCGCTAACCCCACACAGTCCCAGCGTGCATCTATAATCTCGTTCCAGTCGCCCACTAACACTAAAGAGCGGGACCTTCCAAAGAAGGTCTCCAGACGCCGGAAGAAATCTGGTCGCCCTGCTCCTGTCGGGGCATAGACGGCCACTAGCCTGAAAGCTTGCCCGTCTCCGCTGGTCACGTCTAGCACCACCAACTTACCTTCTGGGTCCAGGAAGATGGCCCGTATGGCGAGATCCAAACCTCTCCGAAAAAGCACAGCAACTCCTCCTCCCGATCCCGGACGGCTGGGAGATGCGTACACATCGTAGCCGCCGAAGATCGGTGCGAAGGCTCGTGCTTTGGAGATTCTGGTCTCGCTGATGGCCACTACATCTATGATTAGTGACCTTAGGTCGTTGAGCAGGTAGCCCTGCTTCCATGATGACCCCAAGCCACGCACATTTATGCTGCCTATTCTGAGTGAGGTCATGTTGAAATGGAGTAGAAAAGATGGGAAAGACCACTTATCTTACTTCTCGTAGAGGAAGGATGGTTTGTCCATCCGTTTCACTGCTTTTGACCTCCTCCGGAAGTATGTCCTTATAAATCCTCCTGGAGAGTGTTTGTCGGAAGTCTCCGATGTCTTTGGGGAATTTTTCTTTTAGTGTCGTGTACGTTTTCTGTGTGATGCGAGTGATTTGTATGTGTGGAGGTAGTGTGAACTTCTGAGTTGTTGTGTAGTCTTTTTCTGTGATGCTGGTGTTGTGTTGCATGTAGTGTAATAATTGGTTGTTGTTCAAATTTAATGCTGTGTAGTGTGTATCCAATTCCTCCTGAGTTACCTGGATACCTTTGATAATTATAAAAAGTTTAAATTTTGGGCTCAAGGCCCCAATATTTTTGAGTGTCCTTTTCAGAAATCAATGTATGTGCACTTATATACAGTTAACAATAAACATTTTCCATAAATGGCAATTTTAAACAACTGAAAATAACAAACCTTTGTGGAGCTCACGATGATACGATTTACTACGTAGGTCGCCAATAATTATAATAATAATAATAATGTTTTCTTTATTAACCACAAGGGTTTACATAAAGTAGACATTAAGGACAGTACAGGACAACACAGGACGGTACAAATGGGCATTTCTGCGTGTAAAAAAAAACAGAGGATGAAATAAAATAACAAAGAAAAATTCCCCAATAGAGGGGAGAGTTCCGAGGGACATTTGTAGAGAAAGCCCATTAAAAGACCACAGTGGACCAGACCACCAGGGCAAGTGCCCTCTCCCAGTTTTCCACCTTTAATTTACAGACACATACTCAGAGAAGGCCCATTCATTCGGGCCATACTTGCTTCTCTCACCCATCTTTCAACAAATTGCTGGGAATAGAGCACTTCCCTCTCTACCCTGATTTTCCTTTACAGATGAAATTTGAAAAAGTTAATCAGGGCATCACCGAAGAGGTAAGTCCTCGTCTTCAGCCTTTTCAAACGTGTCCACCATACTATCTCTTTCGCCATGGCCATCAGACAGATAAAACCTGCCTACCCTTCCCGGCTAAAGGAAGAGGGCGGGACAATCCTCACGATGGACTCAGCTGATAGCTGGATCCGTCCTACACGTGACAGCAGGTGTTCGACATAAACCCACAAGTCAGCAATGCTCGGACACTGGACGAGTGCGTGCAGGACGGTTTCGTCGCCCTGTGCGCATCTCGGACATGCCCGGCTGACGGCACCTCCATGCCTGTAAAGTTTATCCCAAACTGGCAAAGCACCGCGGTAGCACTGCCAGGCCAGGGATTTCTGGATGTTGTCCATAGGCCCCGGCCCGAAAGTCCTTCCGAAGAGATTGTCTATTTGATTTTCGTCAACGCCTAGAGTTTCTCTAAGTACGTCGTCGCTCTTCCCCTCCACTAATCCCCTATAGAACGCCAAGGTGCAGTTTCCACCGATCACATTGCCCGATTGGTCGAGGGCTGTGAGCGCCTGAAGACATTCCTGTCTCCAAGCGCTCCCTCTCGGTCTTCGCTTGACCCAGGACTGCAGCTCCGTCAAGGAGACGAGCTTCGGGAAAAACGTGTCTAGCAAACGGCGACCACACCTGATCACCGTCGAGGAAGAGGTGGAGATCTCGTAGCCTGAGCGCGTGTAGATGACGGACGCGATGACGGACGCGATGTACGCGTTAGCCACCTCCGCTCGACCTTTCAGGGATGGCTTCCTCTCGGCCCATTTCTGGGTGAGAGAAGCCACCCTGCTCGTCACCTCGTACCAGTTTTTGTCCGTCTGGAGGTCTGAACCGAACCAGACCCCTAGCAATTTAACCGGTCCGTCTGTCTAGCGCCCGACGACGCTGTTGGACGGCATGGACCTGCCTCTCCAGGTGCCGAGCTGCAGGCCCACTGACTTTTCCTGGTTGATCATTGCTCCTGTCACCGCTTCGTATTCCCTTAGTGTAGTGCCGATCGCCTCGATGTGTTTGGCGTTCGACACCACTACGGTGACATCGTCGGCATATGCTGACACGGATCTTCCGCATCCTAGTTGGCGCGGGATCCCCCTCAACGTCTCCAGTTTGTGCAGTAATGGCTCGAGAGTCAATACGTACAATAGGGACGAGAGGGGATATTCTTGGCGGACCGAGCGCATGATGTTGAACGGTTCCGAAAGGTGACCGTTCACTCTCACTACAGAGCAGTTGTTGCTGTGCATGGCAGCGATCCAGCCTCTGAAGACGGGCCCAAAGCCAGCCGCCCTCAGGACAGCCTCTAGGTAACGATGGTCGACCCTAACGAAGGCTTTCGACTGATCTAAATTGATCAAAGACCCACCCGTGCCAGGTTCCCTAGCTACCCTCTCTACGATGGATCGCATGAGGTGGAGGTTGTCGTGGATGGATCTGTCGGGAATGGCGCATGTCTGTGTCTCTCCCACCAGACCACCAACGACAAGCGCCAACCTCTTTGCTAGCACCTTGGCCAAAATCTTGAACTCTGTGTTTAGCAGAGTTATGGGCCTAAAATTATCTATGTTATCCCCCTTGTTCGGATCCTTTCTCAGCAGCGCCACCGCTCCTCGGCTCACAGAGCTGGGAATTCTCCCGTTCTGTTGCCAGTTGCAGTAGACGTCCGCCAAGAGGCCTCCGAACAAGTTTGGCATTTGTACGTAAAGTTCATAGGCAGACCATCCAAACCAGGCGATTTACCCCTTGTGCAACTAGTCATTGCATCCCGTACTTCAGCGGTTGTTATCGGCTTTTCGCAACACTCCGCCTCAGTGGCCGAAAGCCGCGGCAGTCCGTCGAGGTAGACACTAAAGTCCATCCCTCAATCCGGCAGGCCACTGCCCCCGAACAGTTGAGCGAATTGTCGCTGAAAAGCTTCACACATTTGCCCGGGATCGAGACGCATGCGCCCGTCGTTGTCCACCAAAGACCGGATCGTGGCTTTGTTGCCACGACGCGCCTCCGCCACTCGGGCCCATTGTACGCCTTTCGTCCCCTCGTGTCTGAGAGCACGCACCCTAGCTCTGACAACGCAGACTTCGTGCTTTGCATTGAAGAATTGGTCAAGGGCCAATTTTGCCGCAAGTACGTCGTTCGTGGAAAATCCTCCACAGGCGTTAGTTTTGGTTGTTGCGTGGTGGATGGTGTAGGCGCTGGTGCTAGTTCTGAAGCGTTGGGTGGTGGTGGTGTTGGTTTTGCTGGTGGTGGTGGTGGTGTTGGTTTTGCTACTGTTGCTGGGGTTGTTACTGTTATAGTTGCTTCTGTTGCTGCTGCTACAGTTGTTGCTGCCATCTCTGCTACTGGTGGTGTTGATGGTTGTGTCACTGGGGTGGGTAGGAGAGGTGGCCTCAACCTTTTAGCCTGAGGGCAGAAAGCCCTTAGGTGGGTTCCTTCACCACAAACGACACACCTAGGTCTTCTGCCCTCGACAATTACCGTGAGGTGGCTGCCGTCAGTGAGGTCTATTACCTCTGGGATCTCCTCAATGCTTTTTTGGTCCGCTTGGATCAGGAGCTCCATGCCAGATCCGGACCAGTTCTCCTGCTTTTCTTTTGCTATTGTTATTATTTTTGTGTTGTCTTCGATGCCGGCGAGGACGGCCGCTATTAGCCAGGGAATTTCGATGGCCGGTGTAACGTGGGTCACCCTGATCTTTACGAGTCTCTGGCCACAATAGCTTGGGACGAGTGTGAAGTCGTCACTTCTTAATGGGGCCATGGAGTGTTCTCTAGCCTCCTCTGGTGTTTCAAAGAACACGTCCACGGTTCCATACTTCTGCCCACTTCTGATGTGGGTTTTTCTTGCCCACACATGTCCCAAAGCTTTTGGGATTTGGGACTCGGATGCTCGTTCCACTCGGCGCGATTTTACATATATTATTCGATTCGACACTGTGCATAGGCGCCGATGCTCCATTTTATTAGGTGGGGGGTGAGGCTGACCCTGTACCCATCTTTCTTTACCATTTGTTTGGCATTTTCTAAATCCTCCTGAGTTACCGTAAATGCTTCGAACTGCTTTGCTACCCTGGCGAAACTGAGGGGGGGGGTTATAATGTTGTTGTTGTTGTTGTTGCTATCGTTATTTGTGTTAATATTAATTTTTGTTTCAGTTGTGGTGGTGGTGACGTCAGTCGTCTTTGGTGGGGAAGAGTCCATTTTGCTTGATTTCATTTCGACATCACGAGTTAATTTATTTTTTTCTTCTTTTGTTTCTGTTGTCGCGGTGGTGGTGGGGGTGGTGGTTGTCGCGGTGGTGGTGGTGGTGGAGGCTTTAACATCTGCAGTCATTGGTAATGGCGGGAAATGAATGTCTGCCTGAGACAAATTTAAAATATTGCTACTGCTTATATTTTTTTTTGTGTTGGCAAACGTAGTAACATTTACAATGGTGGTGTCGGTGTGAGGTGTTATTTTGTGAGGAAGGCTTTTAGCTGCTTCGTGCAGAGGTGAATTAGCCATTTTTTTTTTCAAAGAAATTTTTTGATAATAATAAAAGTTAAAATTTTGGGCGCAAGGCCCCAATCTTTTTGGGTGTCCTTTTCGGAAAACAATGTATGTGTGCTTATAAACAGTTAACAATAAAATTTTCCATAAATGGCAATTTTTAACAAACGGAAATAACAAACCTTTGCGGAGCTCACGATGATACGATTTACTACGTAGGTCGCCAATAATAATAATAATAATAATAATAATAATTGTTTCTGCATGTGGCACAAGGCCAGCAATTATCCCAGTGTATAACTAATAATAATAATTGTTTCTACTTTTGGCACAAGGCCAGCAATTATTCAGTGCATTACTCGTACTTTATTTCATCGACTCCGTAAGGATGAAAGGCAAATTTAATAATAATGCTTTCTTTATTAACCACAAGGGTTTACACAAAGTAAACATACAGGCCAATACAGGATGGTACAAGAGGGCATTTCTGCGTGGAAAAAATAAAAACAGAGGATATAAACAAAAAAGAAACAATGAAAAATTCCTCACTAGGGGGGAAATTTCCGAGGGCCATCGTGGAGAAAGCCCATTAAAAAATAAACCGTGACCCTGACCACTAGGACAAGTGCCCTCTCCCAGTTTTCCACTTCAATTTACAGGCGCATACTCAGAGACGCCATGCATGCCACTCTCACCCGTCTTTCAACAAAATGCTTGGAAGAGTGTACTTCCATTCTCTACCATGATTTTCCTTTTCAAATGAAATTTGAAAATGTTAATCAAGGTATCACCGAAGAGGTAAGTGTTCGTCTTCAGCCCCTTCAAACGCGACCACCACACTATCTCTTTCGCCATGGCCACCAGAGAGATAAAAACTGCTTGCCCTTCCCGGCTAAAGGAAGAAGGTGGGGCAATCTTCACGATGGACTCAGCTGATAGACGGATCCGTCCTACACGCGACAGCAGGTGGTCGACATAAACACGAATCAGCAATGCTCTGACACTGGACGAGTGCGTGCAGGAAGGCTTTTCGCAACAGTCCGCTTCAGTGGCCGAGAGCCGCGGAAGTCAGTCGAAGTAGGCACTAAAGTCCATCCCACGATCCGGCCCGCTACTGCTCCCGTACAACTGGGCGAAGTGTCGCTGAAACGCTTCACACATTTGCCCAGGATCGAGTAGCATGCGGCCGTCGTGGTCCACCAAAGACCGGGTCGTGGCTTTGTCGCCACGACGGGCCTCCGCCATTCGGGCCCATTGAACAGCTTTCGTCCCCTCGTGTCTGAGAGCACGTACCCCAGCTCTGACAACGCAGCCTTCGTGCTTTGCATTGAAGAATTGGTCGAGAGTCAATTTCGCCGCAAGCTTCCAGTAGCCGGGTCCCTCTCTATGAAGCCTATCTAAGTCAACCACACAGATCACCAATTTGTGGTCCGTGTAGTCGACTATTTTTAATCGTGGACAGCCTATGCTAGACCTATCTATTTTCCCTGCAAAATACCCTATCTAGATATGATCTGGATAACCCGATGCGGTTTGTCGATGTCCACATTGACACATTCCGGACTTCCAGACGGTACCTATGAGACAGTTAAAACAGTCTGAGCAGGTTTGCGAGGCTTTTACACCCTCCTCCCCTATCCGCTAATCCCACACAGTCCCGGCGTGCATCTAAGATCCCGTTCCAGTGGCCCACTAACACTAAAGAGCGGGACCTTCCAAGAACTGTCTCCAAACGCCCGAAGAAATCAGGCCGCTCTGCTCCTGTCGGGGCATAGACGGCCACTAGCCTGAAAGCTTGCCCGTCTCCGCTGGTCACGTCAAGCACCACCAACTTACCTTCTGGGTCCAGGAAGATGGCCGGTATGGCGAGATCCAAGCCTCTACGAAAAAGCACAGCAACTCCTCCTCCCGATCCTGGACGGCTGGGAGATGCGTATACATCGTAGACGCCTCAGTAATTCTGGTTTCGCTGATGGCCACCACATGTATGCTTAGTGACCTGAGGTCGTTGAGCAGGTGGCCCTGCTTCCATGACGACCCTAGACCACGCGCATTTATGCTGCCTATTCTGAGTAAGGTCATGTTGAAAAGGGGTGGAAAAAGATGGGAAAGACCACTTGCCTCACTTTTTGTGGAGGAAAGATTGTTTTTCCGCCCTTCTCACTGTTTGTGCCCCCCTGGAAGGATGTCCTTATAAATCCTCCTGGAGAGTGTTTGTCGGAAGTCTCCGCTGTCCTTGGGGAATTTTAAATTTAGTGTCGTGTACGTTTTCTGTGTGATGCGAGTGATTTGCATGTGAGGGGTGGTGTGATTTTTTGGGGTGTTTTATAGTCTTTTTCTGTGATGCTGGTGTTGTCTTGGATGTAGTGTAATAATTGGTTTTTGTTCAAATTTAATGCTGTGTAGTGTGTATCGTTTTGGTTGCTTTGTTTTGTTTGCGTTTGTTGTGGGTTTGTGTCTGTTTCGCTTGTTGGTGATTTTTGTGGTGTTGGTGATTGTGGTGTTGGGGTTAATGATGGTGATGGTGTTGGTGTTTGTGGTGATGGGGCTGGTGATGCTGGTATGGGTGGTGACATACCTGTCTTAACTTTTTTGTTAGTTTATTTGTTTGTTTTACCCTGCATTTTGATTTTGGATGGCAAAGGAAATTGATTTTTTTCTTTAGTGGTTTCTTTTTATTTCTATTTTCCAGATACAGTTTTCCACTCATCCTCGTCGTCACAATCTATCTCCAGTTGCGATAGGTCGGGGAGTGAAAAATCCTCCACAGGCTTTGTTTTGGTTGTGGCGCGGTGGATGCTGGAGGCGCTGGTGCTAATTCTGGCGTTGTGGGTGGCGGTGGTGTTGGTTTTGCTACTGTTGCTGCTACAGTTGTTGGGGTTGTTGCTGCTACAGTTGCTTATTTTATTGCTGCTACAGTTGTTGCTGCTATTTCTGGTGCTGGTTTTGATGGTTAAGTCAGTGGGGTGGGCAGGGGAGGTGGCCTCAACTTTTTAGCCTGAGGGCTGAATGCCTTTAGGTGGGTTCCTTCGCCACAAACGACACACCTATGCCTCTAACCTCAACAATTACGGTGAGGTGGCTGCCGTCATTGAGGTCTATCACCTCTGGAATTTCCTGTATGTTTTTTGGGTCCGCTTGGATCAGGAGCTCCATTCCACATCCGGACCAGTTTTCCTGCTTTACTTTTATCACCTCAATTACTTTAGTGTCGGCCTAGATGTCGGCGAGGACGGCAGCCATTAGCCAGGGAATTTCAATGGCCGGCGGAACCTCGGTCACTCTACTCCTTACCAGCTTCTGACCACAATAGATAGGGACGAGTGTGAACTCGTCACTTTTTAATGGGCCCATGGAGTGCTCTCTGACTTCCTGTGGGATTCCAAAGAACACGTCCATATTTTTCCCACGTCTGATGTGGCTTTTTGAGCCCACACATGTCCCAAAGCCTTTTGTATCTGGGACTCAGATGCTCGTTCCACTCGGCGCGTTTTAATATTTATCGTCTGATATGACACGATGAATAGGCGCCGATGCTCCATGGTATTAGATGGGATGGGGGTGAGGCTGACCCTGTAACCATATTTGTTTACCATTCGCCTGGCTTCATTCAAATTCTTCCTGACTTACCTTAACCGTTTCATTTTTGTAACCTCTTTAGCAAACGACACATTTGGTTTTGCGCTGGTGTTGATGTTGTTGTTATTGTTATTTTTGTTATTATTATTTTTAGTTTCAGTTGTGGTGGTGGTGATATCAGTGGTGTTGGTTGTTCTCTTTGACATTGTGGTGGTGGGGATGGAGGCTTTAACACCTTTAGACATTGGTAATGGCGGGAAATCCATGTATGTATGTGACAAATCTAAATAATTGCCATTGCTATTACTTATATTTTCAGTGTTGGCATTTTGTTCTGTTGTCTGTATTTTGGTTGTCACTGTTATTGTTGTAGTGTTCTCAGTGTTGTTGTCATTGTTCACATTGTTTGTGGTGGTGTTTGTTGTATGAGTTTCTGCAACCCTCCTCTCAACTTCTACGTCGTTGTCACACGACAGCAAACATTTTGCTGAGGCGCCTGGCTCAGCCGGATTTTTATTTTTATTTTTAAAAGTAAAATGTTCAAATATTATACTTTCCCTTTCACAGGGCAAAGTCCAAGGGATTATATCCCTTACACAAGAAGAAGAATTAAACAATAAATAATTATAACAGGTAAATAAAGCGACTTACTGGGAGCGAGCAAAAAGACGTTTCTACATTTTGCACAAGGCCAGCAATTATCCCAGTGTATAACTGGTGCTTTATTTTATCGACCCCGTAAGGATGAAAGGCAAAGTTAACCTCGGCGGGATTTGAGGTTAACTTTGCCTTTCATCCTTACAGGGTCGATAATAATAATAATAATAGTAATAATATGGAAACTGTTGACGAGCATTGTGTCTGAGGAAATCTACCATCACCTCCACACAAACAACTTGTTGCCGGACGAACAGAAAGGATGCCGAAAGAAGTCACGTGGTACAAAGGACCAGTTGCTTATTGATAAGATGGTAATGGGGAATTGCAGGAGGAGACACACTGATCTTGCCATGGGATGGATAGACTACAGAAAGGCATTTGACATGGTGCCTCATTCCTGGATCACCAAAAGCCTGGAGATCTTCAGGGTGGCAGATAACATCAGACAGTTGCTGGGCAGGAGTATGGGGTCCTGGGAGACAGAGTTCACATCAACTGGAGTATCCTTGGGAAGCGTGAAGATCAAGAGAGGTATCTTCCAGGGAGATAGCCTGTCCCCTCTGTTGTTTGTCCTTGCCCTGATGCCCTTGACCATTATGCTGCGAAAAGTGAGAGCAGGATACAAGTTGGGAAGGGGAGAGCTTACCATCAATCACCTCCTCTTCATGGACGATCTTAAGCTCTTCGGGAAAAGTGAGAAGGAGTTGGATGTGCTTGTTGACACTGTCCGTATTTTCAGCAGTGATATATGTATGCAGTTTGGTATTGGTAAATGTGGAGTCATTGTGATGAGGAGGGGTAGGTTGAGCAGAAGTAACGGGATCCAGATACCAACAGGTGAGATGATAAAGGAAATTGACTCTGAGGAAGGATACAAGTATTTGGGCGTTCTGGAGGCTGATGGCATAAAGAACAAAAAAATGAAGGAATTGTTAAGAACTGAATACATTCGGAGAGTAAGGAGCGTATTGAAGTCACATCTGAACAGCAGAAATGCCATAAGCGCAGTAAATTCCCGAGCTGTGTCTATTATTAGGTACAGTGCGGGAATTCTGAGATAGAATGTTGCTGAACAAAAAGAAATGGATAGGAAGACTAGGAAGCTATTGACTATCTACAACATGTTCCACAAGAGGAGTGATGTCGATAGACTCTACCTAAGGAGATCTGAGGGTGGAAGAGGTCTTATCAGCATAGAGGACTGTGTTCAGATGGAGAAAAACAACCTATACAAATACGTGACCTATAGTAAGGAGCTCAGAGCTGTACTGAAGGAGGGGACAGTAGGCCAGGGGATATCCAAGGAGGAAATAACATCAAGGAGGAAGAGCAGCCTTAAGGGAAAACCCCTTCATAGTACCTTCTTTGAGAAAACTGAATTTAGAGATCCACAGACATGGAACTGGTTGAGAAGAGGAGACCTCAAAAAGGCTACAGAAGGAATGCTAATGGCTGCGCAGGAGCAGGCCCTCAAAACGAAGTGGTTGAAGCACCATATCTACAAGGAGGAGGCTAGCCCACTGTGCAGGATCTGTGGAGAGAGAGAGGAGACTGTGGCTCACATTGTGTCCGAGTGTAAACACCTAGCCCAGACCCACTATAAGGGCTGGAGACACGATGTGATGGGCAGGGTGATCCACTGGCACCTGTGCAAAGTAAACAATCTACCACATTCTGAGAAATGGTATGAGCATAGGCCAGAGGCGGTGATGGAGAACAGTCAGGTGAAGGTGCTGTGGGATTTTAGGATACAGACGGACTAAAAACTGGAACACAATAGACCTGACCTGGTGGTTGTGGACAAAGAAAAAAGATCGTGCCTGATTGTGGATGTGGCCTGCCCGTTCGACACGAGAGTGCAAGAGAAGGAGAGGGAGAAAATTAACCGATACCAGGACCTAAAGTGGGAGGTGAAAAGGATTTGGAACTGCCATGAAGTCAAAGTGATCCCGATTGTCATAGGCGCACTGGGGACTATCTCCAAAGGTTTCCAGGGATGGTTAAAGAAAATCGGCCCTTCACGCTTTTTGGAACGCTTCAAAAGGCATGCTTGCTTGGAACGGCAAGAACCCTCCGATACGTCCTGAATATCTGAGGCTGCAAGTAGTGGCTTGATATTCAATCCAACGGACTTTCCAGTTAACCAACATCAATGACTGAGATTCAAGGAATAACAATAACAAAAATAATAATAATAATAATAATAAGGGAAGAAGACGCACGAGGTGACGGAGGTCATGAAATCGCCCCCGTAAGTTTTGAATTTTTAACATATTTAAATCATTTGTGAAATAACAACTCTTAGTACAAATGCTACGTAAAGCACCCGGCTTGAGCCCAAAAAAATTCGGTCCCAAAATATATTGTTATAAGGCTCAAATATTCAAATATTCAACTTTGTATTGTACACTGTATATGCAAAAAAGAAAATGGCTATAAATGGAAGAAGAACCCCCCCCCCCTCCTCCTCTGTCTACACTATATAGAACAGCCAAACTCACCAACACCAGAAACTAGATACACCACCCACCCCATCACCTGTGTACACTAAACCACCACCGCTCACTACGGCCATCATTACAACCATTATCCCATCACTGCCGCCACCACTCCTTCACTCCTTCACTGCTACCACCGCTACAGCACCATCACTACAGTAATACGGTCACATCACCGCCACCACTGCCTCGGTATCGACATCACCACCACCACTGTCTCAGTATCGCTACCGCCGCCAGTCTCCCACTTCTTTTAGCTGGCTGCTGCCACCACATTATAGAATCCCTACTGCTAAAAAAGAGGAAGGCATCAAAATATATAGATAGACTCAAAAGAAAAAAGAAAAAACAAACAACAAAACCAAAGCAGCACAGCAACAACAGCAAAAAACGAGAAAAAAAAAAAAAAAAAAAAAAACCAAAAACGTAAAGAAAATAAGAATGAAGAGAGAAGCAGGCGGACGGACAGAGAAGAGGGGGGAAAAACTAAAACTTAAAAAACAAAAACTAAGTCAGACATTCGAACACTACATTACAATGAAACTTATGCTTATTCATTTTTGGGGCCCTTTCTGCCTGTGTGTTTGTTTGCTTATGTGTGTTCGTATACAGCGTGGTGATAATGCCACACAAGGGCCAAGTGGAATGGCGGATCCACAGATGGATATGTAACCATACATTCGCCAATCCTCGATAAGAGTGTTTAAATATCGAACATAAACAGTTCGAATAACGGTGAAATGGAGACTAGAACGTCATGTGACAGACTCTCACCCAACAGGTGCCCCCTGGCTCAGCAGCAGGAACCTGACTGTCAACCAAATACTGCTGATGTTGGAGGAAGGAGAAGAAGGAAAGGGGCCAGAACCAACTGGACGAAAGAATTGAATAGAACTGTTATGCAATGTTACCTGAAAAGTAACCCCAAGGAGAGGGGCTACAGGAGACGGATGCATAACATCTGGAACGAGATTGGTTTATTTAAATTAGATGAACAAAAATTGGCCGGGCAGGCTCGGGTAATAAGAACTAATGGATAGATAAGCGAGCTGGAACTGGAGGAACTGAGCAGAGAGAATGGCTTGGAGATGGCGGGTGTAGTATGCCAGACAAGCGAGCCAGTGGGAAATGAAGGTGAAGAGGTCCTGAGAACGGAGGAACCACCCGAAGCAGACAATGATCTGAATACTGAGATAAATAATACCTGCAACAGAGATACGGCCACTGAGGAGATGAATGCTGACGGGCTAGGACAAGATTCGGTTGACATCCTAAATTTAGTGGTAGATGAATTGAACAATGATAGTGGGAGACCTATGAACCTAAGATTTGTAGACAGGAAAAAGTTAAAAGAAACAACAGCTAAGGTAAACAAAGTCATCCCATACCTTGAGGCGAGGAGACTTCACCAGTGCAACAATATCCTCAAAGCAACAGCAAATACGGTGAGGAAACTACATGGTATAAAAGCGAGAGGAAACAACAGACAAGAAAGAGCAGAGCCGTGGTGGAAGAAGCGACTGAGTGGGCAAATCGGGGAAATGAGAAATGACATAGGAAAGCTTGAGTCACTACTGAATGGGACACTAAAAAACATAGGCACTAAAAATAGGCTGGAAATAAAATACAAAACTAGGAGGAAAAAGCTAAATACTATCATAGAGGAACTGAAGCAACGCATTGTAGCAAAGAGTGCAAAAATCAGGCGATACGAGAACAGAGTCAGTCAGTATAAACAGAACCGCATGTTCGACACAATGCCCAGGCAGGGTGGATTGAGACAGTACAGAGGGAGATCGGTGAGCAGGCACAACAACAAACTGATTTGAGTATCACAGTTGAAACTCTTAAGGGGCAGGCCAAAAAACTAACCAACTGGAAATCACCAGGCCCAGATGGTGTGCAGGGGTATTGGATTAAACATTTAACATCCCTCCACCCGAAGCTGACGGACATGTTCAATGACTGCTTGGTGTCGGGTGAGGTGCCAGAGTGGTTGACAAAAGGTACCACAGTTCTGATAATGAAAGACCGAATCAAGGGTAATGATGTTACCAACTATAGACCTATCACATGTCTGTCCGTAATGTGGAAACTGTTGACGAGCATTGTGTCTGAGGAAATCTACCATCACCTTCACACAAACAACTTGTTACCGGACGAACAGAAAGGATGCCGAAAGAAGTCACGTGGTACAAAGGACCAGTTACTTATTGATAAGATGGTAATGGGGAATTGCAGGAGGAGACACACTGATCTTGCCATGGGATGGATAGACTACAGAAAGGCATTTGACATGGTGCCTCATTCCTGGATCACCAAAAGCCTGGAGATCTTCAGGGTGGCAGATAACATCAGACAGTTGCTAGGCAGGAGTATGGGGTCCTGGGAGACAGAGTTGACATCAACTGGAGTATCCTTGGGAAGCGTGAAGATCAAGAGAGGTATCTTCCAGGGAGATAGCTTGTCCCCTCTGTTGTTTGTCCTTGCCCTGATGCCCTTGACCATTATGCTGCGAAAAGTGAGAGCAGGATACAAGTTGGGAAGGGGAGAGCTTACCATCAATCACCTCCTCTTCATGGACGATCTTAAGCTCTTCGGGAAAAGTGAGAAGGAGTTGGATGTGCTTGTTGACACTGTCCGTATTTTCAGCAGTGATATATGTATGCAGTTTGGTATTGGTAAATGTGGAGTCATTGTGATGAAGAGGGGTAGGTTGAGCAGAAGTAACGGGATCCAGATACCAACAGGTGAGATGATAAAGGAAATTGACTCTGAGGAAGGATACAAGTATTTGGGCGTTCTGAAGGCTGATGGCATAAAGAACAAAAAAATGAAGGAATTGTTAAGAACTGAATACATTCGGAGAGTAAGGAGCGTATTGAAGTCACATCTGAACAGCAGAAATGCCATAAGCGCAGTAAATTCCCGAGCTGTGTCTATTATTAGGTACAGTGCGGGAATTCTGAGATGGAATGTTGCTGAACAAAAAGAAATGGATAGGAAGACTAGGAAGCTATTGACTATCTACAACATGTTCCACAAGAGGAGTGATGTCGATAGACTCTACCTAAGGAGATCTGAGGGTGGAAGAGGTCTTATCAGCATAGAGGACTGTGTTCAGATGGAGAAAAACAACCTATACAAATACGTGACCTATAGTAAGGAGCCAATGCTCAGAACTGTACTGAAGGAGGGGACAGTAGGCCAGGGGATGTCCAAGGAGGAAATAACATCAAGGAGGAAGAGCAGCCTTAAGGGAAAATCCCTTCATAGTACCTTCTTTGAGAAAACTGAATTTAGAGATCCACAGACATGGAACTGGTTGAGAAGAGGAGACCTCAAAAAGGCTACAGAAGGAATGCTAATGGCTGTGCAGGAGCAGGCCCTCAAAACGAAGTGGTTGAAGCACCATATCTACAAGGAGGAGGCTAGCCCACTGTGCAGGATCTGTGGAGAGAGAGAGGAGACTGTGGCTCACATTGTGTCCGAGTGTAAACACCTAGCCCAGACCCACTATAAGGGCTGGAGACACGATGTGATGGGCAGGGTGATCCACTGGCACCTGTGCAAAGTAAACAATTTACCACATTCTGAGAAATGGTATGAGCATAGGCCAGAGGCGGTGATGGAGAACAATCAGGTGAAGGTGCTGTGGGATTTTAGGATACAGACGGACAAAAAACTGGAACACAATAGACCTGACCTGGTGGTTGTGGACAAAGAAAAAAGATCGTGTCTGATTGTGGATGTGGCCTGCCCGTTCGACACGAGAGTGCAAGAGAAGGAGAGGGAGAAAATTAACCGATACCAGGACCTAAAGTGGGAGGTGAAAAGGATTTGGAACTGCCATGAAGTCAAAGTGATCCCGATTGTCATAGGCGCACTGGGGACTATCTCCAAAAGTTTCCAGGGATGGTTAAAGAAAATCGGCCCCTTCACGCTTTTTGGAACGCTTCAAAAGGCATGCTTGCTTGGAACAGCAAGAACCCTCCGATACGTCCTGAATATCTGAGGCTGCAGGTAGTGGCTTGATATTCAATCCAACGGACTTTCCAGTTAACCAACATCAATGACTGAGATTCAAGGAATAACAACAATAATAATAATAATAATAATAATATTAATCGTTTTGAAACACGAAAGCATCAAAAGATCATATTCCATTACAAAAGATGCACAAAGATACAGTAATGGACTACAAATTTCAGAAGTCCCATTCACTGCTGAAATGGAAAACACAGAAAAAGCAAGGCAGGTAAAAGTAACTGCAAAGAAAGAACTGCTACAGAAACTGGCTAAGAAATGGCAACAAACGCCTCTGTATGGAAAATACCCAGAACGAGCTAACAATCCTGATGTTGACAAAACTTTAACCCATCAGTGGTTGGCATCCTCTGGACTGAAATCGGAGACTGAAGGACTGATTATATCGGCACAAGATCAGTGTCTGCCAACAAAAAATTACCAAGCCAACATAATAAAAAATGGGTGCAGCCCATTATGCCGTGTATGCAAAAAACAACCAGAGACCATTGACCATATAATTTCAATGTGCAGTCCTATAGCTCCAACCGAATACCTAAACAGGCATGACAGAGCTGCACAATACATACATTGGATAATGTGTAAGCATTTTGACCTGCCCCATCAAAAGAATTGGTGGGAGCATCAACCACCTCCCATACTTGAAAAAGATCACATCTCAATCTAGTGGAACTTTAGCATCCAAACAGACCGAAAAATAGATGCAAACAGACCTGATATAATATTGAAAGACTTTCAAAAGAGGGTATGCCTGCTAATTGATATGTCTGTTCCAATAGACAAGAATGTATCTATAAAAACATTTGAAAAATTGAGCAAGTATAAGGACCTGGAGATAGAAATTGGAAAAATGTGGAAATTGAGAACTAAAACAATACCAGTGGTTGTAGGCGCTCTGGGAATGATACCTAAGAGGTCTAATGATTACATATCGCAAATCCCAGGAAACCCGCGTATAGGAGAAATACAAAAGATAGTATTAATGGGAACTGCCCATATACTAAGGAAGATTCTGTCAATATAAATACATCACAAGTATAAACACTAAAGATGCATGTGTGAATATGTATGTTCTTTCTTGAACATGGCGGACCTTGTTGTCTCTTGAGGTCACTGGTTGTGACTTGGTGATAACTCGTATGAACATAAAGCAAGATAAATGCAACTGTAATAATAATAATAATAATAATTGTTTCTACTTTTGGCACAAGGCCAGCAATTACCCAGTGCATTACTGGTACTTTATTTTATCGACCCCGTAAGGATGAAAGGCAAAGTCAACCTCGGCGGGATTTGAACTCAGATCGTAAAGGGACGTAACTATGCTGGAAAGCATGGCGTCCGACCCTCTACCGATACTGCCAATCATAATAATAATAATAATAATGCTTTCTTTATTAACCACAAGGCTTTACACAAAGTAGACATTAAGGACAGTACAGGACAATACAGGACGGTACAAATGGGCATTTCTGCGTGTAAAAAACAAAAAAACAGAGGATGTAATAAAAGAACAATGAAAAATTCCCCAATACGGGCGAAACTTCCCAGGGCCATCGTGGAGAAAACCCATTAAAAAAACCACGGTGACCCTGACCACCAGGGCAATTGTCCTCTCCCAGTTTTCCACCTTCAATTTACAGGCATATACTCTAGTAGGTCCACTCACTCGGGCCATCTTGCCTCTTTCACCCATCTTTCATCAAAAACCTGGGAAGATAGCACCTCCCACTCTACTCTGATTTTCCTTTTCAAATGAAATTGGAAAAAGTTAATCAGGCTTGACCGAAGAGGTAAGTGCTCGTCTTCCGCCCTTTCAGACGCGTCCACCATACTATTTCTTTCGCCAATAATAATAATAATAATAATAATAAAAATAATTTCATTTAAGAATGATTTATAATAGTAATAATATCAACAATTACAATTCAGTAATATGATCAACTTTGTGGTGTAATGTAAATATTAGCATTTCGGTTTAGATAATTGACACTTTCGAAAATATTTTAAAATAATTTCGCAGTAAATTGTAATTATTCTCTCCATAAAACTTTTGTAATTATGACGTTTCTTTAATGAACATTATATGTGTGTGTATAGATATGTGTGTATGTGTGTGTGTGTGTGGGTCCACCATCGTGTATGTGGAAGTGTCTAATGTATATATATGAGACGAATAGGCAATTGGATAGAATGCTTTGCGATATTACCTCTCGCTCTCTATTCACTGGGTTCAAATCCCGATGGAGTCAAGTTTGCATTTCATCTTTTCGATGTCAATAAATCTAGTACAAGCGTCGGTAATTCTTGTATATCTTTTACTCTATATATCACGCCAAACTTGAAATACATAAGGCATACCGTATGTGAATACAACTCCACCGAGAGATACATATGTAAGAAAGAAGATGTATATATATATATATATATAGGAAACAATATGACCCCGACGGCAGAGCTGAAGCCGTTTCGACGGCTATTTCTGGACTTAGTCCAGAAATAGCCGTCAAAATGGCTTGAGCTCTGCACTCGGGGTCATAATTTTCCTATTTCCCACTCTACTACACTAAGTATTGATTACTCTGGTGCGTTATGGTCAATCTGGTTCCTTACCACAATTCCTTTGTTATATATATATATATATATATATATATATATATATATATATATATATATATATATATAACAAAGGAATTGTGGTAAGGAACCAGATTGTACTCGTCTCTACCACACTAATTCGGACTGCCAGAAGAGGTCACAGCCAAAGATGTATATATATATATATAAAATAAAATAAAATAAATAAGTCAAATGTTTAAAATTTGGATTCGTTTATATATATTTCGGTGACAGCCATCTTTGGCTGTGACCTCTTCAGGCAGTCCGAATTAGTGTGGTAGAGACGAGTACACATGTTGTTGAGGTGTATAGCTTTGTCAATACTCTGATATGCCCAGTTCCTAGTTGGGTTGTTATTTCACTGAGGAACTGGAATAATAACCCAACCAGGAACTGGGCATATCAGAGTATTGACAAAGCTATACACCTCAACAACATGTGTACTCGTCTCTACCACACTAATTCGGACTGCCTGAAGAGGTCACAGCCAAAGATGGCTGTCACCGAAATATATATAGCAGTAATAAACGAAGCCAAATTTTAAACATTTGACTTATTTATTTTATTTTATTTTACATTACTCCGGAGTAACTAAACCAACCTGCGCACTTCGTCGAGTGCGCCAATCTGCATACTGAGGTGTTGGTATACAACCAACATATACTCAGAATGTATATATATATATATATATATAGGACCCCGACGGCGAAGCGCCAGCCGTTTCGAAAACTATGTCCGAACTATTTCTACTACCCTAAGTATCGAGTACTCCGGTGCGTTATGGTCCACCTGGTTCCTTACCACACTTTCTTTGTTATATATATATATATATATATATATATATATGTTATATATATATATATATATATATAAGGTGTGATAACTTGCTTGAAGAATTGTGGAATATGCACATGAAAAGTGCGTGTAGGTCATTAGTAGGCCGTACCATGCAAGTGGATTATTATTATTGGCGACCTACGTAGTAAAACGTATCATCGTGAGCTCCGCAAAGGTTTGTTATTTTCAGTTGTTTAATATTGCTATTCATGGAAAATTTTTATTGTTAACTGTATATAAGTGCACATACAATGATTTCTGAAAAGGACACTCAAAAATATTGGGGCATTGAGCCCAAAATTTAAACTTTTTATAATTATCAAGCAAAAATGTTTCTTTGAAAAATAATGGATGACTCAGATTCACTCCTTCCTCACAATCCAACACCTCACACCGACACCACCATTGTAAATATTGCTACGTTTGCCAACATTGGAATTGTAAGCAGTAGCAATATTTTAAATTTGTCTCAGGCAGACGTTCATTTCCCGCCATTACCAATGTCTGCAGGTGTTAAATCCGCCAGCACCACCACTATCACCCCGACAACCACCACCCACACCCCCACCACATCGACAACAGAAACAAAAGAAAAAAATAAATTAACTCGTGATATCGAAATGAATTCAACCAAAATGAACTCTTCCACACCGAACACCACTGACGCCACCACTACCACAAGTGAAATTAAAATTAACAATAGCAAAAATAACGATAACAACAACAGTAACAATGAAATTAAAAAAACTACCCTGAGGTTTGCCAGAGTAGCAAAAACCTGCGAAGCGATCCAGGTAACTCAGGAGGAATTAGAAGAAGCCAAAGGGATGGTAAAGAAAGATGGGAACAGGGTCAGCACCCCCCCCCCCTCACAGACACACACACACCTAATAAAATGGAGCAACGTCGCCTATGAACCGTGTCCTATCGGACAATTAACATAAAGTCGCGCCGAGTGGAACGGGCATCCGAGTCCCAAATCCCAAAAGCTTTGGGACATGTGTGGGCAAAGAAAACACACATCAGACGTGGGCAGAAATATAGAACCTTGGACTTGTTTTTGAAACACCACAGGAGGCAAGAGAACACTCCATGGCCCCATTAAGAAGTGACGACTTCACACTCATCCCAAGCTATTGTGGCCAGAGACTTGTAAAGATCAGGGACACCCACGTTCCACCGCCCATCGAAATTCCCTGGCTAATGGCTGCCGTCCTCGCCGGCATCGAGGCCAACACCGAAATAATAGAAATAGCAAAAGAAAAGCAGGAGAACTGATCCGGATCTGGGATGAAGCTCCTGATCCAAGCGGACCATAAAAGCATTGAGGAGATACCAGAGGTAATATACCTCAATGACGGCAGCCACCTGACCGTAATCGTCGAGGGCAGAAGACCTAGGTGTGTCGTTTGTGGTGTAGGAACCCACCTAAGGGATTTTTGCCCTCAGGCTAAAAGGTTGAGGCCACCTCTCTTACCCACCCCAGTGACTCAACCATCAACACCGCCATCAGCAGAAATGGCAGCAACAACTGTAGCAGCAACAACAAAAGCAACTGTAACAGCAACAACCCCAGCAACAGTAGCAAAACCAACACCACCACCACCCAAACGCCCCAGAATTAGCACCAGCGCCTACACCATCCACCACGCCACAACCAATACCAACGCCTGTGGAGGATTTTCCACTCCCCGGCTTATCGCAACTGGAGACAGATTGTGATGACGAGGAGTGGGGAACGGTATCAGGAAAAAAGGAAAAAAGAAACCAAAAAATAAAAATTCTCTTCCCTCCTCCTCCAAAAACAAAATACTGAGGGAAACAAATAAATTAGCAAACAAGAAAGTTAAGACAGATATGCCACCATCCACACCAGCATCACCAACTCCATCACCACAAACACCAACACCATCACCATCATTAACCCCAACACCACCATCACCATAACCACAATAGTCACCAACAAGCGTAACAGAAACAACCCACAGCAAACGCAAACAAAACAACCAAAACGATACACACTACACAGCATTAAATTTGAACAACAACCAATTATTACACTACATGCGACACAACACGAGCATCACAGAAAAAGACTACACAACAACCCAAAATTCACACCACCTCCACACATACAAATCACTCGCATCACACAGAAAACGTACACGACACTGAAACAAAAATACCCCAAAGACATCGGAGACTTCCGACAAACACTCTCCAGGAGGATTTATAAGGACATCCTTCCGGAGGAGGCCACAAGCAGTGAAAAGGATGGACAAACCATCCTTCGTCTACGAGAAGTAACGTAAGTGCTGTTTCCCATCTTTTACACTCCATTTCAACTTGACCTCACTCAGAATAGGCAGCATAAATGCGCGTGGCTTGGGGTCGTCATGGAAGCAGGGCCACCTCCTCAACGACCTCAGGTCACTAAACGTAGATGTAGTGGCATTCAGCGAGACCAGAATCTCCGAAGCACGGGCCTTCGCACCGATCTTCGGCGGCTACAATGTGTACGTATCTCCCAGCCGTCCGGGATCGGGGGAGGAGTTGCTGTGCTTTTTCGGAGAGGTTTGGATCTCGCCATACGGGCCATCTTTCTGGACCCAGAAGGTAAGTTGATGGTGCTAGACGTAACCAGCGGAGACGGGCAAGCTTTCAGGCTAGTGGCTGTCTATGCCCCGACAGGAGCAGGGCCGCCTGATTTCTTCCGGCGTCTGGAGACCTTCCTTGGAACATCCCAATCTTTAGGTGTTAGTGGGCGACTGGAACGGGATCTTAGATGTTGACGGGGGCCATCGTCAACAACAAGTGGTGGTTTGCTCTGAAAGGAGAAATTAGAATAGAGTCCATTAGGTTTAGTAAGGCTTTAGCAATAGAGAAAAATAGAGCAGAGGGAGAATTAGTTAGAAAATTAGACGATGCGCTTAGCAAAGGTATCGCGAACGACGTACTTGCGGCGAAATTGGCCCTTGACCAATTCTTCAATGCAAAGAACGAAGGCTGTGTTGTCAGAGCTAGGGTGCGTGCTCTCAGAC
The DNA here is from genome assembly GCA_964016885.1 of Eledone cirrhosa. Lineage (NCBI taxonomy): Eukaryota > Metazoa > Mollusca > Cephalopoda > Octopoda > Eledonidae > Eledone > Eledone cirrhosa. Next base: position 38,315,667 of record OZ024746.1, read on the forward strand.
ACGAGGGAACGAAAGCGGTTCAATGGGTCCGAGTGGCGGAGGCGCGTCGTGGCAACAAAGCCACGATCCGGTCTTTGGTGGACCACGACGGGCGCATGCTACTCGATCCCGGGCAAATGTGTGAAGCTTTTCAGCGACACTTCGCTCAGTTGTTCGGGGGCAGCGGCGGGCCGGATCGAGGGATGGACTTTAGTGTCTACCTCAACGGACTGCCGCGGCTCTCGGCCACTGAGGCGGAGTGTTGCGAAAAGCGGATAACAGCAGCTGAAGTACGGGAGGCAATAACTAGCTGCACAAGGGGTAAATCGCCTGGTTTGGATGGTCTGCCCTATTAACTTTAGGTACAGATGCCAGACTTGTTCGGAGGCCTCTTGGTGGACGTCTACTGCAACTGGCAACAGAACGGGAGGATTCCCACCTCTGTGAGCCGAGGAGCTGTGGCGCTGCTGAGAAAGGATCCGAACAAGGGGGATAGTATAGATAATTTTAGACCCATAACTCTGCTAAACACAGAGTTCAAGATTTTGGCCAAGGTGCTAGCAAAGAGTTTGGCGCTTGTCGTTGGTGGTCTGGTGGGAGAGGCGCAGACATGCGCCATTCCCGACAGATCCATCCACGACAACCTCCACCTCATGCGATACATCGTAGAGAGGGTAGCTAGGGAATCTTGCACGGGTGGGTCCTTGATCAATTTAGATCAGTCGAAAGCTTCCGATAGGGTCGATCATCATTACCTAGCGGCAGTCCTGAGGGCGGCTGGCTTTGGGCCCGTCTTCAGAGGCTGGATCGCTGCTATGCACAGCGACATCTGCTCTGTGGTGAGAGTGAACGGTCACCTTTCGGAACCATTCAACATCATGCGCTCAGTCCGCCAAGGATGTCCACTCTCGTCCCTCTTGTACGTATTGCCTCTCGATCCATTACTGCACAAATTGGAGACGCTGAGGGGTTCCCGCGCGAACTAGGATGGGGAAGATCCGTGTCAGCATATGCGGACGATGTCACCGTAGTGGTGTCGAACGCCAAACACATCGAGGCGATCGGCACTACACTAAGAGAATACGAAACGGTGACATGGGCAATGATCAACCAGGAAAAGTCAGTGGGCCTGCAGCTCGGCCCCTGGACAGACGGACCAGTTAAATTGCTCGGGGCCTGGTTCGGTCCGGATCTCCAGACGGACAAAAACTGGGACGAGGTGACGAGCAGGGTGGCATCTCTCATCCAGACATGGGCCGAGAGGAAGCTATCCCTGAAAGGTCGAGCGGAGGTGGATAACGCGTATATCGCGTCCGTCACCTACTACCGCCTAACCGTCGTACCTTGTCCTAAGCCCCGCCTGACTGCGCTGGAGCGTTTGCTCTTTCGCTTTTTGTGGAAGGGACGCGCTCCGATGGTCAGGCGATCCATCTGCTGTCAACTCCCGCAACGTGGAGGGCTGGGAATGCCGTGGCTGATGATGCGCAGACACGCGCTCAGTCTACGACATCTCCACCTCTTCCTCGACGGTGATCAGGTGTGGTCTGCGTTTGCTAGACGCGTCTTTCCCCAGCTGTCTCCTTGACGGAGCAGCAGTCATGGGTCAAGCGAAGACCCAGGGGGAGCGCTTGGAGACTGGAATGTCTTCAGGCGCTCACAGCCCTCGACCAATCGGGCAATGTGATCGGTGGAAACTCCACCTTTGCGTTCTATAGAGGATTATTGGAGAGGAAGAGCGACGACGTACTTGGGGAAACTCTAGGCGTCGACGAAAATCAACTAACCAATCTCTTCGGAAGAACTTTCGGGCCGGGGCCTATGGACAACTTCCAGAAATCCCTGGCCTGGCAGTGCTACCGAGGAGCTTTGCCAGTTCGGGATAAACTCTACAGTCATGGAGGTGCCGTCAGCCGGGCATGTCCGAGATGCGCGCAGGGCGACGAAACCGTCCTGCACGCACTCGTCCAGTGTCCGAGCATTGCTGACTTGTGGGTTTATGTCGAACACCTGCTGTCGCGTGTGGGACGGAGCAAGCTATCAGCTGAGTCCTTAGTGAGGATTGACCCGCCCTCTTCCTTTAGCCGGGAAGGGCAAGCAGTTTTTATCTGTCTGGTGGCTATGGCGAAAGAGATAGTATGGTGGACACGTTTGAAAGGGCTGAAGACGAGCACTTACTTCTTTGATGATGCCCTTATTAACTTTTTCAAATTTCATTTGAAAAGGAAAATCAGCGTAGAAAGGAAAGTGCTCTCTTCCCAGCATTTTATTGAAACATGGGTGAGAGAGGCAAGAATGGCCCGAATGAAGTATGTGTCTGTATGTGTCTGAGTATGTGTCTGTAAATTAAAGGTGGAAAACTAGGAGAGGGCACTTGCCCTGGTGGTCAGGGTCACTGTGGCTTTTTAATGGGCTTTCTCCACGAATGTCCCTCGGAAGTCTCCCCCTATTGGGGAATTTTTTTCATTGTTCTATTATTACATCCTCTGTTTCTTGTTTTTTACACGCAGAAATGCCCATTTGTACTGCCCTGTATTGTCCTGTACTGTCTTTAATGTCTACATTATGTAGACCCTTGTGGTTAATAAAGAAAGCATTAATATTATATATTATTATTGTTGTTATTCCTTGAATCTCAGTCATTGATGTTGGTTAACTGGAAAGTCCGTTGGATTGAATATCAAGCCACTACCTGCAGCCTCAGATATTCAGGACGTATCGGAGGGTTCTTGCTGTTCCAAGCAAGCATGCCTTTTGAAGCGTTCCAAAAAAGCGTGAAGGGGCCGATTTTCTTTAACCATCCCTGGAAACTTTTGGAGATAGTCCCCAGTGCGCCTATGACAATCGGGATCACTTTGACTTCATGGCAGTTCCAAGTCCTTTTCACCTCCCACTTTAGGTCCTGGTATCGGTTAATTTTCTCCCTCTCCTTCTCTTGCACTCTCGTGTCGAACGGGCAGGCCACATCCACAATCAGACACGATCTTTTTTCTTTGTCCACAACCACCAGGTCAGGTCTATTGTGTTCCAGTTTTTTGTCCGTCTGTATCCTAAAATCCCACAGCACCTTCACCTGATTGTTCTCCATCACCGCCTCTGGCCTATGCTCATACCATTTCTCAGAATGTGGTAAATTGTTTACTTTGCACAGGTGCCAGTGGATCACCCTGCCCATCACATCGTGTCTCCAGCCCTTATAGTGCGTCTGGGCTAGGTGTTTACACTCGGACACAATGTGAGCCACAGTCTCTTCTCTCCCTCCACAGATCCTGCACAGTGGGCTAACCTCCTCCTTGTAGATATGGTGCTTCAACCACTTCGTTTTGAGGGCCTGCTCCTGCGCAGCCATTAGCATTCCTTCTGTAGCCTTTTTGAGGTCTCCTCTTCTCAACCAGTTCCATGTCTGTGGATCTCTAAATTCAGTTTTCTCAAAGAAGGTACTATGAAGGGATTTTCCCTTAAGGCTGCTCTTCCTCCTTGATGTTATTTCCTCCTTGGACATCCCCTGGCCTACTGTCCCCTCCTTCAGTACAGTTCTGAGCATTGGCTCCTTACTATAGGTCACGTATTTGTATAGGTTGTTTTTCTCCATCTGAACACAGTCCTCTATGCTGATAAGACCTCTTCCACCCTCAGATCTCCTTAGGTAGAGTCTATCGACATCACTCCTCTTGTGGAACATGTTGTAGATAGTCAATAGCTTCCTAGTCTTCCTATCCATTTCTTTTTGTTCAGCAACATTCCATCTCAGAATTCCCGCACTGTACCTAATAATAGACACAGCTCGGGAATTTACTGCGCTTATGGCATTTCTGCTGTTCAGATGTGACTTCAATACGCTCCTTACTCTCCAAATGTATTCAGTTCTTAACAATTCCTTCATTTTTTTGTTCTTTATGCCATCAGCCTCCAGAACGCCCAAATACTTGTATCCTTCCTCAGAGTCAATTTCCTTTATCATCTCACCTGTTGGTATCTGGATCCCGTTACTTCTGCTCAACCTACCCCTCTTCATCACAATGACTCCACATTTACCAATACCAAACTGCATACATATATCACTGCTGAAAATACGGACAGTGTCAACAAGCACATCCAACTCCTTCTCACTTTTCCCGAAGAGCTTAAGATCGTCCATGAAGAGGAGGTGATTGATGGTAAGCTCTCCCCTTCCCAACTTGTATCCTGCTCTCACTTTTCGCAGCATAATGGTCAAGGGCATCAGGGCAAGGACAAACAACAGAGGGGACAGGCTATCTCCCTGGAAGATACCTCTCTTGATCTTCACGCTTCCCAAGGATACTCCAGTTGATGTCAACTCTGTCTCCCAGGACCCCATACTCCTGCCCAGCAACTGTCTGATGTTATCTGCCACCCTGAAAATATATTATTATTATTATTATTATTATTATTATTATTATTATTATTATTATTATTATTATTATTATTATTATTATTATTATTATTATTATTTTTTGTTTTGAATATATTTGATAATGGATTATTAATATATTTAAAAATATACGCAAATAAGCGATCACCAGGAAGGAAATCTTTATTTTCCCTGAAGCCGCACCCCTTTGGTAATGGATAATTAAACCGAACATTTTGGGGATTATTAAATTTCTAATGTAACTTTCAGTCATTCGTCCTTGGGCAGTCAGATAAATCTGGTTAATTGATTCCTCCACACAAGAAACCCCTACCTCATAGTTTTTGTGGCCGGTATAATCGTTCTACTTATGATTTTAGTATTTTTCTGGTTAGTTCTAATAGAGGTTTGTGTGTTTATGACAGAATATTTAACCTGTATCTCTTCACCCATGTATATTTAAAATTTCCCAAGAGATGTAGAAATTATCTAAATATGAAAATCAGCAAATAGGTATAACTAGAAAATTCGAAGCAATTCTAAAAAACAGATGTATTGAGAGTGATTTGAAACATATGTAGATATGTATAACTAGGAATTAGAATTCACAAAAAATAGCACTAAACTTTATGCTTGCTTACTACTTAGAGTACTATAAGAGAAAATGCAAGAAGGAAGAAAATATAGAAGAAAGGAAAAAAGAAAAAGGCAAAGAAGCAAACAAAAAAGAAGGAAAGAAGGAATGCGAGATAATGAAATAAATAAATAGAGAAGAAATCAAAAGTGTGATATTGTAAAACAAAGAATAATAGATTGATTCTTAGAATAAATGTAAGAATAAAATAAAACAAAAACTGATAAAAATAATATTAGGAATAACTAATGGATAAAATACCTCCAATAAAAGAGAAGTTTCGAATGAAGAGCAATAAAATCAATGCCATCTGTCGTTGGAAAGAAGTGTGCAAGAATTCCGACTTTATTATAGAAAAATATTTTGAAATTATTTCAGTAAATTGTTTTTCCTTAGAGTATTGAAACATTTTTTGTACGAACAGTAAAAAAGAGAAAAGTATTGGCCTTTGGTATGAAGTCGATTGTTGGTAACCGTTTTCATTTAAAATTGTTATCGCTTTTGTTGCTGTTACTCAGCTCCTACATACACACATACAGACACACAGCAAGTGAGAAAAATCGGATGGAACCACAGTAAATAGGGTACTCAATACATAAGTGCAGTGATGACAGAGATTTATATAGAAAAGGTTTCTACGGGAGTAGAACTGTTTCATTCGTATGAAACAGTCCTAGTCCTGTGGAAATCGTTTTTACGTAAATCTCTTTCTCTCGCTATATATATATATATATATATATATATATATATATATATATATATATATGTATATATATTTATATATTAGAAAGTGAGGTTTTTGTTTACAAATTGAAAAATAACCGAGGTGTCCTACACGAGTGAAAGTATAAAGAAAAAGAGATGAAATCTAAAATGCAACTTGAGTCTTATTTTTTTTTTTTAATATATATATTAATTTGGTTCCTTTACCGGTTTCGCAGTTCTTCTGCTTTTCAAAAGGTGAGTTGAGATGGAGGGTCTGTGGTTTTTCTCACATCTGGTTGGTCTCTGAATGTTACTTGTTTTATATGGAAAAAGTGGCTCGAAATGCCAGGTTTTTCGAGAAGTAATTTGATTGGTTTGTCAATAATTATAATAAATTTCGCGCCAGTTCGCGTTACAATAGTTCTTCAAATAAGAGGGGGTGTTGTCACAGGTTGTTATTTCATATATGAGAGTTTGAATTTCTTTTTACTTGAAAAAAGGAGCCCACGAAGGCTTTTTTTTGGTTGGTTATAAATGAAATTATGGTTGTCACGTGAACAAGTTTTCATTAAATTTTCGTGCCCTTATTTGGAAATCCATTCTGTAGCCTTTTTAGAGACTTTTATGATAAGTGAAAGATAATTGTTTCTACTTTAGGCACAATGCCAGCAATTACCCAGTGCATTACTGGTACTTTATTTTATCGACCCCGTAAGGATGAAAGGCAAAGTCAACCTCGGCGGGATTTGAACTCAGATCATAAAGGGACGTAACTATGCTGGAAAGCATGGCTTCCGACTCTCTACCGATACTGCCAATCCACCGCCCTCTCTATGATAAGTGAAAGATAATGGTCAAGAGAAAGGGATAGGAGAATTGTTCTGGTTCAGTGAATATGGTTAGTTCGCTGGAGTGTCAGAATTCTGATTTTCTATTGAATAAAGAAAGTAAAGATATGTATGTTTATTTGTGTGCTTGTGTGTGTGTGTGCGTGTGTGTGTGCGTGTGTTGTGTGTGTGTGTGTTTGAATTTCTTCACTTAAAAAAAAGGGTGGATCACGAAGGCTTTTTTTTAATAAACGTGATTTGATTGGTTATAAATGAAATGTAGTTGTCACGTGAACAAGTTTTCATTACATTTTCACGCCCTTATTTGGAAATCTATTCTGTAGCCTTTATAGAGAATGTTATGACAATGGAAAGATAGTGGTCAAGAGAAATGGGATTGGGAGAATTCTTCTGGTTCAGTGAATATGGTTAGTTCGCTGGGGTGTTAGAGTACAGATTTTCTATTGAAGTAAAGATATGTATGTTTATTTGTGTGCTTGTGTGTGTGTGTGTGTGTGTGTGTGTGTGTGTGTGTGTGTGTGTGTGTGTGTGTGTGTATTGGAAGATGATTCTATTAGTAGAAATGGGGGAGGGAGTCATGTGTGTGTATACGGGTGTTATGTGTGTGTGTGTGCGAGTATGTTAAGATGGAGAGAATATATATTTTGTGTGTGTGTATATATGTGTGTAGGAAAGTGGTTCTATTAGTAGAAATGGGGGAGGGAGTTGTGTGTGTGGGGGTTGTTATGTGTGTGTATGGGTGTTATGTGTGTTGGAGTATGGTTAGCATGTTAAGATGAAGAGAATATATATATATATATAGTATGTGTGTGTGTGTGTAGGAAAATGATTCCTTTAGTAGGAATATTTTTGAATGAACATATTTTCCTTACTTATTCGTATTTGTTCTGTTGTATTGTCAGTGCAAACGTATGTTAAGGTTTATTTAGTTCGGGTTTTTATTTTCTAAAGTAGAAGTTGTTATGTGTGTGTGTGTATGTCATATTATGGTGTTGACATAATGTATATTAAACCATATTTAATGCTGGTCTATATTTTTGAATAAACATATTTTTTTTATTTATTCGTATTTGTTCTTATATTTATATATATATACATATATATGTGTGTGTGTTTTTGTATTTATAATATTTATATATATATAGGGTGTCACATAAAATGTATATGCACTTTTGTATATGTGTGTATGCACACACACACACACACACACACATACATACATATATACATATATATATGTATGTCTATTGTGAACGATACTGATGACGGTAATGATGAGAATCAATAGAAGAAATAGTACTTTGTTGCTTTAGGTAATCCTTCTCCTCTTTTTTCTTTTTGTTTTGCTTTTCTTAATTTAGTGGAAGAGACGTTTTATTTTCTCGTCCTCACACGATATTATTCCACACATAGTTTTCTTTTTGTTGTTTTCATGTTGTAGCTGCTGTTGTATTGTTTATAGAGATGCGGCTGCTATTATTCTGTGGATGCTGTTATAGTTGTTGGTAATAAGGACGAAGAAGTTCATATATTGGTGATAACAGAGACGATGAAGACAATGATGATGACGACGAGAAGAAGAAGAAGAAGAAGAAGAAGAAGAAGAAGAAGAAGAAGAAGAAGAAGAAGAAGAAGAAGAAGAAGAAGAAGAAGAAGAAGAAGAAGAAGAAGAAGAAGAAGAAGAAGAAGAAGAAGAAGAAGAAGAAGAAGAAGAAGAAGAAGAAGAATGGAAATCTGTGTCACAGTTTGCCAATTCTATACTTCTCAATAGATTTTCTTGAATAGAGGCAAATGCAATGTGATTGTGTAATGTAAAGAGTGGCGTAATGCTATGTTAGGAGAATTTCGCATTAAAATCTCGACACAATTCCAACAGGCCATGCTTAATGATATACAAGCATAAATAATAAATATTTTCGTCATTTTGAACCCAGGTGGCCAAGAGTGGCGCGTGACCAATGTTGTTGGACACAACAAATGGAGTCTTCTCCTCCAGAAGTTACAATACCCTAATAATGATGAGGATCATGTTATGGTTATCCCAATATCATGAACACGTTGGGAGTAATCCATATTTCATCTCTGGAAACAGTCGCGAGAGTCCAAAAATCTGCTCAATATTTTGCAGCTTCAAATGTCAACATAAATTATCCAACATACACACATACACGCACTGTGCCGTTCCAATTACAATAAATATGTACATATAAATTTCCACACTACATCAACAAAGTCTCAGCACACAATACCATGGCACAGACATAAAACAAACGCAGCATACGCATTTATAGATCACATTTGCAATGCGTACGTACAACGTCTTGCACACATTTGAGTTGCTGTCCACACATTGTAAAACTCATTTCTCTTCGTATTTTTCTTTATCTCATTCATTTGCCTTTCAGACATTAACCACGGAAGGTGTTTGGTTCTCAGTTCTTTCTTTTCTTATTTTTTTTTATATTTTTTTATGATGAAAGACATATTATAATCTTCTTTATCCCACCGTGAAAATTATATACTAACCTTGTATTGCCATCATTCATCTGCTTTTGTTTGGTTTTTAAATACTTCTTTGCATTTATATATTTTAATAAAGCAGGGTGAGGAAAAAATACAAATTGTGATACAATCCACACATTTGGTATGAAAACTAACAATGTCACCATAAACCAAAATCGACACATGGCCACCTACATGTATACCAGTTTCCAAGATGGCAAAGCCTTTTCAAATATGGCGGCAAAATTGATTTACATTTTGTACATTTACATCCTGCAAGCCATACAGCTTATTCTGTAGATTATATTCCCATAACAACTACTTCAATATCTGAGCTTTTTAAGATAACAGCCGAAAGGCTTTCATGAATTACTGAATAAGAAGCATGCAGAAAGAAGACTACGTTACTTATCTATTCATAAATGTAGCGTTGCAAACCGAAGGAATCCGGTGGTGTCATGCTACAAAATAAGGAGTCCTTTTTTATGCCAATGAAATATGTTTGATCAATTGCTTTGAGAATTCTGTATGCAAAGAATGCAAACATCAAAGATTTTCTATTCATTTTCTATACAAATTGCTTGGAGTATCGCAGTACTCGCAACTCTGCCAGGAAATTCTTTAGTATATGTTTTTCATGCTGCATTTATTGTAAAAATTAAACGGATGTGTGCTTATTTGAGTTTCTGTATCCGTTTCTGTAATTTGAACTGTACCTCATCCTTTGAAAAAAACTGAAATGTTGACCTCCATGTCACAAACAGAACATTTGCAAGTTCTGCATAGCCCATTATGATAAGATCAGCTGTAGGTTCTTTTACATGGATATCTGATGCATGTTGTTTTAGTAGAGACAACATTTTTGATTTGTTGCCGTTGTCCACTCTGAGCCAGTGCTGGTGATGAATTCCGGTTTTCATGCTGATATAACTGAATCAGAACATATTGTTCAATCTGGAGTGAGGTTAACTAGGTTAAGAACAGATTACCGTTACTCTTTAACATCTGCAATGGACTCTGATTTCGAACTGAACAATAACATTTTGTTCTTGCGCATTTGCTATTATACCCTACTTGTCTTCAACCTCTCTGTAAAAATCTATGAATTGTTCCCTTCCACGGCTCTGCTTAGTTCTCACTGAATCGGTCACTTTTGTCTCTACTACTGCATGATTATCTAACGCAATCATACCCACTTAATCATCTTCAAAACGATTGTCCATTTCTCTTCTAATACATTTAAGGTTCTCCACTCTTTAAAGGTTCTAATTTATTTACGTTAAGAAATGAACTGATTACTTTGAAGTTACTTCAACCCCATAAATTACCTTCCCGTGTGGTTCGATTGTAAACGACTATTGTTTCGTTAATTGGAGCCATTTAGACGATGATGTTTAGGTATGTTGGGTGATTATCATCTGCTCATTGCAGATGAAAGGTGCGGTTCATCTTCCTTAAAGAATTGATATCAATAGCTTGACATTAAATGAACAGTCATTATTGATTTAAAATGCAATTAAGCTTTAACACGTAATTTAAAAGTAACCATTTAGAAAGCATGGCCACCATCTGTAAATTTAGTAGCATTCGAAGTGGCCGGAAGGTGTTTATGAAAAGGTATACTAAAGAGAGCTGGTCCGAATTTCATACTTCTTCTTCTTCGATTTTTTCTTCATCGTCAACCTCGACATCATCGTCTTCATAGACAGAAGGAACCCCCCCCCCCTCCCCCCATTGACGATACACAAAACAAAAAGAAAAAATAACATCAACGACACGCGCACCTACGAAATTCACTTCATCTGCGCACATATTACATTACCAGTGATAGTATCGGTATCTCTGCTTCGACCACCAACCCCACGCGCCGGACTATTTACCTGCGCACCTCACCCATGTTGATAAACCTTTTTTTCAATGTTCCTCTTTTTCCTGATGAAAGACTAACGTCTGATTTGAAGCCTAAATTTTCTTTTTCCAACAAAGTGAAACAAATAAGACTTTGTATTATTGAATTTCTATGGTCGTTTCGTTTATCTTGAACTATATATGTGCGTGTATGCACGTGCGGCAGTGTGTGTGGGGGTACAGCCAATCTGAAGCCGTGAGTACTCTCCTTTGATTCTATACCGTATCTCATTATGGAGTTAAACGCATTCATTGAAAGATACATACATATGTATAAGGAGTAGTGTATATTAGTTTTTGAACCTTAACATGCTGTTCCCCTATTTCCAATATAATAATGAGAATTCAAAACCTGCAAAGTCCACTTGATTAGTATTGTACTAAGGCAGGGATATTGTAGAATAAGGTTTGTATACCTTTTGGTTTATATATTTTTGTCATTTTTGTTGTTGTTTATATCCGGACCACATCTTATTGAAAGGATCTATGACAAAGGTCTCTCTAGTTGTGACCATTACGGGTCTTTTTTTTTCAGTTATGATATATCTAGAAAAACATTTTGTTTATTCTTTTTTAGTTATGTTTTCTTGCTGTTATTGTTGTTGTTTATATTTTTCAAACAGCCCCCCCCCCCCCCCCCCAATATACATTCCAACGCTGGTTCGTTATTGCCAGTGTTATTCCAATTTCATAATCTTTCATAATTTACCGCACTGTTATATTTTATTGTTCTCTGTGGAACAATGATAACCTACACTGCTGGAAATTATTGTTTTGTTTTTTTTGCTTAATACTTGTGCTGCTACTGATGAAGTTACCACTATTGTTAATCGCCATTTCTAGTTTATGTCTTGCAGTCTTTCACAATGACCCTATTTTAGTTCTCAGCTGAGACTACTTCAGTTACAATACTGATTCTGTGCTTTTAGGAAAATACTATTAATAGAGTCAGTATAGGTTATTCGTTATAATTTCTATGAATGTTATACGTTCAGACTTCACCTTTGTCTTGCCGTGAAGTTTTCTTATCTATGAACTCTTGTATTCAATAAAATAAGTAACAACCAAGAATTCAAGATAATTATCGACAACATCCTACGTCCAGAAATGTGTGACCTAACACTGGTACAGCAACGTACAAAATGCTTTTCAGATTTTATTTCAAATTCTACTTCAGTGAACATAGCAATTCTTATTCATTGACTCGATGAAATAAATACCAGATAAGTATTCAGATAGGTTTAAATTATTGTTCACATCATAATATGTGGCATGCTAGAAACGATGATAATCATGACTCCTAATTTGTCAGAAACACAACAAATATTTTTCACATATTAAATAGAATTGTATATATCTTCAAGAATTAGAGATATAAAGGTCCAGGTAAAACATCTTTTTTTTTTTTTAAATATTAAAATTAAATGTCACAAGTCAACAAGTCAAAGTTTACATGGCATAATGAATATACGACCAGTAAGCAATACAGCATTTCACACGCTAGCTACTAGAAAACGATTGATGTGTCCAACAGTCTTGCCGAAAATGCATGCAACTCTAGAATGTGCACACATTTTCCTCTCTAACGTCATTACTTCTTACGGGAAAAATATCGTCAGATACTTTTTTGATCGAACTGATATACACAGGCAAGCTCGCACACACATGCACAGACGCACGTGTGTGTGTATATGTATGTGAGGATATTTCAAATAATAGTAGTACTTGGAATTATGTTAACTGTGACAAACTAACTTTCTTCATTTCTATACACGCTGGCCTTGTTAAACATCAACCCTAAATCCACGCTCCTGGCGTCCTTTCGTTTCTTTTTCTTTGTTTCTATCTGTTTCTTTGTTTTCATTCTTTCTTGCCTTTTGTTTGTTTGCCTTTGTTTGTTTATCTATGAGCTAGGCACAATTTATTTCTCTCTACGATTGTCTTGAATAATTTTCCATATTGTTGACTATCGACTTCTAATTGTAGCCACCATCTGCAATGGCGTCCTTTATTCCTTTCTTGTGTGTCCCCTGTTTAGCTGGTTGTGATTATTTTTTCTTTCTCTCCAGGCCAAATGGGCCGTATTTTTTTTCCATTGTGTCATTCCCTGTTTGTTGTATGTGTGTTTTCTAATACTAAGAACAGAGATTGTGTAATCATCGCATCACAGCCTTACAATATATTTTTTTTATTTGTACTCTTCTTGATGTTAACCACACTAACCATGGCACACAGAGTGTAAATGTCTGAACAAATACCGCAAATTAATTTGGCCAATACTCTAATAATTCCGGTAATACAATATCTAGATTTATATTATGTTTTATTAACCTGATATGATGGGCTTGCCATTTGTTTTTATTGCTTCTTAAAGTAAGAAAATGAACGTTGACATCGGTGGTATTTGAAAGCAGAACGTGTAAACCAGAAAAAAGTGGAATTTATTTTATCCGACGCGACAACCATCCTGTCAATTCCCGTCCTCATATTCAACTATAATTTGCTTCAAAATCTGTAGCATCGTGCTTATTTTGAAAATTGTTATTTTATTTAAACACGAGAGTTGAACACAGAATTTGTAGCGTAGCATGCGGTTACTATACATTGTGATCTTTAGATGCATTCTTCACGTTCAATTGCCACTGGTTTTGAAACTTCTCTTTAGTGTTTCCTATCTAAAATATAGAAAGAATAAAGAAAAGTCGTCAAAATAAAAGCACAAACAAATAAGTACCAACCATAAAACTGGATCAACGTAAGTGCATCTGTGATTATATATACACTGCAAAAACATGTTTAGCCTAATATTGAATTCAGAAACCATTATTATGAGATTTATTAAAGGAAAGGGTGTTTTGACAGAATCGTTAGAGTGTCGGACACAATACTTTGAGGTATATCGTTATGTCCTTTTACGTTCTTAGTTAAAATCCCTTACGGGGTTGATAAAATAAATTACCAGGAACATACTTGAGTCGATTTAGTTGGCTTTCCCCTCCCTTAAAATTGTTGGACTTGTACCCTGATCAGAAACAGTTATTACTATCATATTTATGAAAGGAGGAGGTGCATTGGCAGAATCGTTAGAGCATCGGGTACAATGCTTTGAGGCATTTATTTACAGCCTTTTACGTTATGAGTTCAAATCTCGCACCCACTAAGTTGTCTTTCATCCTTACGGAGTCGAATAAGTAAAGTGCCAGTCTTGTAGTGGGGTCGATTTAATCGATTTTCTCTTTCTACCCAATTGCTCTGTCATGTAACTAATGTAGAAATCATTATTATAATTATGATAGTCTCCATTGCCACATGGCGAGCGGCCATGTTCCTTTAAATTCTAATGTAAAATGCAAGGAAAATACTAACAGTGAAGACAAGATGAGCAATACATGATTGCTGTTTTCCACTAATAGAAGCTTCGTGAAATTGCTAAATAAAGAATGGGACACTGGGCAAGATATTGTTGATTGAATATCACTGATTGAATGCTTGCATGATAAATGCCGATTTGAGAGTGAAGAACAACAGCAAACACATACCAGACCTTCATAAAATCGATATTAACGTAGCTATCCAAACCAAACCACACTAGATTTTAGGCCGCATGCTTATATTAGAATTGATAAAATTCATTACGAAATTAGTTAATTTACTTGCTTTTCAAATGCTACATGTATTATCGTAGACACACACACAGTCAAGCACACATACATGCACTACTCCTCATATATATATATATATATATATATATATATGCATAATCGTATGAGTTTTATGTCGTTAATGAAGTCCTTTTCTCTTTTTTGAATTATTTTGTATTCTTTCTTTGTTAGTGCGTTGGTTTTCTCTTACTAACGATGTGGTATCTATATTTTTGCATTATATTATTGTTTTCTTTAACATTCTTTCTTCGAAAAACAAAAGGATAGTATAATATGGAAAAGCATTGCTTAGGTTTTTTTTTTTTAAAACAAAACTATATGAGGAGTTCTGTTGCATCTTATCGTCGTTATAACAATGAAACAAAAAGCTATACAATATTTCTAGCTATTAATCATTTATTTTATATTTTCATGTTGTTAATATTTTCCCTCTTTTATAGAGACATGTGATTAAAAGTTTTCAAACCAACAATTATATATATATAAAGGAAACAAATAAACAGCATAGCATGATAAAAATACGTTCGCGATAAGCGATAACTATAACAATCAAAATAATCGCTTTTTCCTTCTTTCCCTAACATTCACTCGAGGTTAACTTTGGTTTTCATCCTTATTTTCATTCCATATTTGGTTAAGAGATATATGCTAAATTTTGGTTAAGAGATATATGCCAAATTTTGAAAAATATTTCATATTTTCACTATTCCGCTGACTGATTTTATTGGCAGAATGGATCTATATATTTACATGCATGCTCCTCAGTTATTTCCGAAATACGTGTGTGTAAATATGCACAAAGGCACCTAAATATATAGATACAGATATAAATCTCTAGGTATGTAAATATGTATGCATATATACAAGTATGTATATATGTCTGGCACCGAACCTGCGACTTCGTTTGCATTCAATGATGTAGGCCAGTTCTTTTTGGGCAAATGCATCTGATGTTCAGGGAGTGGGACTGGCCCCGTGCAAAGTCTTCCCTCACTTAAAAAAGCTTCAAACACAGACATCGCTTCATATGTGACATTTTTGGCAATGCATTGTATTGCTGGCCACAGGCAAGTCCCTAGCAGAATTACAAGTCTGTGAATGTTGTGCTTAATTATCAAGCGATGGTATTAATCGATATCGTGTTGAATCATCATGTATATATGTATGTATAAACGTTTGAGTGTATGTATGCATATATGTTTGTATGGATAGATGTTTACATACATGCATGCTCCATTGTTTTGCATTGGATTACTATTGTATTAATGTCCTGGATGTCATGTTTGCTGGATAAATATCATTATATGAATTCTTTTCTTTGCTGTTGTCCGTTATTTTGTTGTGAAGATTTTTTTTTCTGAAGTTTGTATTTCATATTTTAAATTTTTCGTTTTCGTCATATATGTCTCTAGCCCTGTAAACACAAATTCATTATATCCGAGTGTGACATTCATTAACGCTGTTTTTTTGTGTGTTTTCTTCTCTTATTTGTCATTGTTTACATTATTGCATTTTCAAGAGCTTTCTGGTGTGCCTCTCTATTTCATTGTATTTAATGTCCTGTCACTAAATGAAGGTTGCGAAACATCTCAACACTTGAGCATTCTTTACTTGTTGGTGTTTAGGTCTGTCATCATTCTAGCTGTAACCAGCATCTCTTTACAGATAAGATTACATTATACAACATTATCTAATATGTGATTGGGGCGGTGGATTGGCAGTATCGGTAGAGGGTCGGACTCCATGCTTCGACGCATAGAGTTACGACCCTTGCCATTCTGAGTTCAAATCCCGCCGAGGTTAACTTTGCCTTTCATCCTTACGGGGTCGATAAAATGAAGTACCAGTAATGCACTGGGTAATTGCTGGCCTTATGCCAAAAGTAGAAACAATTATCTAATATGTGATTTGAGAGAAACACTTAGCAATCTGTTTAATAGTGTTCTTTCCATTGTTATGTTTTCTGGATGAGTATTTCTTTGGTTTCCTCTTACCTGGCCGGTAGATATTATCAGCAATGGAAAGACCACTGAAATCATTGTTTCCTTGTTTAGATATGACGAGATCACCGCTACAGTCGGTAAGCGTATGTGGTATGGAATCTTGTCGATCGACTTCCTTTCCTTTACTGTATAAAACAATGTGATCAAAACAATAATAAAATTACGTTGAGGATAATGGATTTCATTAGTATATATCAGTGTTAACATCAATTCTATCCAAGGGGTCTAGATCAATATCTAAATGAGAGCATGAGGAAATCTCATCTAAACGGTACTGAAATGACATCCTAGTGATTGAATAAAGAACCCGTTTTTTGGTTATGAAATGTATTGGGGGGAAAGGCCGTGCTTATAGTTTTCGTAGGCTCTCCCAAAGTGGAAAGACCACGGTTGTTAACGTTTTCCTTCAATTACATCACGTCGAGGCATGCAGAAAAGAAGTTTTTCTACATAATGAATGCTAGCGAGTCGACGTCCGTCTTCTGTATGGATTAGTGAGTGATCTAGGGGTTGTTAGAATATGGCTGAGTAGAGGAAGAGAGGCACATGATGTTGGAAAACGCGTGTACGGGTGGCATGCGATCAGCCAGCGCCGAGTCGAAATCGCCCCTGTAGTAGTAGTAGTAGTAGTAGTAGTAGTAGCAGCAGCAGCAGTAGTAGTAGTAGTAGTAGTAGTAGTAGTAGTAGTAGTAGTAGTAGTAGTAGTAGTAGTAGTAGTAGTAGTAGTAGTAGTGGTTGTGTTGGTGGTGGTGATGGTGGTGATGGTGGGGGTGGGGGTGGCTTTGGTGGTGGTGGAGTAGTAGTAGTAGTAGTAGTAGTAGTAGTAGTAGTAGTAGTAGTAGTAGTAGTAGTAGTAGTAGTAGTAGTAAGAGTAGTAGTAGTAGAAAACATACAGAGTGGAGATAGTGGCTCAGAGCTTCGAGTGTATGATTGACACCATAGCTATCAATCGAGTGACATTTCTAGCCATGAGTTGAAAGTGTAGATCTAGAAAGTCTCAGATGTAGAAAAACTTATCCTTTGTAGGTTTCGTCTCCCGCTGAAATTTCTAGAGTTAGCATGATTTGTAAAATGATAGTAATTGTTAGCCCTGAAGATGAAGAATAAAATCTATAACGCAGTCCTTTTTGTGTTGAGTATGAGTGTTTTCCACGGGATAAGGTGTGGCGTACAATATCTGCCTGACAATTGGCAGTATCGGTAGAGGGTCGGACGCCATGCTTTGCTGCAAAAAATTACGGCCCTTTATGGTCTGAGTTCAAATTACGCCGAGGTTAACTTTGCCTTTCATCCTTACGGGGTTGATAAAATAAAGTACCAGTAATACACTGAGATAATTGCTGGCTTTGTGCCAAAAGTAGAAACAATTATATAGCACCACTATGGCGGTGAATTCGCGCTATTAGTAGAGGGTCGGACGCCATAGAGTTGCTGCCCTTTACGATCTTAGTTTACGATCTGAGTCTCGCCGAGGTCGATAAAATAAAGCACCAGTAATGCACTGGGATAATTGCTAGCCTTGTGCCAAAAGTAGAAACAATTATATTGCACCTCTCGAATATATTTAACCTGGGCTTATGCAACACCACATAGCCATCTGAATAACATTTAAACTAGTGCCGTAAAGTCTATTGAAATATATAATTAAAACAAACTCACCATTAAAGAAAACGAATATGATGCAGCTGGAGCAAAGAATTTAAATCTAATCGTCCAGGGATGATCATAGATACAAAGCATTGAATCTAGGATAAATTCGAATAAAATCTAAAGGTAAAAATAGCCCAGATGTAACGCTTTAACAAAACACACCTGGTATCTAAAGATGATACTGTTTCAAAACTGAAACATATATCAGAAATTGAAATAGAACATTTTAATGAATGAATAAATCATTAAAACAAAAGTAAAGACCACAAAAACAAATTAATAAAATTTAAAACATTCAGAACGTAAATTGTACAAACAGAAATAACACGTGCTAAATGAATAATATTTATAAAACACGTGACAAATCCAAATTCTAGAATATCAACAAAATACCGAGGAACAAAACCTGAACCAGTAAAACAGAGAACAAATATAATTAAAAAGAAACAGGAAATTCTAAAGATGAAATTGGTTCTAAAGATGAAAATAATCAAATGTGCCTCCCAAGAATAAAGTAAATGATTTTTTTAAAGTGTTAACCTATTTAATTAAAACTGAGATAAGAATTAATATCAACAGTCTCAATAAAATATTACTTCAGCCACCACTGGAGTTAGAAAGGAAAATGTTTCAATCCTATAATCAATGAGCAAAGGAGTATGGTACCCCAAACAAACAGCATTGGAAGCAGATATGTAGAAAAGGATAGAAAATAAGAGAAAATATTATCTTTCAATCCTTAATATATTCTATAAGAGAACAGTAAAACTGATAAAAGTGAACGGAAAATGCTAAAGAAATGTACCATTACTCGAAATCAAAGAACGACAGAAACAAGAGATTCTTGCGAAATTGGAAACAATGCATCAAAATATATACCTAAAAACAATCTATAAATAAAATAAACAGTATGCAATCAACCTGAAATCCTTTTATCTTGAGTCTGGTAAAAGCAAAATAGAAATCGATGCATTAGTTATTGCAAGAAGTGGAGGAATATTTTGGTGTTGAGTTAGGCAGCAAACTGACGTTGAAGGGAACAGACTGCAAAAAAATCAACATGAATGAGAATGGTGTTAAAAACGAACAAGGCATTTGAACAATAGGAAAAGTCCACAACTATCGAAGTAAATCAGACAATGCAAACAGAAAACAACTGGTACCAATAGATAATAAGATTCACAGAGAAAAAATAAAGTGGTAAAACAAAAACAACCTGTTTTCAGGAGAGGGGAAGTGATGTTGTAGAAGCTCATAGAGCTCTAAAGAGCAATTACTGATCAACAAATCCGTAATCAAAAATGGCGGATGGGGATCAAATATGTAAAGGTGACATGGACTGAATACCAGAACCCTATTCACACTATTCTTCGCACGGCGATCCTGGTCACACGAATGATTTGTAAGATGTCACTAATAGTACGATGACATAAGAAACGTCGTCAGTAATTATCTAATAATGTTGTAGATAGAGTCAAAAGAGAAAAATATGAAAACTAAACCTATCTCCATTAGAACAGATAAATTCTAAGAGGCCTCCCTCTCTCCACTGCTTTCCTGCTGGAACCTGACACCATTATGTTAAACAAGACCGGAGTCAGTTATACGTGTTATGATAACGCTCAGTTATACATGAATGTATTGTTGCCGTCTCACTGCTACCATTACTGCGAACGTTATTTTTCAATACTCGAGAAAGCATCTAAATATAAGTTTGAAAGCAGACAATGGAGGGATGTTCTAGCCAGATCTCTGTAGGGTTTAAATACACATATCTTCGATATCCAAATGGCTAAATGTTACCAGAAGGGCACCCAAGAGTCCTGACGTGGATGCAACCCGGCCTCTTTAAAGTTAAGAGCCAATACTTGCTTGCAGACTTTCTGTTTTCATCTGGTAACAGAGGTCCCAATAACAAGTTGGGTATATAGCTGCTCCAGTAATACGTTAGCTATAATATTTTGGTTGGACTCTAAATGATCTAGCATGATTAGGCAGAAATATAAGAAACATATTGGCTGCATTTAGAAATGATGGCCCAAAATATGATATCCAATCTAATCCAAGGCTTTCTCACTCCTTTCGGGGGAACCCCTCCCTGGTTGGCCTCCAGCGCTTTCTATTTGGTTTTCACATGCTGATTGTGGGTTGTTGAGGCTATTTAAACCCACAGTTATGGGTGGGTAGCCATTGATCAGATGTTTTCATGGACCTTTGTTAGAGGCCTTGATTTTTGTGCTACCGAAGTTCCACTTACCCTCTCTCCCAGCCCAGGGTCTGGTGGGGGAGACAGCAGAGTCGCCGGGTTACATGGAACCAGTAGCAGGCAGAGACCTGATATACGAAGATTATATTTGCCAGGGAGATAGAGCCATGGAAGTACACAACTATTTTAAAATATCTACCTACTTCATTATTCCAAAGATATCTAGTAAACAATAATTGAAGGCTACTACAAATTCTTATAATATAACATATACAAAGCAAGGACTAAAATGACAGAATTATAAAGAAAAACAAAAGAGAAACAACAGAAATTCTAAAAGTCTAGAATTTAAGCTAAAAATTTAGCAACAGCTCTGCAAGACTACATTGTTTTGAAACTAACAATGGAAATATATAACACAGGATTGTAAAGAAGTGGATTATATTCAAATGAAAGGAATCCGGATTTGGACATAGAATAAACGCCTACCCACTGAAAAACATCAAAGCATGTAATGAGGTAGAACACATTAAGTAACAGCAGATGGAGTAGGGACAATTCACCACACTGTCTGCAGCTAACCAGTCATATCTAACAGTCATAATAATAAATATATCCACAGATATGACATAGTTACCATTTGCATACACTGGAGATTATGCTAGCATTATGAAACAGCAAAATAAAAAAGTGGCATAAGTATATACCTAAACGGCTTCAGAGAAGAATGACAAAATGTCATAATTTGAGATGTAGTGATACTCATAGAGAGTGAAACCAAGATTAATTGGCGAAATATTGTTACCAAAGACGAATAGGAACCGAAATCCTCCATAATGCTCATATACATCGAAATTGATAACAAGGTATCTATTGAGGTAAAGTAAGTTTCGAAATTTAAATATATGGAAATAAATATATAATTTATGCCTTAAAAATGAACAAAAATTGCAGACAAATACGTAAAGAAAACGGCAGGACATATATGATAATTCTATATTAGAAGTAGTGTTATTAGTCACCACAGATATATCACATAAGGTCCTTTCAATACAATACAAAATATAGAAAATATAACAACAAAACAAATCACTACACATAGCCAGTATTTATAAAGCCGTAATAGGTAGTAGAGTGAATGTTTGCAATAATAATAATAATTGTTTCTACTTTTGGTACAAGGCCAGC
>OZ024746.1:38342320-38362320 GCA_964016885.1 Eledone cirrhosa
TCATGAGACAGGTTGCACTGGGATACATGGTACCAGTAGCACCAACTGGTGACCTGACATAGCAGATATACATACAGACATACATACCTACCTACAGACATACATACATACATGCATACATACACACACACATACATACATACATACGTAGATACATGCATACATACACATACACATACATACAGACATACATACATACCTACAGACATACATACATACATTCATATATACATACTTACATGCATACATACACATATGCATATATACATACAGACATACATACATACATACCTACAAACATACATACATATATACATAGAGACATACATGCATATATACATACTTACATACATACATATATGCATATATATATACAGACATACAGACATACATACATACATACATACATACATACATACATACCTACAGACATACATACATATATACATACAGACATACATACATAAATATATACAGACATACATACATACATACATGCATATATACATACTTACATACATACATACATATATGCATATATACATACATACATACATACATACATACATACATACATACATACATACATACATACCTACAGACATACATACCTACATACATACATACCTACATACATACATACAGACATACAGACATAAATACATACAGACATACATACATATATACATACAGACATACATATATACATACAAACATACATACATAAATATATACAGACATACATACATACATACATATATACATACAGACATACATGCATATATACATACTTACATACATACATAAATGCATATATACCTACAGACATACATACATACATACATACATACATACATACATACATACATACATACAGGCATACATACATATATACATACTTACATACAGACATACATACATACAGACATACATACATACATACATATATACATACATACATATATGCATATATACATACATACATACAAACATACATACATACCTACAGCCATACATACATACATACATACATACATACCTACATACATACATACATACATACATACATACATACATACATACATACATACATACATACATACATACATACATAGTTTAAACAGAAATGAGTGCTCCGTTTAGGAAATGTACTCTATGGTGTTTTGTGGGAGAGTATGTTATATAGTAAGTTAAGCATATGCCAACTATGGCCGGAAGATAGATTCTTTGCTGTGTTATTCTTTCTGTCTTTTCTATATATGTTGCATAGTTTCTCGTTAAATTTTGTCTTAATGGATTACGATGGATTATGGCTGGCATTGTTCCGATGGTTGAGTGCATGTGTTTGAGTCATTTAATTTGGGGCTTGGGGCGTTATTTGCTAAGTTAGTGCATTAATTCGAATTTGAATACGTTACAAGTCAGTAGTCAATAACGTGTCTAGGCTATTAACGATTTGTGTTACTATGCATCATGTTTGTATAAAAACGAAAACAATACATAATTAAATGGATGTATGCGGTTGCCTCGTCTGAAGACATATAGACTGACGTTTTCAAGGCGGCCATTTCACGATTTACTTCCTGTCAGAGAACATAGTTATACAACTAAGTTTACATGCATCGTTTGATAAAGGATAATGGTATTAATACCCTTTGTCAAGAAATATAGGTTCCTTGTGCTAATCCATTCTTGTGCTTGCTGAGAATCAAACCCATCAAAATTTAGAATAAGTCACATTTACAGAATCGTTTTTACAATACACACGATCCTCAATTTTGTAGATCTTTCTTATTCCGTTTGCTAGTAGTAGTAATAGTATTATTATTATTATTATTATTATTATTATTATTATTATTATTATTATTATTATAATGGTTCTATTGGCAGTTCTATTGGCAGCAAAGAGTTACGGCCCTTGCCATTCTGAGTTCAAATCCCGCCGAGGTTAACTTTGCATTTCATTCTTACGGGGTCGATAAAATAAAGTACCAGTAATGCACTTGGATAATTGCTGGCCTTGTGCGCAAAGTAGAAACAATTATTATTATTATTATTATTATTATTATTGTTGTTATTCCTTGAATCTCAGTCATTGATGTTGGTTAACTGGAAAGTCCGTTGGAATGAATATCAAGCCACTACCTGCAGCCTCAGATATTCAGGACGTATCGGAGGGTTCTTGCTGTTCCAAGCAAGCATGCCTTTTGAAGCGTTCCAAAAAGCGTGAAGGGGCCGATTTTCTTTAACCATCCCTGGAAACTTTTGGAGATAGTCCCCAGTGCGCCTATGACAATCGGGATCACTTTGACTTCATGGCAGTTCCAAATCCTTTTCACCTCCCACTTTAGGTCCTGGTATCGGTTAATTTTCTCCCTCTCCTTCTCTTGCACTCTCGTGGCGAAAGGGCAGGCCACATTCACAATCAGACACGATCTTTTTTCTTTGTCCACAACCACCAGGTCAGGTCTATTGTGTTCCATTTTTTTGTCCGTCTGTATCCTAAAATCCCACAGCACCTTCACCTGATCGTTTTCTATCACCACCTCTGGCTTATGCTGATACCACTTCTCAGAATGTGGTAAATTGTTTACTTTGCATAGGTGCCAGTGGATCACCCTTCCCATCACATCATGTCTCCAGCTCTTATACTGAGTCTGGGCTAGGTGTTTACACTTGGATACAATGTGAGCCACAGTCTCCTCTCTCTCCACAGATCCTGCACAGTGGGCTTGCCTCCTCCTTGTAAATGTGGTGTTTCAACCACTTCGCTTTGAGGGCCTGCTCCAGCGCAGCTATTAACATTCCTTCTGTAGTCCTTTTAAGGTCTCATCTTTTCAACCAGTTCCATGTCTGTGGATCTCTAAATTCAGTTCTCTCAAAGAAGGTACTATGAAGGGATTTTTCCTGAAGGCTGCTCTTTCTCCTTGATGTTATTTCCTCCTTGGACATCCCCTGGCCTATAGTCCCCTCCTTCAGTACAGTTCTGAGCATTGGCTCCTTACTATCAGTCACGTATTTGTGTAGGTTGTTTTTCTCCATCTGAACACAGTCTTCTATGCAGATAAGACCTCTTCCACCCTCAGATCTCCTTAAGTAGAGTCTATCGACATCACTCCTCTTGTGGAACATGTTGTAGATAGTCAATAGCTTCCTAGTCTTCCTATCCATTTCTTTTTGTTCAGCAACATTCCATCTCAGAATTCCTGCACTGTACCCAATAATAGACACAGCTCGGGAATTTACTGCACTTATGGCATTCCTACTGTTCAGATGTGACTTTAATACGCTCCTTACTCTCCGAAGGTATTCAGTTCTTATCAATTCCTTCATTTTTTGGTTCTTGATGTCATCAGCCTCCAGAACGCCCAAATACTTGTATCCTTCCTCAGAGTCATTTTCCTTTATCATCTCACCTGTTGGTATCTGGATTCCGTTACTTCTGCTCAACTTACCCCTCCACTTCACGATGACTCCACACTTACTAATACCAATTTGCATACATATATCACTGCTGAAAATACGGACAGTGTCAACAAGCACATCCAACTCCTTCTCACTCTTCCCGACGAGCTTAAGATCGTCCATGAAGAGGAGGTGATTGATGGTAAGCCCTCTCTTTCCCAACCTGTATCCTGCTCTCACTTTTCGCAGTACACTGGTCAGGGGCATCAGGGCAAGGACAAACAACAGAGGGGACAGACTATCTCCCTGGAAGATACCTCTCTTGATCTTCACGCTTCCCAAGGATTCTCCAGTTGATGTTAACTCTGTTTCACAGGACTTCATACTTTTGCCCAACAACTGTCTGATGTTATCTGCCACCTTGAAGATCTCCAGGCTTTTGGTGATCCAAGAATGAGGCACCATGTCAAATGCCTTTTTGTAGTCTATCCATCCCATGGCAAGACCAGTGTGTCTCCTCTTGCAATTCCCCATTACCATCTTATCAATAAGTAACTGGTCCTTTGTACCACGTGACTTCTTTCGGTATCCTTTCTGTTCGTCCGGTAACAAGTTGTTTGTGTGGAGGTGATGGTAGATTTCCTCAGACATAATGCTTGTCAACAGTTTCCACATTACGGAAAGACATGTGATAGGTCTATAGTTGGTAACATCATTACCCTTGATTCGGTCTTTCATTATCAGAACTGTGGTACCTTTTGTCAATCACTCTGGTACCTCACCTGGCATCAAGCAGTCATTGAACATGGTTGTCAGTTTCGGGTGGAGGGATGTTATATTTTTAATCCAATACCCCTGCACACCATCTGGGCCTGGTGATTTCCAGTTGGTTAGTTTTTTGGCCTGCCCCTTAAGAGTTTCAACTGTGATACTCAAATCAGTTTGTTGGTGTGCCTGTTCACTGATCTCCTTCTGTACTGTCTCAATGCACACTGCCTGGTCATTATGTTTAACATCCTGTCCCATATTCCTCTCCAGAATGTTTTAGTTTGTTCCGCCTCAGGGATCAAGTCGTTGCCTCTTTATTTCCCTTCAAGCTGTCCAAACAGCATCTTCTGGTTGTTTTCGAACATGCGGTTCTGTCTATATTGACTGAGTCTGTTCTCGTATCGCCTGATTTGTGCACTCTTTGCTACAATGCGTTGCTTCAGTTCCTCTATGATAATATTTAGCTTTTTCTTCCTAGTTTTGTACTTTATTTCCAGTCTATTTTTAGTGTCTATGTTTTTTAGTGTCCCATTCAGTAGGGACTCAAGCTTTCCAATGTCATTTCTCATTTCCCTGATTTGACCACTCAGTCGTTTCTTCCACCAAGGCTCTGCTCTTTCTTGTCTGATGTTTCCTCTCGCTTTTATACCAAGTAGTTTCCTCACCGTATTTGCTGTTGCTTTGAGGATATTGTTGCACTGGTGAAGGCTCCTCGCCTCAAGGTATGGGATGACTTTGTGTACCTTAGCTGTTGTTTCTTTTAACTTTTTCCTGTCTACAAATCTTAGGTTCATAGGTATCCCACTATCATTGTTCAATTCATCTACCACTAAGTTTAGGATATCAACCAAATCTTGTCCTAGCCCGTCAGCATTCATCTCCTCAGTGGCCGTATCTCTGTTCCAGGTACTATTTATCTCAGCATTCAGATCATTGTCTGCTTCGGGTGGTTCCTCCGTTCTCTCGACCTCTTCACCTCCATTTACCACTGGCTCGTTTGCTTGGCATACTCCACTCTCCATCTCCAAGCTAATCTCTCTGCTCAGTTCCTCCAGTTCCAGCTCGCTTATCCACCCATTAGTTCTTATTACCCGAGCCTGCCCGGCCAATTTTTGTTCATCTAATTTAAATAGACCAATCTCCTTCCAGATGTTATGCATCCGTTTCCTATAGCCTTTCTCCTTGGGGTTACTCTTCAGGTAACATTGCATAACAGTTCTATTCAATTCTTTCGTCCAGTTGGTTCTGGTCCCTTTCCTTCTTCTTCTTCCTCTGACACCAGCAGTATTTGGTTGACAGCCAGGTCCCTGCTGCTGAGCCAGGGACCACCTGTTGGGTGAGAGTCTGTCATATGACATTCTAGTCTCCATTTCACTGTTATTCGAACTGTTTAGGTTCGACATTTAAACACTCTTATCGAGGATTGGCGAATGTATGGTTACATAACCACCGGTTCTATTGGCAGTTCTATTGGCAGCAAAGAGTTACGGCCCTCTATGGTCTGAGTTTAAATCCCGCCGAGGTTAACTTTGCCTTTCATCCTTACGGGGTCGATAAAATAAAGTACCAGTAATGCACTTGGATAATTGCTGGCCTTGTGCGCAAAGTAGAAACAATTATTATTATTATTATTGTTGTTATTACTCTTTGAGTCTCAGTCATTGATGTTAGTTAACTGGAAAGTTTGTTGAAATGAATATCAAGCCACTACCTGCAGCCTCAGATATTCAGCACGTATCGGAGGGTTCTTGCTGATCCCAGCAAGCATGCCTTTTGAAGCGTTCCAAAAAGCGTGAAGGAGCCAATTTTCTTTAACTATCACAGGAAACCTTTTGAGATAGTCCCTATTGCGCCTATGACAATCGGGATCACTTTGACTTCATGGCAGTTCCAAATCCTATTATTATTATTATTTATTATTGTTATTACTCTTTGAGTCTCAGTCATTGATGTTAGTTAACTGGAAAGTTTGTTGAGATGAATATCAAGCTACTACCTGCAGCCTCAGATATTCAGGACGTATCGGAGGGTTCTTGCTGTTCCCAGCAAGCATGCCTTTTGAAGCGTTCCAAAAAGCGTGAAGGGGCCAATTTTCTTTAACCATCCCTGGAAACTTTTTGAGATAGTCCCTAGTGCGCCTATGACAATCGGGATCACTTTGACTTGATGGCAGTTCCAAATCCTTTTTACCTCCCACTTTAAGTCCTGGTATCGGTTAATTTTCTCTCTCTCCTTCTCTTGCACTCTCGTGTCGAATGGGCAGGCCACAGCCACAATCAGGCACGAGTATTTTACTTTGTCCAAAACCAACAGGTCAGGTCTATTGTGTTCCAGTTTCTTGTCCGTCTGTATCCTAAAATCCCACAGCACCTTCACCTGATCGTTTTCTATCACCGCCTCTGGCTTATGCTCATACCACTATTATTATTATTATTGTTATTATTATTATTATTATTATTATTATTATTGGCGACCTACGTAGTAAATCGTATCATCGTGAGCTCCGCAAAGGTTTGTTATTTTCAGTTGTTTAAAATTACTATTCATGGAAAATTGTTATTGTTAACTGTATATAAGTTCACATACATTGTTATCTCAAAAGGACACCCAAAAAGATTGGGGCCTTGAGCCCAAAATTTAAACTTTTATAATTATCAAACAAAAATTTTTCTTTGATAATCATGGCTGACTCAGAGTCACTCCTTTCTCACAAACTAACACCGCACACCGACACCACCATTGTAAATATTACTACGTTTGCCAACACTAAAAATTTAAGCAGTAGTAATATTTTAAATTTGTCTCAGCCGACATTCATTTCCCGCCATTACCAATGACTGCAGGTGTTAAAGCCGCTACCACCATCACCACCGCGACAACCACCATCACCACCACCACCGCGACAACAGAAACAAAAGAAAAAAATAAATTAACTCATGATATCGAAATGAATTCAACCAAAATGAACTCTTCCACACCGAACACCACTGACGCCACCACCACCACAACTGAAACTAAAATTAATAATAACAAAAATAACGATAACAACAACAGCAACAATGACATTAAGAAAACCACCCTGAGTTTTGCCAGAGTAGCAAAACAGTGCGAAGCATTTCAGGTAACTCAGGAGGAATTAGAAGAAACCAAAAAATGGTAAAGAAAGATGGGTACAGGGTCAGCCCCCCCCCCCCCCCCTCAACACACACACACCTAATAAAATGGAGCATCGGCGCCTATGCTTATCGAACAATTAATATAAAATGGCGCCGAGTGGAACGGGCATCCGAGTCCCAAGCTTTGGGACATGTGTGGGCAAAAAAAAACCACATCAGACGTGGGCAGAAGTATGGAACCGTGGATGAGTTCTTTGAAAACCACAGGAGGCTAGAGAACACTCCATGGCCCCATTTAAGAAGTGACGACTTCACACTCATCCCAAGCTATTGTGGCCAGAGACTCGTAAAGATCAGGGTCACCCACGTTCCACCGGCCATCGAAATTCCCTAGCTAATAGCTGTCGTCCTCGTCGGCATCGAAGCCAACACCAAGATAATCGAAATAGCGAAAGAAAAACAGGAGAACTGGTCCGGATCTGGGATGGAGCTCCTGATCCAAGCGGACCAAAAAAGCATTGAGGAGATCCCAGAGGTAATAGACCTCACTGACGGCAACCACCTCACCGTAATTGTTGAGGGCAGAAGGCCTAGGTGTGTCGTTTGTGGTGAAGGAACCCACCTAAGGGCTTTCTGCCCTCAGGCTAAAAGGTTGAGGCCACCTCTCCTACCCACCCCAGTGACTCAACCATCAACACCACCAGCAGCAGAGAAGGCAGCAATAACTGTAGCAACAACAACAGAATCAACTGTAACAGCAACAACCCCAGCAACATTAGCAAAACCAACACCACCACCACCCAACGCGCCAGAACTAGCACCAACGCCTATACCATCCACCACGCCACATCCAAAACTAACGCCTGTGGAGGATTTTCCACTCCCCCGCCTATCACAACTGGAGACAGATTGTGACGACGAGGAGTGGGAAACGGTATCAGGAAAAAAGAAAAAGAAAAAACAAAAAAGAAAAAAATTCTCTGCTTTCCCCCTCCAAAAACAAAATACAGAGGGAAACAAATAAACTATCAAACAAAAAAGTTAGGACAGATATGCCACCATCCACACCAGCATCACCAACCCCATCACCCCAAACACCAACACCATCCCCATCATTAACCCCAACACCACCATCACCAACACCACAAAAGTCACCAAAAAGCGAAACAGAAACAAACCCACAACAAACACAAACAAAACAAAACAACCAAAACGATACACACTACACAGCATTAAATTTGGGCAGTATCGGTAGAGGGTCGGACGCCATGCTTTCCAGCATAGTTACGTCCCTTTTACGATCTGAGTTCAAATCCCGCCGAGGTTGACTTTGCCTTTCATCCTTACGGGGTCGATAAAATAAAGTACCAGTAATGCACTGGATAATTGCTGGCCTTGTGCCAAAAGTAGAAACAATTAAATTTGAACAACAACCAATTATTACACTACATCCAACACAACACTAGCATCATAGAAAAAGACTACTCAACAACCCAAAAGTTCACACAACCTCCACACATACAAATCACTCGCATCACACAGAAAACGTACATGACACTAAAACAAAAATTCCCCAAAGACATCGGAGACTTCCAACAAGCAGTCTCCAGGTGGATTTATAAGGACAACCTTCCTGAGGTGGCCACAAGAAGTGAAAAGGATGGAGAAACCATCCTTCCTCTACGAGAAGTAAGGTAAGTGGTCTTTCCCATCTTTTCCACTCCATTTCAACATGACCTCACTCAGAATAGGTAGCATAAATGCGCGTGGCTTGAGGTCGTCATGGAAGCAGGGCCACCTGCTCAACGACCTCGGGTCACTAAACATAGATGTAGTGGCCATCAGCGAGACCAGAATCTCCGAAGCACGGGCCTTCGCACCGATCTTCGGCGGCTACGATGTGTACACATCTCCCAGCCGTCCGGGATCGGGGTGAGGAGTTGCTGTGCTTTTTCGGAGAGGTTTGGATCTTGCCATACGGGTCATCTTCCTGGACACAGAAGGTAAGTTGGTGGTGCTGGACGTGACCAGCGGAGACGGGCAAGCTTTCAGTTAAGTAGCCGTCTATGCCCCGACAGGAGCAGGGCGGCCTAATTTCTTCCGGCGTCTGGAGACCTTTCTTGGAACGTGCCTCTCTTTAGTGTTAGTGTGCGAGTGGAACGGGATCTTAGATGCACGCTGGGACTGTGTGGGATTAGTGGATAGGGGAGGAGGGTGCAGGAGTCTCACCAACCTGCTCAGGTACCGATTGGATTTCCCGAATGTGCCAATGTGGACTTGGACAAATCGCATAGGGTCATCCAGATCTTATCTAGATAGAATATTTTGTAGGGAAATAGATAGGTCTAGCATAGGCTGTCCACAATTCAAGATAGTCAGCTACACGGACCACAAATTCGTGATCTGTGTGCTTGACTTAGATAGGCTTCATAGACGAGACCGGGCTAGTGGAAGCTAAACGCGTCCTTACCAGCGCGCAAGGCCTACAGAGACCGGATTAGCGAAATAGTTAAGCGGGTTGACGGGGGCCATCGTCAACGACAAGTGGTGGTTTGCTCTGAAAAGAGCAATTAGAATATAGTCCATTAGGTTTAGTAAGGCTTTAGCAATAGAGAAAAATAGAGCAGAGGGAGAATTAGTTAAAAAATTAGATGAGGCGCTTAGCAAAGGCAACGCGACTGACGTACTTGCGGCGAAATTGGCCCTTGACCAATTCTTCAATGCAAAGCACGAAGGCTGCGTTGTCAGAGCTAGGGTGCGTGCTCTCAGACACGAGGGGACGAAAGGCGTACAATGGGCCCGAGGGGTGGAGGCGCGTCGTGGCAACAAAGCCACGATCCGGTCTTTGGTGGACCACGACGGGCGCATGCTACTCGATCCCGGGCAAATGTGTAAAGCTTTTCAGCAACACTTAGCTCAGTTGTTCGGGGGCAGCGGCGGGCCGGATCGAGGGATGGACTTTAGTGTCTACCTCGACGAACTGCCGCGGCTCTTGGCCACTGAGGTGGAGTGTTGCGAAAAGCCGATAACAGCCGCTGAGAGTACGGGAGGCAATGACTAGCTGCACAAGGGGTAAATCGACTGGTTTGGATGGTCTGCCCTATGAACTTTACGTACAGATGCCAGACTTGTTCGGAGGCCTCTTGGCGGACGTCTACTGCAACTGGCAACAGAACGGGAGAATTCCCAGCTATGTGAGCCGAGGAGCTGTGGCGCTGCTGAGAAAGGATCCGAACCAGGGGGATAACATAGATAATTTTAGGCCCATAACTCTGCTAAACACAGAGTTCAAGATTTTGGCCAAGGTACTTGCAAAGAGGTTAGCGCTTGTCGTTGGTGGTCTGGTGGGAGATGCGCAGACGTGCGCCATTACCGACAGATCCATCCACGACAACCTCCACCTCGTGCGATGCATCGTAGAGAGGGTAGCTAGGGAACTTGGCACTGGTGGGTCATTGATCAATTTAGATCAGTCGAAAGCTTTAGATAGGGTCGACCATTGTTACCTAGCGGCAGTCCTGATGGCGGCTGGCTTTGGGCCCGTCTTCAGAGGCTGGATCGCTGCCATGCACAGCGACATCTGCTCTGTGGTGAGAGAGAACGGTCACCTTTCGGAACCGTTCAACATCATGCGCTCGGTCCGCGAAGGATGTCCCCTCTCGTCACTCTTGTACGTATTGACTCTCGAGCCATTACTGCACAAAAGGAGACGTTGAGGGGCGTCCCGCGCGAACTAGGATGCGGAAGATCCGTGTCAGCATATGCGGACGATGTCACCGTAGTGGTGTCGAACGCCAAACACATCGAGGCGATCAGCACTACACTAAGAGAATACGAAGCGGTGACAGGATCAATGATCAACCAGGAAAAGTCAGTGGGCCTGCAGCTCGGCACCTGGAGAGGCAGGTTCATGCCGTCCAACAGCGTCGTGGGGCACTGGATGGACGGACCGGTTAAATTGCTAGGGGTCTGGTTCAGTCCGGACCGCTAGACGGACAAAAACTGGGACGAGGTGACGAGCAGGGTGGCTTCTCTCACCCAGAAATGGGCCGAGAGGAAGCTATCCCTGAAAGGTCGAGCGGAGGTGGCTAACGCGTACATCGCGTCCGTCATCTACTACCGCCTGACCGTCGTACCTTTTCCTAAGCCCCGCCTGACTGCGATGGAACGTTTGCTCTTTCGCATTTTGTGGAAAGGACGCGCTCCGATGGTCAGGCCGTCCATAGCTGTCAACACCCGCTACGTGGAGTGCTGGGCATGCCGTGGCTGATGATGCGCAGACACGCGCTCAGGCTACGAGATCTCCACCTCTTCCTCGACGGTGATCAGGTGTGGTCGCAGTTTGCTAGACACGTCTTTCCCCAGCTCGTCTCCTTGACGGAGCTGCAGTCCTGGGTCAAGCGAAGACCGAGAGGGAGCGCTTGGAGACTGGAATGTCTTCAGGCGCTCACAATCGGCCAATGGGATTGGTGGAAACACCACCTTGGCGTTCTATAGAGGATTAGTGGAGGGGAAGAGCGATGACGTACTTGGAGAAACTCTAGGCGTCGACGAAAATCAACTAGCCAATCTCTTCGGAAGGAATTTCGGTCTGGGGCCTATGGACAACTTCCAGAAATCCCTGGTCTGGCAGTGCTACCGAGGACCTTTGCCAGTTCGGGATAAACTCTACAAGCATGGAGGTGCCCTCAGCCGGGCATGTCCGAGATGCGTGCAGGGCGACGAAACCGTCCTGCACGCACTCGTCCAGTGTCCGAGCATTGCTGACTTGTGGGTTTATGTCGAACACCGGCTGCCACGTGTAGGACGGATCCAGCTATCAGCTGAGTCCATCGTGAGGATTGCCCCGCCCCCTTCCTTTATCCGGGAAGGGCAGGCAGTTTTTATCTGTCTGGTGGCCATGGCGAAAGAGATAATATGGTGGACACGTTTGAAAGGGCTGAAGACGAGCACTTACCTCTTCGGTGATGCCCTGATTAACTTTTTCAAATTTCATTTGAAAAGGAAAATCAGGGTAGAGAGGGAAGTGCTCTCTTCCCAGCATTCTGTTGAAAGATGGGTGAGAGAAGCAAGTATGGCCCGAGTGAATGGGCCTACTCTGAGTATGTGTCTGTAAATTAAAGGTGGAAAACTGGGAGAGGGCACTTGCCCTGGTGGTCAGGTTCACTGTGGCTTTTTAATGCGCTTTCTCCATAAATGTCCCTCGGAAGTATCCCCCCTATTGGGGAATTTTTCATTGTTATTTTTTATTACATCCTCTGTTTTTTTTATACGCAGAAATGCCCATTTGTACCGTCCTGTATTGTCCTGTACTGTCCTTAATGTCTACTTTATGTAAACCCTTGTGGTTAATAAAGAAACATCATTATTATTATTATTAGTAGTAGTAGTAGTAGTAGTAGTAGTAGCAGCAGCAGCAGCAGCAGCGGTAGTAGTAGTAGTAGTTGTAGTAGTAGTAGTAGTAGTAGTAGTAGTAGTAGTAGTAGTAGTAGTAGTAGTAGTAGTAGTAGTAGCAGCAGCAGCAGCAGTAGTAGTAGTAGTAGTAGTATTAGTAGTAGTAGTAGTAATAGTAGTATTAGTAATAGTAGTAGTAGTAGTAGTAGTAGTAGTAGTAGTAGTAGTAGTGAGAAAAGGAGGTGGAGAATCAGTGTAGTTGATGCATTTTTGTTGGTGCTGCAATGAATCGCCTGTTAACCCTGATAATATATACGTGTTTTATTTTCTCCCAATGTGCACTGTAATCAACCGGATCAACCTTAATGCACCGCAATCATAGTGATTTCCAGAAGTTGACTGACTAGAGAGTAGATGGGATTGTCTAGCATTCCATTGTTTCCTCCGTTGTCTTTGTCCTGTGCACCCCACTATTTTGAATACACACACATATATATTTATATTTATATACATATATGCCGAGTGAGGGTCGTAGGTGTAACTGGACATTTGGAAACTCTGCTTCGTAGAATCGAGACGTATCTGAGGACCTTGCGATTTCAGAGTCAGGTTCGATCGTGCCTCGATCGTGCCTCGAGCTGGTCGCCAGAGAAACGATTGTAATATGTCTAATAAATGTTATTCGCCGCAACACTGATGCTCCGTTTTTTATGTGATATATAAATATATATATATATATATATATATATATATATATATATATATATATATATATATATATATATATATATATATATATATACATATGTCTGTGTGTAATAATCGAACAAAATACGAGTTTTATTTTACAGATACAAAACTCAAGGTATAGTATGGAAAGATATAGGTAAGGACCAAACTGTGCGTTCTACCATTCATACAAGGTGCAAGGTGGCAATGCCTATTTACTACTATATTCTGCTGTCCCTATATGCCCCTGTTTCAGACAACCTATGGTCAAGTTTGTTCCATGTCTGACTGTCCTCTCACTTTACTTTTATATATAACTATATTATCTAATATGTTATTGTATTCATTTTCTGTCGAATGAGGAGAGGCTGCGTCCTTAACTCGAGCTCATTCTTTGGCTTGATTACATCCTAGGTATAATTAACGCACTAGAAATACAATTATTCTCGTATCTCTGATGATGTGCTATTCATCAGAGATTTAAGAGGAATTACTGTGATAGTAATATTACTTATGCTATTCGTGTTCTTGTGTATAAGCGAGTTTGTTTTGGGTTTCTCTCGACTGGATGCTTAAAGTGAATGATCAACTGAGTGATCAGGTCATACCATATATAATAAGGTATTAAGTCCACGCAAGGTTATGAACAACATGACTGGAAGAATATGGAGAAAAGGATGATGTGGGAAAATGGAAGACTGATTACTATAAGCCCCAAAATCACGAACGAACTGGTAGTTAGTGACGAATATCTCGAAACTGCTGTACAAATTAATATTGGTTATAGGGCTTCAGCATAAGGGCTTCCTTTCCTCCAAATGTATATGTAATGTTTAGAAGTGCAATAACTGCCAAGATGACATCAGTCATGCATTTTCAAATAACTGTGAATTTTCTTTGGTATTGATCCAAGTGCTTTTATAATTAGTGCTGTAATGTATGTGTTCTTTCCCCACATTTTATTCAGTTCAACTTGCCATTCAGCATGATTCTCAAGCCTTTCAACTCGCTTTAGCTTCAAATGAGCTTTCTACATTAATAATATGACACTTATTCTTTTCTCAACATCCACTATATCGGGCATTCGATGCGTTATTTCTCTGGCTACATACATCTCACAGCATTTTGTATTCATACATCTCACAGTATTTTGAAATTTGGGTTTTCAGTAACTCCTATCTGTTTATGTTGATACCGTTTGTCGAATGTTTCTATGCCATACATCTTGTGATGTAACCAGTGCAAGTTAAAGAAGACTTCGTCATACCTTCCTTTAAACTCTTTCTGGGCCAACATAATACATATTCCTGCTGTATGTAACTCATTCACAACATGTTCACACAATCTTCACATGCTGGAGACATCCATTCTATAAATATCTGTTTTCATCGAATTTGTGTTCAAGGCTTGTTCTTGAGCAGCCATAATTAGTCTTTTTCTTACTCTTTCAAATTCTCCTTTCTCAGCCAGTTCCAAGACCCATACGGTTCTTGTTCAAACTGTCCACTTTACTTTTATTTCCAATTAACATTTTCTTGTTCTACTCGTTCTACTCGTACTTTGTGTGTTTCCTTTCCCACAGTAGTTTCCCAGTATACTCCTTCATGTTTAGTCACAGCTTTCGAGATTATTTATTTTCTGCCTGCTAAGTAAAAATATAGACTCCTGTATTATCCTATCCAGCATTCTTCAAATCCACTCGTCTTTTACTTCATGTAATATGTGAAACTGTCCATGAATTTTAGGCTAAAGACAAGTCCTTCCATTCAATTTCCTCTTCAATAAGAATATGTATCTCCCAAAATATACTTCTTTGGCTTTCTTGTATATTTTATTGTCCAAACATTGTCCAGCTCACTCACACCCAGATAATTATATCCTTCTGAATCAGGTTTTACTTATTTACCATTTAGTAGTGTAGTCCCTTCCCAAGACTCTCCTTTCCTTCTACTCATTTATTATCTCTTAGTCCTTGATTCCGTAGATTTCATTTCGTTAATTTTAATTGATTAGTATTTCATTCCAACTCATTGATACAGTATTTATTTTTCATATAGCATGTTTCTTTTCTTCGATTTTATGAATAACGGGTTATTTTTCTTTCTATCTTATTACGCTGTTTTGCATTCATCATTTATGAATATGGAGTAAACAATTCTTCGTCGGTATCGTCAATACGAATCATAATTGCACGATCAACTGAACTACATCCCCATTGAAACTGTTGTTCAAGTGCCTATTTTTTTATGATTTTAACAGCTCAATTAAAATTTATTATATATTCAAAAATCATAAAATCACAAAGCCATTGACATTATACAGAGATAATTGAGCAGTATCTAAAACACACTACCAAGGGGTACACACTACTAAAACAGACTACGAAAGGGTACAGAGATGGAAGAAGAACAAAAATAAAAAGAAGGAAAAGAAGAAAGATCCAGCGGCGAAAGAAAGGGTAAGGATGTAAGACAGTCAATATAACCCAGCCTGTGCGGTGACTCAGCCACGCTTCACGGATAAAGCGACAAAACCATTACCGCGGAGAATGGCCAAAGACACCACCTGCAAATACCACCCCACCTAACTGAGCTTCCTTCTCAAGCGGTCTGCCGTCTCTCCGATTTTACGGAGGATATCAGCAGTGCGGGAACCAAGGATACCATAGGTTTCAAGGGAGACCGCTGTAAAGAGGAAGCAGTCGTTCAGTTCCCCGTGTTTTATTTCTCAGGAAATTGTACTTTTAAGACAATCTCAAAGTAGTATCAGCGTGAAACTTTCTGTGAAAAGACGTAGCTGCCTCTTCTTTGCAGTTCTCATCTACCTGATTGCATTCACAAGCCCCGGGATTCTAATAAAATGACATGCTCAAGATCCAACACATCCTTCTGACGTCCAGGATTCTATGTATGCGGAGCAAAAGCCTTAATCAGTTAGGTATATATTAAAAATTACTCACACACGCGCACACTGTGCTAGAAATCACTATATCTCTCATTGCAACGTTCGTAATGCTTGCATTCTTCATTAATTTTATTTTTCATCTTGCTATTGTTATAATTGCTTGGAATTGCTGTGTATATTTAAATATCTATTTCATTTATTTATTTATCTATTTATTACTTATTTTCACAGTTACAAAGATCATGGTTCCTATTCTTGTGCATACATTTTAATACTTTTTCTCTTTTGTTATTTTACCTTCCTTCCTTCTTTTCTTTCTCTTTTTCATTTCACGGTATTTTTCTTAGAGATTCGATCATGTGCCAAAGTTAATCGGTAAAGCGACGTTCTTGAAAAACAAAAGCTGTATAATATATATATATGTAGGTGTGTGAGTGTTTAAATGTGTATGTATGTGTTTGTGTATGTGTGTATGTACAAATATATCACGTTTATTATTCTTATCCCCCTTCACGTCCAGAAAGAAATTGTCTTTTCATGTTCAACTCAACTCTCACAGCCACTGTCTCTCTTTCATATATTATTCTTTTCTTAGAAAAGTGGTGCCATCTGTGGGTTTCATTAAGATAAGTATCCTATATGTTATCATTTCACAGTTTCGTTTTATTTCCTAAAAAGTTGGCGCTCGTGTTGGTGTGCATTTTCGTTAGTATTTGATGGAGTAAAAATTATTTTTCTTGTGCGTTAGTTTATGTATGTATATATATTTATGTATATATATATATTATGTATGTATATATCTATGTATGTAATGATCTAGCTATCTATGCATATATGTAGGCAGGTGAGTAGGTATGTATGTATATATCTATATATGTATATATATATATATATATGTAAGTATTAAGGTAGAATATATATATATATATACATATATATATATGTGTGTGTGTATATATATATATATATATATATATATATATATACATATATATATATATATATATATATATATATACATATATATATATGTGTGTGTGTATATATATATATATATATATATATATATATATATATACATATATATATATATATATATATATATATATACATATATATATATATATGTGTGTGTGTAAGAAGCTACAGATGCATTTATGTAAATAGGTTTGTATGTGTATGCATGTATGCATGTGTGTATGTATATGTGCATGTATGTATGAGCCTACGTATGTATTTATTCTTGTATACCTGTGTACATGTGTGCTTTACTACCTGTATTTGGCAGCTGGTGTTTCCTAAAATGTACAGGGTTGGGCGGTATTTTCAGCACATTCACACGTGACAGACATTTTGTTTCCTTATAACTATCCGAATGCACTGCGATGTCTGCGTATGTGTAAGTGCTTTGGGCAGTTTTCTCTATGCGTTTTTATACAACCCATAATTAGTTCATCGCTACACACCACACACACAAATATATACATACATATACATATATATATATATATGCATACATATGCATATATATATATATATATATATATATATATATATATAGTCATGAAGCTAATAAGGCTTGTGTTTTGCATCTCTTTGTTTGTATATTTTTGAAGTATTCTACTAACATGGCTTAAAAGAGGCTGTTTGCATAATTGCAAACGAATCGAATATTATTATTAAAATTCAAAAAACAGATTACATTTATATATATATATATGTTTGTGTATATATATATAAATATATATATATATATGTTTGTATATATATATATATATATATATATATATATATATATATATATATATCCCACCACACACATGCACACTTCCCCTATATATATCCGGGTATTTTTGTATGGTATGCATGAATATATGTACGGACCTCCTTCACTGCAGACACTGATGTTCTAGCTGAAGTTGGTATAGCTTCAGTTCAATCTTTAATCTTGGGAAACCGATTCAGATTGACGTGGCACCGTGTGCGCATACATGACGAACTTACTCCAAAACGGTTCTTTTATAGCGAACGTGTTTAGGTGAAACGAATGCAGTGTAAACTGCTAACTTTGAGTTGTTTCCTTTCAAGGTCATTAAATCATATTCCGGTCTTGAACTGTATCTCTTCTCAATTTCGTTTCACTTTCCACTTCTAGCTTCCTGGAAGAAATCTGCTGTGTTCATACTTGAAAATGGATTAGGATCACAGGCTTTCAACCAATCAAGCTATGCAATATATCATGTCATTTGCCTGTGAGAAAGTGAGGGAGCAAATACATTAAATTATATTTTGGTATTACAACTCCCAGTAAAATCAACTATCACAAACTGACTGTCGCTTAGTGTGTTCTATTATATTGACAATAAGAGGGCAGTGGATGGGCAGTATCGGTAGAGAGTCGGACGCCATGTTTTCCAGCGAAACAGATTTGAGTTTTGAAATTTAAATTTGTCCAGGTATCACGGCTATTGCCAATATGGGTTTGTTTTTATTGATTTATTATTTTAAATCGAAACAGGCAAACTGTATTAATTTAATTAGTATTTTTCAATCTATCTAACTTGGTCATTTGCAATACAAACACATATATACTTGTATTAGTTTTTATCATATATTAATTTGTATTTCACGGCTCAGAAATATCTCTTTCTTTGAACTATTTAATTGTAAAAGAGTGTTTGAGTTTATAACTCTATATATAGTATATATATATATATATATATATATATATATATATATATATATATATATATATATATATATATAACAATATATTTAGAAACACACAGATACATGCGGACACACACATATATACATGAATGCATCCGCACCCAACTGTGAGTTAAGGGTGCCAACTTCACCGATGTTGCTCAATGAATGACTGGGACAGACCAATTCAATTGAACTAGACTGAACCAGTATCAGAGTTAAAAATACATTATGAAGAGAGAAGAAACATTTAGATATAATTAGTAATAAAATGTATCATACCTAAACTGCTCCTAAATTCCGCGACTACGTAGTTTCGTGGCATAAACAAAAACAATATATCAAAGATATAGAGTCCTTGCGAGGTCTGCCGGCTTATCAAGAGGATACCTCATTTTACTAGTCTCAAGAACGCGTCTACACGACGTGAGAAAGAATCCCAAAAGGCGGAGGGGGAGATAGTCACGCGATATAACGGTCGAGAAACAGAGCTAAGCCTCTTATAACTACGAAGAAAATACCACGGAGGCGGAGGGGGTATTCATATCGAGGCCGCAGAAGAGGTGGTGAAGAAGGCGAGAAGTATGAGTAATGGAAGCTTTCCAGTTGTCCCCACGCTTCAAAGATTGCTCGACCAGGGGGAGTTATTAACAATATATTTAACCCCCTCCGCCTCCGTGGTATTTTCTTCGTGGTTATAAGAGGCTTAGCTCTGTTTCTCGACCGTTATATCGCGTGACTATCTCCCCCTCCGCTTTTTGGGATTATTTCTCACGTCGTGTAGACGCGTTCTTGAGACTAGTAAAATGAGGTATCCTCTTGATAAGTCGGCAGACCTCGCAAGGACTCTATATCTTTGATATAATGTTTTTGTTTATGCCACGAAACTACGTAGTCGAGGAATTTAGGAGCAGTTTAGGTATGATACATTTTATTACTAATTATATCTAAATGTTTCTTCTCTCTTCATAATGT
>OZ024746.1:38367320-38384820 GCA_964016885.1 Eledone cirrhosa
TATCTAGCTGGTTATCGTTTGACATCATCGTACATAATCTAGACTCATTTTTCTTCACTGATCTTCTGCACGCACTAAATTCTTATACAATAAGTATTGAGTTTATTGCAGATACGGTCTCACTTCTTTGCCATGTTAGTATAGAACAGTATTTATTTTGCACCCTACTTTTCCTTATGTAGAGTTGCACACATTTCTTCTTCTTCTTCTTCTTCTTCTTCTTCTCTCGCCGTAATTCCTTTATCATCATAAAGCTTATTTTGATATTGAACAAGGGGATAATCCCTTTGAAACTAATTCAGTTTGATACAGTTCATTATGTGCAAGTGCTTATCATGTTGTTCCTTAGGGGAAAATGATAATCACATGCTCATAATAAACTGAGATTTCAGTATCGAAATTAACAATCTCTAACCTTTAGCGGAACAATAACATCACAGCTAGTATTGAAGATAGTATCAGCCTCGTTCTCATATGACGAAATGAGA
This sequence comes from Eledone cirrhosa, assembly GCA_964016885.1. NCBI lineage: Eukaryota > Metazoa > Mollusca > Cephalopoda > Octopoda > Eledonidae > Eledone > Eledone cirrhosa. The sequence goes on from OZ024746.1 coordinate 38,367,809, forward strand.
CTTGTATAATAGAAGGACATTGAAACAGGTCACCCACTCTTCCAATCATTCTACATTTGCTCCGTTTTGAGGCCTACTTTCTAAAGAAACAAATCATTAGGGTAGAGAGTTATTGCATAGCTCGACCTAACTTCACAACGTGATCCTTGGATGTTTTAAGAACAGTTCACATGTAGTGATTCTTCTTCAAATTTCCAGGCTAGGCACCAGTCATCTCCTTCTTCCCAACATTGGTGCCCAATCCGTAAAATTTACTTTCTACTTAAGATCCCGTTTGTTAAAAGTCTATTTATCTTGTGAGACCATGGGAAGTTGGGTTTCAGTATATGTTGATAGAAAACGGTAATGTACCAAGTGAGTGTACTCTAAATCGTCGCAAGGGAATTTTGGAATCAGCGTCACCAAAGAACTTGCTAGACCAGAGTTGAAGACAATGTAGGAGTTCCTTAGACACTGGCCCCATTACTTAATAGGAGTTTGTACTTTCTTTTGATCCTGCAAATCTGAAGGACAGCTCCGAGGTAGGTGGGATTTTATCGCAAAACGTAAGGTTCTGGAGGGATATTGCCGATATTCTAACAACTTCCTTAATGACTACTAGATTTGCATATCAGCAGACTGACCAGTCAGTTTCCTGTATACGAGCGATAAATGGCCGGCTTTGCCAAATTCAAATAAAAAAGAAAATGTCGCTCTTCATGGCTGAATACAATAAATGTAATCTGAGTTTTTCGAATATTAATAATAACATTCGATTCGTTTGCAAGCCTCAATTTTAAGCCTCAATTTTATAGCCATGTCAGTAGAATGAAAACTTCATTCTTGCTCTTGTGTTGGCATGCGAACAGAAATTCAGACACTAATGTTTCTGAGTAGCACCCTTCATCAGTGAGCTTTACTGATGAAGGGTGATACCCAGAAACATTAGTGTCTGCAGTTCTGTTCGCATGCCAACACAAGAGCAAGAATGATATGCAAATCTGGCTGATCAGTGGATCTGCTAATATGCAGATCTGACTGATCAGCCAGTCTGCTAATATGCAAATCAGGCCGATCAGTCACTGTGTATTTTCGAAAATAGCATATATTTTCACTAGCTGTAACAGTTTGGCAGGTGAACAGTGAGCTGTACTGATGAAGGGTGACACCCAGAAATATTAGTGTCTGCAGTTCTGTTCGCATGCCAACACAAGAGCAAGAATGAAGTGTTCATTCTATTGATATGGCTATAAAATCGAGGTTTGTTTGCATAATTGCAAACGAATCGAATGTTATTACTAATATTCGAAAAACTCAGATTACATTTATTGTATTCAGCCATGTAGAGCGAAGTTTTCTTTTATATATATATATATATATATATAACTCTATGTCTCTACAACTACTACTACTACTACTGATACTAATACTAATACTACTACCCTACTGCAGCCAAATCTCTCTCACATTGCATCCCTGAAATATATATGGGATGGTCTATTTTGAATTAGGTATGAATAGCAACAAATATATCATAATGCAAAAAATGATCATCACAATTTAAAGCGCCACGCTGCATTGTACTACTATTACACAACGGGGACCATGCAAAATAAGGAACCACTCGTCAGTATTACATCACTTTCACTGCCACTAGTGTTTAGTTGTAACTATTATTAATTGTATAAACTGAATTATGTGCAATTTAAGTGTGCTCTCATGGCTATATCTATTGAGCATGTTTAGTGTGAATACACGAACGACTGATTGTTCCGTTCGTATCAAAATAGACTATCAGCTCACGCCATCTGACTCTGACTTCGTGTGAGTAAACAGCAACATTAACATCTCAGATGTAAAATCAACAGCAGCTAAAATAATTACACGGTCGAATAAGACAGACAACGCCTGCAGCAACATTAAATCTAGGAGCAGAATTACATTTTACAACTATATAAACGAAAGAAAGTGAAAAAAAAAATGAGTAAAAGTTATGAATGAAATAAAGGTGATAAAGGTTATGTAGAAAATAAAAATAATTTTGCTGTTTACGGACATGAACAATGACGAAAGAGTCTAGTATCAACCAATTAGTTAAAATTCCTACATTTGTTAAGATGAGAGATTAAAAGAATTAAGGCATTTAATTAAAGAAAAAACATTTTTTTTTTCTTTTTTTTGCAGTTTACGATATTTTGTTGTCATTATTATTCACTAATCTCTAGAGCAAACGTGTAGAAGAATATTTTTTATCCCAGGTTTTAATAGTCACTTCATTAATTAGCTGATCATCTCCGAATAGTCATCTCCACAACAACTTTTGGTAAAAGTCAAAACAACATACTGGTAAGAATACTATTATTTTGTTCTTTAATACATATTTTTTTTTGTTCGACCCTCTCTTTGTCAGAAGTTATATGAAATTAGTGTCTAGATTCAAATACTGTCTTGAATGGAGTAATAAGACAACCCCCCCCCCCCGCTCCTACGCACACACATATACACATGTCTGGGTATTATTGATCTTTGTCAAGTGATAGCATTTTCTTATGATCACAAGTGTCTCGATGGCAATGAAGGCGCCGGAATAAAACGTATAAGATGCGACAATGTAATTATTACAGAAACTAATATAATAGTTATTGATGAGTAATGACTGATACAGCTATTGATAACTTTTGTTAAAACCTGGACTACGTCTGCTTCGTCGTATTCCATTACAAAATCATTCTTCGTAGTCATTATAGTTTCATTATAATCTAGAAAGGATTCAATCTTGCGAAGCCTGTTCATTTCGATGTTACTCGTTAATTCATTGTGAAAAGTGATTGACGTCCGATGTACCTCCACAAAACAATATATTGAGACATTCAGAGAAGAAATGGCGGAAATGATGAGAAAATTTAATAAGGAAGACTTACTGAGCAAAAACGATGTGAAATGTTACATTAATGCTGGACAATAATAACAGGAAACTAGATTAGAATGAATGGCTAGGGAGTAATAAAATTGCAATGTTTGGTTCAAACAAATATATATGATACATAAAAATCTCTGCGAAAGTTTTAATAGATTAATACAGTATATGACATCTGAAATATCAACGAATAGCTGACAATTTACATGCAATACTGATACGAAATAATGCAAAATAAAAAACGATTTTCCTCATTCCAGAGTAAAATCAATCCTATGCAGATAATATTACGAGTATGGAAGAATGTAATTTAGTATAGGGTAAGAATGTAATTTAACAGGGTATGGAAGAATGTAATTTAGTATAGAATGATTATCAATTAAGAAATAGGAAGAAATGAATAGTAATACACACCCTACACTCCTAGATGGCGAATAATGTTACTGTATACGATGCAGGAATGGTCATGTGTTTTTACGAATGTCGCTATAGACTCAGGCTACTAACGAATGCAACACAATGTATCAGAACATTACTCTGCTATATTCCTGTTACAGAAATCAAGTTGAGAGGAAAATAGAGGTAGTTATGCGGATGTTTTTCGGATGTTTTGCGGATGTATATATATACATATATATAGATATGTGTATGTGTGTGTATGTGTGTGGGGGTGTGGGGGTGTATATGTGGGTGGGTGTGCACGTGTATGTGTGTGTATGGGGAGGGGGGTGATATATCCGAGAAGCAGCTGCATGATTTACTAAACTGTCTACAAGATTTCACTAACAAGGATATAACAGGATACACGTGCTTTTTCTCCTATCTTCATTTTAAGTTCTTCTATATACTCTCTTATATCTTCCTTTCTCATATCGTTTAAACATTTGGCATATTTCATATCTATATACTAAAAATGTGTAAGTTTATATATTCATTTACGCAGTCTCGGCTACATATGTTCTCGGTTACATATGTATATATATATATATATATACAGGTACATAATTATCGTATATTTTGGCTACCTAGCACATTAATTAATGTATCTTAATTAACTACCAATATAAGCACTAATAATATACAAATTAGTATTTCCATTACTAAATACTACTATAAGGACTAGTGCATATAAGCCTCTCGTTTACGTATTTTTTTGTGCTTCTTTATACGATATACATACCTTCTGACAAAGATCCCAACTAGATTCGAAAATCGATTAAAGGTATTTACACTTTCCAAATATATAAGTGTGTGAATGTGTGTATTTGTCTGTGAGTATACACATATACCTTGAATAAAACACTACTTCACTGCTACATTATTTTAGCGGCCACAGAAGGATTAAATGAAAATGCAGAACGTAAAGAACCATAACTATATGCCGCTAAGCAAGTTGTCCGACGCTCTACCGATTCTGCAAATAAAAGATAATAATTATTTTTAATTTAGACACAAGGCCAGTAATTTAGGTGAAGGTCAAAGTCGATTATATCGACCCCTGTTATTGACTGGTATTTTATTTTATCAACCGCGAAAGGATGACAATCAAATCTGACCTCAGCGGAAATTGAACTCTGAACGTAATAATAATAATAATAATAATAATAATAATAATAATAATAATAATCATCGCCATCATTGTTGTCTTTGTCGTCATCAACATTATCATCATCTTCATTATCAGCGTCCCCATTATCATCATCATCATCATCATCATCATTTTCAATATCATCAACACCATCATCATCATCATCATCATCATCATCATCATCATCATCATCATCATCAGGAACATCATCATCAACATCACGGTATCCGACGAAATTATCTTCCAAACAAATTCCACCACCGCTATCATCATCACCACAATCGTTGACGTCGGCACCGTTCTACTTTACAAAACGCGTTAACATTTATCCAATTTCGAATTGAAGGGTCTGAAAACATTTCCGACAACTAGACAGATTGAAGAGGGGAAAAAAGAAGACAAAATAAAACAAAGCTTAAATGCAAGAGAGAGAGGGGGGGGTAGAGAGAGAGAGAGAGAGAGAGAGAGAGAGAGAGAGAGAGAGAGAGAGAGAGAGCGAGAGAGAGAGAGGGAAAGCGAGAGAGAGAGAGGGGGGAACAAACAGACAGATAGACCGACAGACAGAGACACAGAGAGAGAGGGTGTGAGACGGGTGAGAGGGAGAGGATGGGGAATAGTCGTGATGGTTTTAGTGAAAGTGAATATATATATAATGGGAGTGGTGGTTGTAATAGTTTTTACTTAGTTGTTTAGCCACAGGTTAAGCCTAGGTTCATACAGTTCTATGATCAGAAGTATTCTAGCCGTGACCATTACTTCTTTTTTTTAGTATCTAACACTATACTTTAAATAATTGTTTCTACTTTTGGCACAAGGCCAGCAATTACCCAGTGCATTACTGGTACTTTATTTTATCGACCCCGTAAGGATGAAATGCAAAGTCAACCTCGGCGGGATTTGAACTCAGATCGTAAAGGGACGTAACTATGCTGGAAAGCATGGCGTCCGACCCTCTACCGATACTGCCAATCCACCGCCCACTATACTTTAAATAATGTATTCTACTTTTGGCACAAGGCCAGCAATTACCCAGTGCATTACTGGTACTTTATTTTATCGACCCCGTAAGGATGAAATGCAAAGTCAATCTCGGTGGGATTTGAACTCAGATCGTAAAGGGACGTAACTATGCTGGAAAGCATGGCGTCCGACCGTCTACCGATTCTGCCAATCCACCGCCCACTATACTTTAAATAATTGTTTCTACTTTTGGCACAAGACCAGCAATTACCCAGTGCATTACTGGTACTTTATTTTATCGACCCCGTAAGGATGAAAGGCAAAGTTAACCTCGGCGGAATTTGAACTCAGAATGGCAAGGGCCGTAACTCTATGCGTCAAAGCATGGCGTCCGACCCTCTACCGATACTGCCAGTCCACCGTACTTTAAATAATGTATTCTTTTCCATTCTTAAAACAGTACTTTGTTATTTGGGAAACTTCTATTTCTGTAGTAGTGGTGGCTTTGGTGGTTTCGGTGGTGTTGGTGGTGGAGGTAGCAGTGGTGTTGCTGGTGGTAGTAGTGGTGGTAGTGGTGGTTCTGGTGGTGTTGGTGGTGGTGGTGCTGGCAGTGGTGTTTCTGATAGTGGTGGTGCTGGTGGTGCTGGTAGTAGTGGTGCTGGTGGTGGTGGTGGTGGTAGTGGTGGCTTTGGTGGTTTCGGTGGTGTTGGTGATGGTGGTAGCAGTGGTGTTGCTGGTGGTAGTAGTGGTGGTAGTGGAGGTTCTGGTGGTGTTGGTGGTGCTGGCAGTGGTGTTTCTGGTAGTGGTGGTGCTGGTGGTGGTGGTAGTAGTGGTTCTGGTGGTGTTGCTGGTGGTAGTGGTGGTGGTAGTAGTGGTTCTGGTGGTGTTGGTGGTGGTGGTGCTGGTAGTGGTGTTTCTGGTAGTGGTGGTGCTGGTGGTGGTGGTAGTGGTGGCTTTGGTGGTTTCGGTGGTGTTGGTGGTGCTGATGGTAGCTGTGGGGTTGCTGGTGGTGGTGGTAGTGGTGGTGCTGGTGGTGGTAGTGGTAGCTTTGGTGGTTTTGGTGGTGTTGCTGAGGGTGTTGGTGGTGGTGTTGGTGGTCGGTGGTAGTAGTAGTGGTGGTGGTGGTGGTTTTGGTAGTGGCATTGGTGTTGCTGGTGGTAAACTGGTGGTGGGTAGTGGTGGTGGTGGTGGTGTTGGTGATGGGGGTGCTAATGGTATTGGTATTGGTGGTGCTGGGGGTGTTGGTGGTGGTAGTGGCAGAGGGGTTGCTGGGGCTGGTGGTGGTAGTGGTGGTTGTGTGTGTGTGGTAGTGGTGTTGCTGAGGGTGTTGGTGGTGGTAGTGGCAGAGGGGTTGTTGGGGCTGGTGGTGGTTGTGGTGTTAGTGGTGGTAGTGGTGGTAGTGGTGTTGCTGAGGGTGTTGGTGGTGGTAGTGGCAGAGGGTTTGATGGGGCTGGTGGTGGTTGTGGTGTTAGTGGTGGTAGTGGTGGTTGTGTGTGTGTGGTAGTGGTGTTGCTGAGGGTGTTGGTGGTGGTAGTGGTGGTGGTTGTGGTAGTGGTGTTGGTGGTGGTGTTGGTGGTGGTGCTGGTGGTGGTAGTGGTATTGGTGGTGGTGGTTGTGGTGGTGGTGGTGGTGGTGGTGGTGGTGGTGGTGGTGGTGGTGGTGGTGGTGGTGGTTGTGGTAATGGTGTTGGTGGTGGTGTTGGTGGTGGTGGTGGTGTTGGTGGTAGTGGTATTGGTGGTGGTGGTTGTGGTGGTGGTGGTGGTGGTGGTGGTTGTGGTAATGGTATTGGTGGTGGTGTTGGTGGTGGTGGTGGTACTGGTATTGGTGGTGGTGGTGGTGGTGGTGGTTGTTGTGGTAGTGGCAGTGGTGTTGCTGGTGGTAAAGTGGTGGTGGTAGTGGTCGTGGTAGTGGTCGTGGTAGTGGTCGTGATGGTAGTGGCAGAGGCGTTACTGGTGCTGATGCTGGTGGTGCTGGTGGTGCTGGTGTTGGTGATAGTCGCGGCGACAGTGGTTGTGATAGTTTTGGTGGTAACTGTGAAATTGCCGCTGTTGCTACAGCTGCTACTGCTGCTGCTGCTACTGATGCTGCTACTGCTATTGCTACTGCTACTGCTGCTACAGCTGCTTCTACTGTTGCTTTTTGTAGTAGTGCTGGGGTGGAGGTGGTGGTGTTGGTGGTAGTGGTGGTGGTCGTGCTGGTGGTGTTGGTGGTGGTATTGGTGGTGGTGCTGGTGGTGGTGGTCGTGCTGGTGGTGTTGCTGGTGGTATTGGTGGTGGTGCTGGTGGTGGTCGTGCTGGTGGTGTTGCTGGTGGTATTGGTGGTGGTGCTGGTGGTGGTCGTGCTGGTGGTGTTGGTGGTGGTATTGGTGGTGGTGCTGGTGGTGGTCGTGCTGGTGGTGTTGGTGGTGGTATTGGTGGTGGTGCTGGTGGTGGTCGTGTTGGTGGTGTTGGTGGTGGTATTTTATGGAACGGGTTTGACATGAATATTCTTCGTTGAAATACAACAAACTATTAAGGGATATAAAATTCGAATCTCAGCAAACAATAACAGTTCAATATAAAATCAAGCCATATCCGACCATCAATACAGACATAAACACTAGACACAACTGTAACCAAGCCAAGCGATAAGTAAGCCAACACAATGAGAACAGCTTGATAGCTGCTTGTCTACTGAAAAGTTTAAAACTTAAAAAGGAAATTTTTCTAACACAGCATCATCACTATTTCATCTTCGTATTACTAGAGACCACTAACACACATTATACTACAACACAGCTACAACAAACTAAACCAAACCTTACAATGCCACACGCCGTACAGAACCAAGCATATTGCACGAACCAACGCCCATCCGCACGCCTCTCATTCGATGGTTGTATGCCAAAGTTTTAATGAACTTGGCCACAATGTTGAGTATTTCCAGATAAACACAGTTGGAACATTGCCCAAAAGTGCATCCCCCTACGACACAGGTCGTCCGAGGTGTATAATAGCTCTCACTGGGTGATTTCTACACACGGGAAGGCTATAAGATTTATTATTATTATTATTATTATTATTATTATTATTATTATTATTATTATTATTAGCATTACTACATTTATTGAAACCTTGTTTGTAAAAAGAGTTCACATTACCATTTAGCAGTCAGATTGGCCGTTTCCTTTCAAGACGAATGGCAGGTCGAATTACCTAGATATATTTTGTTGTTTGTTACTTTACTCATTTATCAATACGTTTCAGATAATTCTGTAAGGATGAGTTCGTTTTAATGATACACACACACACACACGCACGCACACACATACACATATATACATACATACATATACCGGCTACAATTTCTCCTTACCTACCACCCCTCCACCTTGTCCCTCCATTCGGTCCCAGCCACCTCCACTATTTTCCAGCGTTCGCGTAACCTCCTAAATCTCCTTGTCCGCAGTTCGGTTCCCCTCCAACACATCTTCCGGATCCCACTCCTACTCTCAACCCCACTTCCACACTTGTCTTTCCTCACTGGACTTAGCCAGCCGAAAATTCCACATGAGGAACTACTTCTGCTGCACTTCCATGGGTCTTGCTTATGGAATCTGTTGCACACAAATATGAAGACATCAATATTGATCAATCCGGCCGTCGTTTCGCGAACAGATTTGATATCTAACTAAGCAACTCGTCTCTAATCGCCTGACAATTCTCCTCCGCCCGACACCCACGAACCAACTCATAATGTTCGAATTCATCATCAGCGCCGGACCATGGATTCATGCCTCAGTAGGGAACAGCTGCACATTTTTTCTCTCCAACCTTTCCCCGAATCTAAACGCACCACCATTTAGCCCCTAGGCAGCGCATTCCTCACATATATCAACATTTCACTCACACACACATACACAGGAACCACCCCCAATAACACACTAACACGTCCGCCAGCACCCCACAGCATACACAGACACATGGCTACACAAATACACCTCTGGAACTGCACATGAACAAATGCACACGTGCACACGTGCACTCACATACACACACGCAGTGGTGGACTGGGTCTAAAAATATTGGTTGCCAGGAGATGAAGTGTACCACCTACATATAGAATGCTATCATTTAATTTTTATAATGAATAAATAGTATGTAAGTATATATATATTAGTATTGGTGCCTGTGTGTGTGTGTGTGTGTGTGTGTGTGTGTGTGTGTGTGTGTGTGTGTGTGTGTGTGTGTAGTGTGTGTGTGTGTGTGTGTGTGTGTGTGTGTGTGTGCATGTTTGCGTGAATGAATGATTACACTAAGCGTTAGATTTAGTAGAATGTATAGCCACTGATTCCAACTATTTGCATTATCATATATTTGGTTTGCATTAACTCCTTGGGGAATTGGTTGAACAAATGCTTTGCTTAATTATTTTATTTTATTTTTATTTTAATGGTTCTTTCTCACATACTTTATTTGAAAGATAAGCATTGGGCCTAAAATACTACAGTGTGCCCTGCAAATCTACTGTGGGCCCCTGGTGCCCACCTGCCATTGGGCAACCTGGAAACCTGGCGAGTCCGCCATTTATATATAGCGGTAGGTCCTAGAGCCGGTGGAGATCCTGGCCTTGGGTTCAATCCTGGTCAAGAGGTATATGTAATATTGTGCGTGTGTGTGTGTGTGTGTGTGTGTGTGTGTATTATTTGTTTGTTAAGATAATCAAATTAAATTAGTTCAACAGATAAACACACAGGAATAATAAGGTTGCTACTAAAGAGCCAGAAGATTGACAAGTCAACTCTAAATATGACTAATAGCTCTAAGCAAGCCAAGAACGAAAGAACATCTTTTTAACTTTGATTTTGAGACTAGGTTTATAATTATCAATTTTCATTATGCTTTTGTAGTTGTCTCGGTGGCCTAGTTGGAGGAATCATAGACGGTGGTGTTCTGAAGTTCGATCCTGATCGGGAGTAGGGGTCCCGGTAACATATTTCAGTTTTTTTTTCTATTGATTGGAAAATAAAAACTGAAAAAGGTTACATATACCTCTTGATCATGATTGAACCCAAGGCCAGGATCTCCACCGGCTCTATGACCTACCGCTAGACCACAGAGACAACTATGGAGCACTTATGAAAATGTATACTTATAAACCTACTTTCAAAATTTTCAAAACAAATTGATATGCTGTCGTCCATGTCTTTCTTACTGTTATTGCTCCTACTTAAGGCTGACTTCTAAATCATTTGGGTGTTCCATAAACTACATCCTCGTTTTGTTTCTCATCTATCTAGTCTATTTTTTAACCTGTAATCCTGTTTCATTTCTGTTACACTTCATTCCCCTCCCCCTCTTTCTCTTTCTCTCTATGATATTTGAATCTACTATAATTTGGGCTTACTTTATTCATACTTACAAGGATTGTCATTCTATATATATATATATATATATATATATATATATATATATATATATATATATATATATATATATATATATATATATATATATATATATATATAGTAATGATAATAAATGTGAAGACTAATATCCACAGAGGGCTCGATAAGGATAAATATATGTTAAATATATAAGAACCCTAGACCAAATATTTATTAAAATAACAGATTAAAGTTTAAGCAAGGAATCGCTGTTTTCACCCTTAACGGGATCTTCTGAAAATGTTTAGATCCCGTAAAAGGTGAAAGCAGCGATTCTTTGCTTAAACCATGTTATTTTAATAAATATATATATATATGCAGTGGCGACCTGGGTCTAAAGATATTGGTTGCAAAGAGATGAAGGGGGTCCACTACATATAAAATGCTATCATCTAATGTTTATAATGAACAAATAACATTTTCAAAAAATACAAAAGTGGAAACAGTACAATCAAATTTTTGCGGAAAAAATATCTTACATTCTCCAATAAAAAATATTATGTTTTTTGCGAAATCCAGATACTTTCAATAATGACGATTGGTCTTTCACACTCACTCTCTCTCTATATATATATATAAATTAATAAAAATAATGAATAAAAACAAAGAAACAGTTCCTTATATTAAAAAATTCATCATTTTACGATCGCTTCTAGGATATATGTGTTTGTGTTCGTATGTATATCATATAGATCTATGTAAAATGTTTACAAACTATCAGAACACAAACACATATATATCCTAGAAACGATCGTAAAATGATGAATTTTTTAATATAAGGAACTGTTTCTTTGTTTTTATTCATTATTTTTATTAATTTATCTTGACTCTGTTTTCCTGTATTTTTCATCGGAAAAAAAATTTTTGAATACATCTCTTTTCATGATATTCGGATTACATGGAGTTCTTCATACGGATTGGACACTACCGTACATTTTGGTAGATTTATCTACATACTATATATATATATATATATATATATATATATATATATATATATATATATATATATATATATATATATATATATATATTAAAATAACAGATTAAAGTTTAAGCAAAGAATCGCTGCTTTCACCCTTAACGGGATTTTCTGAAACTAAAAATATTTACTCTACGGTTCTTATATATTTGATATATATTTATCCTTATCGAGCCGTCTTTGGATTTAGTCTTCAAATTTATTATTATTACTCGATAAAATAAAGTACCAGTAATGTTCTGAGTAATTGCTGGCCTTGTGCCTAAAGTAGAAACAATTATTACTATATATATATATATATATATATATATATATATATATATATATATATATATATATATATATATATATATATATATGCTTGTGTGTCTGTGTCTATATATGTACGTTTCCATGCATGAAAGAATACATTACGCATTAGATTTAGTAGAATGTACAGCCACTGATTCCAGCTATTTACACTCTCTTATATATATAATTGGTTGACCAAATGCTTTGCTTGATTATTTTATTTATTTCTAAAATTATTTATTCTTTTTCTCAGACTTCAGGTATTTTTTGAAAGCAAAGCTTTGGCCCCTACAATACTACAGTGGGCTCCCAATGCTACTGTGGGCCTCCTGGCACCCACTTGCCATTGGACAAATTGGCAACCTGGACAATCCGCAACTGCACACACACACACATACGTAAACACATAAATACACACACTCACATGTACCCAACTTACACTACTAATACTCGCTAACCCCCAACAACTATGGCCAGAATACCCGCATCTATTCCACCTATTATAACTAACACCAAGTAAAGTTATTAACTCACCCCACCATCACACCTGCGCACGTACCACCCCTAACAACACACAAACATTTCCACCAGCAAAACCCCTAACATACATCCTTGTATATAATAGTTGGATATGAACCGTATCTGACCGCTATTATCATGTAACACACACACGCATACTCCGATACATATAACCACACAATAGACACCAATAAGTATACATCCCCGCCAAACACAGAAACCCATGCACAATTTTCGTTTAATTTTTAATTTCTTTGCGTTTTCATTTTTATCTTATTCCGTCTATCTGAACACTCTGAACTCTGTTATTCCAAAAAACGGGTAAATCCTCCACACGTATATTATTTAATTCTCTTTCTCTTAAGCGTGAAATTAATAAGACATTATGTTAATACACCCTTCTGTTTGTTTGATTCTTGTTTTCTGGATATATATAAATATATATACATATATATATATATATATATATATATATATATATATATATATATATATATATATATATATAAAATGAGATCAATATCCCCACAGGTACTAAGTACCCTCGGAAATATATAGGGTGTCTATGATACAGTTGTTGTTCAATGGTATTAATTTGACATACCAGAACTATAAAATTGAGATAAGCGAGACAAGCAAAATTCAAACAATCTTACAAAATAAATTCAAAAAATATAATTTAAATATTTACCTATTCATATCGCATTTACCGACGGTTTTGCCTCACAAAAGATTGGTAATCCAAGGGATTCCAATGGAAAGTTCGGCTCTTCAGAAAGCATTTACCCTTTATATAGGACATAAAGTCCCACAGCCAGCAAATATATTGCCTTCAGCCAGCTAGTGCAGGATCGAATGGGGCCGTAAATGTGACCTACACGTAAACTTGTCGTTAGTAGAAGCGGGAGTAGTAGTATAGACGTGTTGTCTGCCACACCACTAGAAATAGCAGGTAGCTTTCTGAAGAGCCGAACTTTCCATTGGAAGTCCCTTGGATTTCCAATCTTTTGTGAGGCGAAACCGTCGAAAAAAGCAATATGGATAGGTAAATATTTAAAATATATTTTTGGAATTTATTTTGAAAGATTGTTTGAATTTTGCTTGTCCCGCTTATCTCAATATATATATATATATATATATATATATATATATATATATATATATATATATATATATGTATATATGTATATATGTATATATATATATATATTTATATATATATATATATATATATATATATATATATATATATATATATATATATGTGTATATATGTATATATATATATATATATATATGTATATATCTATATATATATATGTATTTATTTATATATGTATGTATTTATTTATTTATATATGTATATATGTATATATGTATATATATATATATAATGTATAAAAAACAATACAATATAATTACCTCATTACCAGAGGTTTCCCGAATAAGACGAATACGAAAGAAACGTCTTCATTCGTTCGTCGGACTAGGCAATATAAAACATAGTGAAATATTTGGAAAGTCTCCTCAAGAAATGCATAAAAAATTATATATATAGAGATAATACAATAGACATATAAAATATATAAGAAAAATTTTTAAGGAAATATAGTTAGGTGTGTGTATATGTATGTATATACACTCACAGATGTACATATGTATGTACAAATGTGTGTGTATAGTGAAAATGTGTGCGTAAATATATGTATGAGGGCAAGTATATCTGTGTATATGTAACCACAGACACAGACATAATATGAGTGTCCGGTTGACAGGTATACAGAAAAACAGGGTATTAGATACATTATAAGAAAATGAAGGCACACGTATAAACACACACACACGCGCGTACACTTATATGCGGAAGAAAAAGAGGTAAGGGAGTGTAATAGTAAAAAGAAAGTGTCTTTCTCGATATATTTATAAAAATGGAACAATAATTTAGAAAGAAAAACTTGCAAAGTAAAGAAAAGAAAACAAACAAGGTACACGCGTACATACACATATATCTATAAGAAACACATATCTATAAAACATATATATATATACACGCAATACGTGCAGACAAAAGCGTATGCAAGCGTACATACACACACAGGATGCACATATATATATACATACACATCGCCCCATGTTTATCTCATCACGCGTACGTACGCGACTGCATACACACACACATATAAACACACATAAATATATATATGTATATACATACGCACACATACACATACATACATGCAGTACGCACACGCACACACACACACATCCATACACTCACGCACTTTGACCCGCTTACATGCACACACATAAAAATAATAATGTAAAAATCATAGATGTAAAAACACAGATATAAAAACACACATACATACACATATATATACACGCACGCGCGCGCACATACGGAGGCGTTCGTGTACATATACAGAAAGTATACACATATAAAGACGCTCAGACACATTGATACAGGGTGTAAAAAACAGCCTTGTGAATAAGTGAGTACAAATATAAAAATATAAAATTGGCTGCGAAATAACAGAAAATATCTGGAGTGGAAAACGCAAGTGACTATGTAATCAGGTAAAAAAGAAAATAGGGAAGTAAAAAGTGGAAAGTGAATATATTAGGTAAATGAATCGGAGAATAAAGGGGGTGGGGTTAGTGGTGGATGTGAAGTAAAAATAAAAATAAAAATAGAAATAAAAATAAAAATAAAAATAAAAATAAAAATAAAAATAAAAATAAAAATAAAAATAAAATTAATAATAAGGTTAAAAATGAAAGTAAATCAGAAAAGGTAGTCTTAAAGAGAATAATTTAAGTGAAGAATAAGAGCTTATAGAGGATAAGTATCTGAAAGTGTGTTAAGTTTATATGAGCTGGAAAGCAGGTGTGATTTCATGTGTGGGCAACTGGTGAAAATTTCTGTCTTTGTGTTTAGGCAGGTCTTTGGTGATTTAAGGTTTTGCAAAATCCAATATTTTTCATTTATGCAGAGCGTGCATTTTCTTGTTCCTCTTGCATATTCTGTAGATTGGTTCAAAATTGACCAATCCAATTTATATTGGATACCTTTTTTTATAGATATATGTTTCTTATAGATATATGTGTATGTACGCGTGTACCTTGTTTGTTTTCTTTTCTTTACTTTGTAATTTTTTCTTTCTAAATTATTGTTCCATTTTTTATAAATATATCGAGAATGACACTTTCTTTTTACTATTACACTCCCTTACCTCTTTTTCTTCCGCATATAAGTGTACGCGCGTGTGTGTGTGTTTATACGCGTGCCTTCATATTTTTATAATGTATCTAATACCCTGTTTTTTCTGTATACCTGTCAACCGGACACTCATATTATGTCTGTGTCTGTGGTTACATATACACAGATATACTTGCCCTCATACATATATTTACGCACACATTTTCACTATACACACACATTTGTACATACATACATATGTACATCTGTGAGTGTATATACATACATATACACACACCTAACTATATTTCCTTAAAAAAATGTTTATATATTTCATATGTCTATTGTATTATCTATATATATATAATTTTTTTTGCATTTCTTGAGGCGACTTTCCAAATATTTCACTATGTTTTATATTGCCTCGTCCGACGAACGAAGAAGACGTTTCTTTCGTATTCGTCTTATTCTGGTAATGAGGTAATTATATTGTATTGTTTTTTATACATTAAATTTTGCTCTGGTACTTACATAGAGCACTCTTCACTCCTATGACTTTTTCTATTTTCAACGGAAACTTCAATACCTATATATATATATATATATGGTGGAAAGAGAGATGTAATTGGGTGTACGTTGAGATAGGTGGCGTGTATAAGACGTGTAGAGGAATGAAGGAAAGAGCATAAAGAATAAAATAAAAATAACACGAGAGAGAGTTACCTTGGGAGAGATTTAATTGTCCCTATATATTTCGGATTCACTGTTCGTTGTTTTGAATATTCAAAACAACGAACAGCGGAGGATGCGTTTCCCACCTTTCCGACAGACAACCTTTCCCCACCCCGGAAAAAAGCCCCAGTTGATGGATGTGAATCCGAAATATATAGGGACAATTAAATCTCTCCCAAGGTAAATCTCTCGTGTTGTTATTTTTATTTTATCCTTTATGCTCTTTCCTTCATTCTTCTACACATCTTTACACACCACCCATCTCAACGTACACCCACTTACATCTCTCTCTCCACCACAGGATCGTGTTACCCGGAGATTTACCCATTTGCATTGTCGAGGCTTCCAAACGACTTAAAGAAATTTACCTTATCATTCCACAATGCTTCAAGCAAACTTCAATACTCTCTTATATATATA
>OZ024746.1:38389820-38397320 GCA_964016885.1 Eledone cirrhosa
ATGCAAGCAATTTTTCTCAGTATGTTTAATTTTCAAATACAATCACCCCATGAGAAACATGACATTTACAAATAATTCATATAACAAGGAGCACCCATTCATTTGTTAAATTTAATTGCCCTTTTATTCTCAAAACACCATTTTATACTTGCAAATTGAACGTTCTAAATGTCACCCCATCTCCTTTTCGTATGTTTCCAAACTATAGATATATCTGCTGTTTACATGTATGTAGACTTTCATTTCTTTTCTTTTTCAGTTTGTTTCTTCTTTTCTTCTAGTAGTATATTTTGTTCAATTCTATATCTTTCGGGGGGGGGGGGGTCATGTTTCCTATTATACTACTTATAACTGTACTGTGAAACAACCAACCACTAAAATTGTAATGTATTAATAGTTCCCATAAAGATACTATCCAACACCTACAAACATTTCTATGAAAATATTTCTCCTATAAATAATGAATGTATGTGTAATGTTCCAGTAAGCCCTTATAAATAAACAATTTCACTCTGCAACTAATATTAAATCTTTTCATTGCTAAATCATTATTGGTGTTTGTTATACTACATGCATACATACACACACACACACACACACACACATGCATATATATATTAAACTCGTCTTATAAACTGTGTGCTCTTACTCTTGGATATTTCTACAAAACTGTTACTTACTACAGTATATAGATATTATATATATGTATATATATATATATATATATATATATATAGTATAAAATATATATAATGTACACACAATTTAAGTATATTTAATATTTTCTAAAAATTTCAGAACATGGGAGCTTCTTATATTAAGAAAAAACCCTACATATGTGCATGCACCAACTCTCAGTCTACATTTGAATATCCATGTATATATCCGGCGATTTTTTTCAGATCGATTAGCCTATATAGATTCATTATTGAGGAGGGAAAACGCCAACTTCAGACTCTTGACGTGCAAATGTTTCCAATCTGTCGTAACTAAACATTACATTTTCAAACGACCTGTGTAGTCAACATATGGGGATACAGCTAGCGTGAAATCTATTTACCATAATATATAGTCATGCGTGATCAAAACCAATTCCACAGCAAGATTCTATAAATGTTTTCTGACAAGTTTTCTTTCATTTTCTGCTTTGTATTTATTCATTGTAGTTTCATTTTCCTCTCTTTTATAATTTTATTTTATTTCATTTTCATTTTGTCTTCTTTTCGAAGGAGGAAAATGGTGCAATGAGAGAGTAGATATTAGGGTGGAAGGTTAAGGACTATTTTCAGAAATCAAACTTGTTTTTCACTTTATATGGCAGAACTGTATTTATTTGAGAATTTGGACGTTTTTTTTCTTTTTTGCAGTTTTTTTTATTTTTGTAGTTGTTGGCAATATTTTCCTTTATTTTACACGTTTACTTATCTATCTATCCTTTTCCATCTTCATATGTGTGACTGTATGTGTAAGCATGCTTATTTCCCTGCATCATTCTTTCCTGTGAAGTGCTCGATAGATAGCACAATCTATAGCCAACATGAGTTATCTCTTTCATATATAGAATTACGCAGGTAAGGTGTTTTATTGAGGTGTGCATGGTACTATTCTCTAATCACATATTTTTCGTTCTGCATGCATATATAAAGATGCACAAGCGTTCAGTTTATCTCTATGAGGTGCTTTCATGTTTTGGTAGGCATATATGTCAGGGGTGTTTATGTTTGTATATATATATACATACATATATATATATATATATATATATATATATATATATATATATATATATATACACATACATATATCTCCATGGGTAGTGTGTATGTGTATGTGAGTATCTATGAATTATAAATATCTTTCTTTCATGTATGCATACTTTCATGTGTATGTATATATATATATATATATATATATACACATGAATGTATGCATGAATAAATATATATATATATATATATATATATATATATATATATATATATATATATATATATATATATATGTATATATATGAATATATGTATGTATTTGTGTGTCAGTGTCCGTATCTGCATTAATGTTTACCCTGATAAATCGGCGTTGCGGTAAACTTGAGTTACGACGACGATAAATAGAAACCAAATCGTTGATAATGGTGCTCCAGCATTGCCGCCATTCAATATTTCAAATCACTTAATTAACAGGCTGGTTTATATGTATATATATATATATATATATATATATGTGTGTGTGTGTGTGTGCTTGCGTGTGTGAGTTCTGAGTTTGTATATTCATTTTTAAAAAATGATTCTTCCATGTTTCTCCTTTAATATCTCTTTTTTTTTTTTTCGTTTTCCCCTGTTTTGGTTCGTTGTTTTGTCTTCTTTTTGTTAATTTTCCTACGTTTATTATTATTAATCTGCGACGCACGTGTTCTCTCTTCTCCCCGCAATAATCTTAATGATTTATAGTTAACACGATATCTCACTTTTTTTCTTCCTTTTTCTTTAGTTTCTATTTTTTCTTTGTCTCTGAAGAAATTTGTGTTTTAAAATACTTTCGCCCTGACATCACATAAAACACATGTGTACATTTTATAGCATAAGTGCAATACGTTACTGTTTTCTCTTGTCTCTTACACCACAGATAATGCTTTGGTTTGTCTCAGACGCTGTGACCCCAGGATAGTCCTAAGTTTATGATTACATATAGATAAATTTCTTTATTAGCCACAAGCGCACAAAAGAAGGGGACAAATACAAATGGAGTGTTTACATACATGTATATTAAAATAAAACTATTAATAAAATAACAAATAACTATTGAAATCCCCAATAGAGGGCAGGCGTTAAATAGGAGTTGTACACACCCCGCAAAAATGTACAACCCTCATCTCCAAGAGCACCAAGAGTGAGTACTCCCCTCCTCTCTTCCTCTTTTTCCTCAACCTAACCTTCAGGCTTATATAGAGAGAAGGCCCAATTACTCGGGCCATCTTTGCCACATTCACACACCTTTTATGAAATTTGCTGGGGCACAGCACCTCTCTCTCCATCTTGATTCCTCCTCCAAAATGATATTTGAAAAAACGAATCAGTTGCTCGCCGGAGAGAAAGGTGTCTGATCTCAACCCTTTTGACCTCGTCCACCTTAAAACCTCTTTCACAATAGCCGTAACACATAGGAAAACAGCCTCACCCTCGTTTTTGAAGGAGCGTGGCGGTTTGATCATGACAATGGACTCGGTGGTCAACTGGATTGGTCCCACCCGCGACAATAGTCGTTCTACTTAGCCCCACAGGTCGGTAACCACCGGGAAGTGTACAATTGCGTGCGCGACAGTTTCCTCGTCGCACACGCATCTCGGACAGATCTTTTTTGAAGGGTCCCTACCCGGGCGCCCGTGTCTGTAGAGCTTGTCTCGAACTGGTAGAGCTCCTGGGTAGCACTGCCAGGCCAGGGACTTTTGGAAGTTGTCCATTGGTCCCGGGCTGAAGGTCCTACCGAGCAGACTAGCCAGTTCGCCCTCCTCTACGCCTAGATTTTATCCGAGCGTGTCGTCGCACTTGCTGCGGACCAACCCTCTATAGAATGTCGAAGTGGAGTCTCCACTGATCGCCGAGTCCGTTTGCCAGAGGATTGTGTGTGCCTGAGCACATTTGAGGTGCCAGTCGCCCATTTTCCTCGGTCTTTGCTTGACCCAGGATTGCAGCTCGGTCAGCGAGACCAGTCGTGGGAAGGCTCGCCTCACGAACGGGGACCACACCGGTTGTCCGGTGAGGAATACGTGGAGGTGCTGCAGCCTGAGCGTGTGTTTGCGCATCTTCAGCCACGGCGTCCCCAGCCCTCCGTTTGAAAGGTGTTGGCAGCAGATGGATCTTCTCACCAAAGGAGCCCGTTTCTTCCAAAGTAATTGGAAGAGCGAGCGCTCCATTTTGGTGAGCGTTTTGACTGGACAAGGCACGACGGTCAAGCGGTAGTAGATGACGGACGCTATAAAAGTGTTCACCACCTCCGCTCGACGTTTCAAGGATAGTTTGCACTCGGCCCACTTCTGGGTGAGCGCAAACACCTTGGCCGTCACCTCGTTCAAGTTCTTCTCCACCTGGAGTTCCGGACCAAAACAGACCCCGAGCAGCTTTACCGGTCCTTCCGTCCAGCGTCCGACGACGCCATCGGAAGGCATCGGTTTGCCACTCCACGTTCCGAGTTGCAAACCGACGGATTTGTCCCGGTTCAGCTTCGCCCCAGTGAACCTTTCGTATTCCTCCAGTAATGTGCCGACCTCCCCGATTCGCGAGCTGCTCGACACCATTACTGTCACGTCGTCGGTGCAGGCCGATGCGGCTTTTCGCAGTCCCGGTTCCAAAGGGATGCCCTGCAATAGCTCCAACTTCCGCAGTAGTGGCTCGAGAGTCAGTACGTACAGAAGTGAGGAGAGAGGGCATCCATGTCGGATGGATCGCGTGATATGGAACGGCTCCGAGAAGTAGCCGTTCACCTTGAACCTTGAGCAGATGTTGCTGCAATGCAGAGCTGCAATCCAGTCCCTGGACACGGGTCCGAAGACTGTCGCCTCGAGCACCGCATCCAGGTAACGATGGTCAACCCTATCGAAAGCCTTAGACTGATCCAAGTTGATCAGGGCCCCACCAGATAGATAGATAGATAGATAGATAGATAGATAGATAGATAGATAGATAGATAGATAGATAGATAGATAGATAGAATTCTTGAATATGTAAGGTATTTATTTATTTATATTTGTCTAACTAAATGGTCGTATGTCAATTAAATGTTTCAATTATAATCCTTGTTAATCTTTTTTTTTTATATACACATTTTTTCTCCCTATATCTCTGCATCTCACTTCTCTCTCCTCCTATCTCTCTCTCTCTCTCGCTTTCTCTCTCTCCCTCCTATCTCTCTCTCACTCTCTCTCTTTTTTTTATTTATTTGAATTTGGCAAAGCCGACCATTAATCGCTCGTATACAGGATACTGAGTGGCCAGTCTGCTGATATGCCAATCTGGCTGATCAGGGGGTCTGCTAATATGCAGATCTGACTATCCAGCCAGTCTGCTAAAGTGCAGATCAGGCCGATCAGTCACTGTATATTTTAGAAAAATCATATATTTTCACTAGCTCTGACAGTTGGCAGGTAAACAGTACACTGTACTGATGAAGAGTAATAGCCAGAAACATTAGTGTTGCAGTTCTGTTTACATGCCACACAAGAGCAAGAATGGGGGGGGGCTCATTCTACTGACATGGATTTAAAAATGAGGGTTGTTTGCATTTTGCAAACGAATCGAATATTATTATTAGTATGAAAGGATGAAAGGCAAAGTTAACTTCGGCGGGATTTGAACCATTCTGAGTTCAAATCCCGCCGAAGTTAACTTTGCCTTTCATCCTTTCGAGGTCGATAAAATAAAGTACCAGTAATACACTGGATAATTGCTGGCCTTGTGCCAAATGTAGAAACAATTATTAGTATTCGAAAAACTCAGATTACATTTATTGTATCCAGCCATGTAGAGCGAAATATATATATATATATATATATATATATATATATATATATATATATATATATATATATATATATATATATATGTAAAGTTATATTTAAAATTGTTGGGTTACAACTAGTAAATATTTATAACTGATATAAAAGCACTCGACAAATACTTGGAGTATATTTACAATATACGTTAAATAACAACTGCTTAGTTAAAAATATAGTATACAATTGTAATGTTAATACTGACTCTAATTCTTTTAACTACGTCGGTTCCACATCGACGGAATTTAAACTTCGCTATAATAACCACAAGAATTCTTTCACAGATCCAAATAAAAAATCTTCAACGGCACTATCAGGCGTACTCTGGCAACTTAAGCTAGATAACGTTAGATATTCGACGGCTTGGAATATAGTCTCAAGAGGGATTCCTTTTAATTCATCCTCTGAGACATGTGACCTCTGCGCAGAGGAGATATTCTTTATACTAAAATCTAAAAATTCCCTTAACCTACGGACAAATTTATTCAGTTGTTGCAAACAGATTAAACTCAACGTTTAAATATAAATTTAAATTTAAAATGTAGTATATTTAGTTTGATTTATATTTATATGGGAAACTAGCCGATAAATTTTTGATTCCTAAATCTTTGATTCCTTCTTTTTACTCTCTTTTTATTTTTATATTATTTTTATTTTTATCTAAACATTCCTCATGAAAAATTAAGCTACCCTAAAAGCTGATGCTCCAAATTTTTGAATAAACCTTACACTAGATAAACTTCTGTATTAAATATAAGAACATATATAGACCTAATTGGACATCATAATCTTTTTGAAATGATCTTTGATAGATGTGATTTGATGGATAATTTTTGGCTTTGTCTTGTAAAGAACTTGGCAATATATTGTCAATTAACTTTGAAGGGTTGATCTTTGTGGTGTATTTTTATTTTTATTTTTATTTTTATTTTTATTTTTATTTTTATTATTGTAGTATTCTATATTTTCTATAATATTTTTTATTTTTTATTTTTTATTTTAATTGTATTTTTTTTATTTATTATTTTTTTTTTTATTGTACTTTTAATATGTAAATTTTTAATACGTAATTTTTAATACGTAGTATGCTTAATATATATTTTTATTATGTAATATTCTTTCGTAATATTTTTATTTTTTAATTTTTTTAGTGTTCTATTCTATATTTTTACTTATTATTATTATTGTTATCTTTTATTTTTAGTTTTGTTTATGATATATATTGTTATTAGTATATTGAAATCTGCTCTCTACTTCTGCTTGATAGATAATCTGGTAGAGTAATGACATGAATAATAATACACATATTTGTATGCTCAAATTTTTATACCACATTGAGAACGTTTTCCGTGAACTTAGAGTTTGCAGAGTGAATCAGTTAGATTCGCATGGATGTTTGTAGCTGTCACATAAACATATGAATTTTTTTTAAAACTAAACATAAGATAATTAATTTTCACACATTATAGATACTTGTCTCATTCAGGAATACTGATATTTACAATATAGTGTAAGTTTTATATAAATATTAATACATTAAAACATAGGGTTTTTACGCCTCGAATATATCTGGCTATTTTTAAATTTTTTTCTCTCGCTATTTTTTTCCTCTCTCTATATTTTTTTCCTCTCCTCCTCTCTCTATATTTTTTTCTCTATATATATATATCTCCCTTACATTAATACTTGAGCTAAATAAATAAATAAATAAATAAACGTATCATTGATACATTTACTCAAAATGACCTCCCACTACCTAATTTTCTATATATATATATGTATCTATCTCTATTTCCTCTCTCTCTATATATATATATATCTTTCTGTTTCTTTACATGAAGTTCTTCGCTTTATCTATCTTTCCATCTCTCTATTTTGTTCCATGCATTTCCTCTTTCTCTTCTTTTTCTTCCTTTTCTTCGTTTTCTGTCTTTCTTTCTGTTTTCTCTCTT
>OZ024746.1:38399820-38424820 GCA_964016885.1 Eledone cirrhosa
TACATATATATATATATATATATATATATATATATATATATATATATATATATATATATATATCGTTTCTGAATTTGTTTAGCAAGATTCTTTATCTGAAAACGTGTTGAAACCGATATTGTTATGCTTTGGGAGGGTCATGTTGCCATTAAGAAACACACTCACCAGTTGCGTTCACTTCAATTTATTATAAATTAAATTTATAAATTTAATTTATAATAACTTGAAGTGAAACCGACTGGTGCGTGTGTTTCTTATTGGCAACATGACCCTCCCAAAGCATAACAATATATATATATATATGTATATATATAATATATAAGAACAGAAGATGGTTAAAGGAGTTCCATGTATTTTATTATGCGCATTTCAAAAACAAACATCATCATGCAATAATATTTGTGTTTTCATCAGATAAAACAGGAGGACATGATATGAAGGCTAAAAAACACTTGTGGCTAGTGCAGTTTTAAATCAACATATGAGAAGTAGTTTTAGATTGATGTGTGATATTGAGAAAAATATTTTATTTA
Organism: Eledone cirrhosa; assembly: GCA_964016885.1. Classification (NCBI taxonomy): domain Eukaryota; kingdom Metazoa; phylum Mollusca; class Cephalopoda; order Octopoda; family Eledonidae; genus Eledone; species Eledone cirrhosa. The sequence goes on from OZ024746.1 coordinate 38,400,354, forward strand.
GAGGTGGGGGGTGGAAAGGATGAAAAAAGAGGAGGAGATGAGAGTGAAGGTGGAGAGGGAGGAATATAATGAGTAAGGATGAGATAGGATAGAGAGAGAGAGATAGTTTTTATAACTGAGAAAGATATATTGTTTTACATAGAGAGGTTGAAAACCGTTGGAAGATAATGTATAAATTAAAAGAATTTGAAAATTAACGAAGAAGGAGAGGGAGTTAATATGTATTGAGAATAATGAGTTTGATGATAGAGAGAAGAGAATAATGAATTGCGGATGAATATTCTAACGTCAAAAAAAGTGTGTATGTTTACAAGTATTATGGAAATTTGAAAATTAACGAAGAGAAAAAAATGTAAAGTTAAGGTTTGTATATTGAAGGATTTGAGAAAAATAATGTGAAGTTAAGGTTTGTATATTGAAGGAATTGATAATATGTGCGAAGAAAAAGTTAATATGTATTGAGAATTAGTTAGATGATAGGGAGAAAAAAATAATGAATTAAGGATGAATAATCTGGCGTCAAAACAAATGTATATGTTTACGAAGGATTTTACAAGGTGAAAATAGAGTAAAGGTAATGAGTAAACAAGTATTATAGAGTGTATAATACCCTTTGAAATAAGGTAGGAAGATGGGTATATTTTAAAAGAGGTGTATGTATATGTGCCTTTGAGAAAAAGATTCTAAATTGATAAAGAATTGAATATTAGCTGTATACTTTGTGAAATTTTTTATGGAATTTATGCAAGCAGATAGAAAACAAGTCAGTTCGTCTATTTATTATAGAATCTAGATTAGAGATAATGGTAAATTTTTCATTTAGGCAGAGATTGCAGATTTTAGATATAGAACTGTTCAAGTATGAAGACGCAGAAGAAACCTTCTTCCAAAAGATGGTATATTTAATGTTTTTGTCTTTCAAGGACCATGTGAGTTCTGAGAGAGCCGTGTTGGTTCTTTTAAGTTTGTACTTAAAAGATGAATGATGATTATAGAGACGAGCTTTAAAAGAGGTGGAAGTGGAGCCAAAATAGGTGAAGGAATTGGTGTTAGTTATAACTTTACATTCATAAATTAAGTTTTTATCAAGACAATGGTTGTTGAGAGGACATTTATTTTTAATAGGGCAATTGCAATTGCAATTAGAGAGATTATTAATGAGTGACCTAGTGTTATCTATAGAAGGAATTGGATTGGAGAAGTTGTTTGCGATAGGAATAATAGTTTCTTGATTTAGAGTTGGATTATGAACATTTAGCGAAGTTGTGTTTGACGTTGTATTTGGGTTTGCAGAAATTAGCCTAGGGTTTACAATGACGTCGGGAGTACTATTACTATTATTATGAAATTCAGTGTTGGAAGGAAGAGATTTAGTATTTAGTATTTTATTGTTGTGTTTAGAGATAATGTTGGAAATATTGGAGGATGTAGAATAAGAAAATTTTATGGTGTGTTTGTTAAATATTTTACTATAGATATGTGAGGGAGGGAAGCATTTATTTAAGGCACTAAAGAATAATTTAGGAATATTGTTATTAATAGAGATGGAGAAAGGAGCATTATACCAGATTATGTTTTGTATCTAGGTCTTTTATTAAAGTTATTGGAATGATCATGATTAATTATTCTACTGTAAGTTCTTCTAGAATTTGTTTCTTTACTATATTTGATTTTATCAGGATAGCCGGCTTTAGAAAGTGCGTTATTATAGTAATTGGCGTTAGCATCAAATATTTTTTATTAGAAGATAGGTTAGATATTCTTTTTCCAATATTACTAACTATAGCATTCTTGATATTAGTAGGATGGTTAGATTTAAAGTTAACATAATTTAGGTTCTCATTGTTTTTATGGTAAGTGTAATATAGGCCAGTGTCAAGATTAAGAGATACATCCAAGAAATTAGCTAGTTTGATACTGCTATCAAATTCAATTTTTAGGTTATGTTGGTTAAAGAGATTACGTATATTGTTCTTAATAATATTAAGGTTAACTATATTGCAATTTAAGATAGTAAAGAGTCCATCGTCACGATAAATTCCACCGCGAAGTTGAAGAATTTTCCGACTCAAAGAGTTCAAAATAAAGATACCAATTAAATCAGTCAATTGGGATGAATCGGATGCTCCCATTGTGATGTCGAAGTTGTTAGAGGTATCGGCTCTGGTCCAATATTCGTTGTTGAACTCTAGGATGGTTTTACGTGCGGTGAGAATGATGTGAAGTTCATCTGTGGTGATGTCAGAATATTTAAGTGCGAAAGATAGAGCATTATTGAGAAGTGAAGGCGAAATGGAGGAATAGTAGCTGGCAATATCAAATTGAATAAATTTTAGTTTGTTTTTATTATTCAATTTGTTGAACCAGCCAATCACTTCAGAAGTACCAAACCATAAATTTAGGGTCAAAGAAGAGCAATTAGAACGAACCTGTGGGATAATTCTATCCAAGATGGCTTTACTATATATATATATATATATATATATATATATATATATTGTTATACTTTGGGAGGGTCATGTTGCCAATTCAGAAACGAAATATATATATATATATATACATATATATATATATATTTATATATATATATGTGTATATACATATATGTATATATATATATGTGTGTATATATATATATATATATATATATATATATATATATATATATATATATATATATATATATATATATATATATATATATATATATACATATATATGTGTATATATATATATATATATATATACACATAAATATATGTGTGTGTGTATATATGTATGTATATATATATATATATATATGTGTGTGTGTGTGTGTGTGTGTGTGTGTGTGTGTATGTATGTGTGAGTGCTAATGTATATGTGTATATATATATATATATATATATATATATGAGTGTTAGTGTGTTCATCTACACACACACACACATGCAGTATGCAGAGAATTAAGGATTCATATATAGAATCAATATAATATTTATTATAATGGACACTGTTTACATCGAAGTTTCGCCAACAACGCCTTGTAACTCCAAGTAAACAGTCACAATGAATAACAAATGTTATGATGCATGTATATTTATAGAGAATACAAAGACACGACACGCACACACACAAACACCTCCTCCCCCACCCACCAATATATATATATATATTTACCTAAACTGCGATTATCTGTTTCTCTCTTTCTCTCTTACTGCTCCCCCGTTCGCTCTGTTTCTCTTACCTTCTTTCGTCCCCTCTGTCAGTTAACACTTTCTCTCGACTGACCTCTTCCTCGCACTTCCACTCACTCACTCTCTGTTTCTCCCCTTCTCACTTCCTCCCGTTCGCTAGGAGTGGGATTCTTTATTTCTCACATCCCATTTAGAGCGAAAGGTCTGTTTTCTGAGCGCTCATGAAATTCACCCAGCTTATGCTGATCGGATAACCATGTTGCTTGTTTTTCTTCCCATCATCGGTTCGCTTTTCCTTCTATGTTGCTTACTTGTCTCACTCGCTTTACGCGACTCACTTGTCCCAAAAGCTTATTTTAGTTATTGCTCGCACCAACCTGAGGTATATGATTTTTAATGCGATGAAATACCAATGATCGTTGGCAAATCACTGATGAGGGACTAATTTTATAATATGTAATCCACGTGCAACCATGCAGTATTCTTCTCCCCATGTTTTTCATATATATATATATATATGTATACAACAAAGAGGATGTGGTAAGATACCAGGTGGGCCATAATGCCCCAGAGTAGTCGATACTTGTGGTAGTAGAGTGGGTAATATGAAAAGATTCAGGATCCCGACTGCTGAGCTCAGACCATTTCGATAGCTAGATCCAAACTGAGATCGGATCTAGCTGTCGAAACGGCCGGAGCTCAGCCGTCGGGGTCCTGAATCTTTTCACATACATATATATATACATGTGTGGAGGATGTTTGAGATTTTCTTATTACGAAGTGTAAGAGAGACACGTTTCAAATGAAAACTTATTATGAAATAGTGTGGAGAGGGAAGAAACTCTCAGAGAAAAGTCCCCTCCCTTCAAGCAAGTATTTCGGCCCTTAACTTCTGGAATATATAGTTGACGTGATTTATCCTTATAAAAGAGTCATCTTAGAAAGAAGCTATTACATAAAATCCTATAGTACAATCCCATTTAAAGTCTAGCCATCTTTCTCTTATAGTGTTGACAAGCAGTACCTTCGGCTATCTTCAGCTATTTATCTCCTAAGACAACATCAACTTTCTATCTACCTAATTCTTATTCTCTCCATCTCTCCATCTATCTTTCTGTCCATCTATCTGTCTGGCTGTTTATCTATCTATCTCTGTCTAGCACTGTTTCTCTACCTCTATCCATATTACTCTATTATAAGATAGATAAATTTCTATTTATTTGCCACGAGGGCACAAAAGAAGGGGACATTTACACAGTGGGGGAGTTTACATAAATCGAGTAAAGAAAAAAGGAATAACAATAATAATATAACAATAAAAAGTCCTCAAAAGGGAGGGGGCGTGTTGGGGATTGCACATACCCCCGAAAAGTGTGCAACTCTTTTCGCGGGGGAAGCCCAGAGAGGAGGCGCTCCCCCTTTCCTCTTCACTTCTTCACCTACAGAACAATGTAGAGAGAAGGCCCATTTACACGGGCCATTCTCGCTTCTTTCACCCACCTTTCATAAAACTGTCTGGGACCAAGCACTTCTCTCTCCATCCTGATCCTTCTTCCGAAGTGGTATCGGAAGAAGTAAACCAGGTGATGGCCGGAGAGAAAGTCACCCGACCTCAGACCTTTCAGGCGCGTCCACCACACAACCTCTTTCATCATGGCTATTACGCACAGAAAGACCGCCTCTGCTTCATTTCTGAAGGGAGGAGGCGGCTTGATGTTCACCACAGACTCGGCGGTTAATCGAATCGGCGCCACACGCGACAGCAGTCGTTCGACGTAGCCCCACAGATCGGCAACGCCCGTGCAGTGTACCAGTGCATGCGCAACGGTTTCCTCGTCGCGCACGCATCTGGGACAGATCTTTTTCACGGGATCCCTGCCCGGGCGCCCGTGTCTGTAGAGCTTTTCTCGAACGGGCAGAGCCCCCCGGTAACACTGCCAGGCTAGGGACCTCTGGAAGTTGTCCATGGGTCCCGGGCCGAAAGTTCTACCGAACAGGCTGGCCAGTTCGTCCTCCTCCATGCCTAGCGACTCTCCAAGGGTGTCGTCGCCCCTGCTAGCCACCAACCCTCTATAGAATGTCGAGGTGGATTCTCCACTGACAGTCGGGTCCGCTTGCCAGATAGCCGTGAGCGCCTGGGCACACTCGGTGTGCCAGTTGCCCAGTTTTCTCGGTCTTTGCTTCACCCAGGATTGCAGTTCGGTGAGCGAGACGAGCTGTGGGAAGGCTCGCCTCACAAACGGGGCCCACACCGGCTGACCGTTGAGGAATACCTGTAGATGCCGTAGCCTCAATGCGTGCTTACGCATCAACAGCCACGGCATACCCAGCCCTCCTTTCGAAGGGTGCTGGCAGCAGATGGATCTCCTCACCATGGGAGGCCGCTTCTTCCAGAGGAACTGGAAGAGCATGCGTTCCATGATGGTGAGCTTTTCCTTGGGGCAAGGCACGACGGTCAGGCGGTAGTAGATGACGGACGCTATGTAAGCGTTCGTCACCTCCGCCCGACCTTTCAGTGATAGTTTGCACTTGGCCCACTTCTGGGTCAGCGCAAACACCCTGCTCGTCACCTCGCCCCAATTCTTCTCCACCTGGAGGTCCGGTCCGAACCAGACCCCGAGCAGCTTCACCGGGCCCTCCGTCCACCGCCCGACGACACCGTCTAACGGCATCGGTTTGCCCCTCCACGTTCCGAGTTGCAAACCGACTGACTTGTCCTGGTTCAGCTTAGCCCCCGTCAGCCTTTCGTATTCCTCCAGTAGGGTGGCGATCGCTCCGATTTCCGAGGCGTCCGCCACCATTACTGTTACGTCGTCGGCATAGGCCGAGACCACTTTGTGCAATCCCGGTTCCAGGGGTATGCCCCCGCAGCAACTCCAACTTCCGCAGCAGTGGCTCGAGAGTCAATACGTACAGAAGGGAGGAGAGGGGGCACCCCTGTCTGATGGATCGGGTGATTTGAAACGGCTCCGAGAGGTAGCCGTTTACTTTAATCCTAGAGTAGATGTTGCCACTGTGCATGGCAGAAATCCAGCCCCTGAAAATGGGTCCGAAGCCCGCCGCCGCTAGCACCGCATCCAGGTAACCATGGTCGACCCTATCGAACGCCTTAGATTGATCCAAGTTGATCAGGGCCCCACCAAAGCCGGGTTCGTAGCCAACCCTCTCTATGATGTATCGCATGAGGTGGAGGTTGTCGTGAATGGACCTGGACGGGATAGCGCATGTCTGCGCGTCTCCCACCAAACCACCCACCACAAGCGCCAACCTCTTCGCCAACACCTTGGCCAAAATCTGTAACTCTGCATTCAGCAGAGTTATGGGCCTAAAGTTACTTAAGTCGTCCCCCTTGCTCTCGTCCTTCCTCACTAGCGTGACCACGCCCTTGGTCACAGAACAGGGAATTCTCCCGTTCTGTTGCCAGTTGCAATAGACAGCCTCGAGGAGTTCGGAGAACAAGACCGGCATAGCTAAATAAAGTTCGTATGGTAGACCATCGAGACCCGGGGATTTGCGTCTGCTGCATTGGCTGAGCGCTTCCCCGATTTCAGTGGCTGTGATTGGCCTTTCGCAGCACTCCGCTTCGCCGCTCGAAAGACACGGTAGACCGTCGAGGTATGGACCGAAGTCCACATCCCCGTCCGGCCCCCCGCCACCTCCGAACAGTCGAGCAAAGTGCCTTTGAAAGGTCTCGCACATTCGCTCAGGTTCAAGGATCACCCGTCCATCCTGGTCTCGCAAAGACCGAATGGTGGATTTAATCCCACTCTTGGCTTCTGTCACGCGGGCCCAGCTAACAGCTTTGGTCCCCTCGTTTCCTAAAGCACGTATTTTACTTCGGACAACGCAGCCTTCGTGCTTCGCGTCAAAGAACTGGCTCAATGCCGTTCTCGTCGCTAACACTCTGGCTACGTCTCCGCTCCTAATCGCCTCTTCTAGTTTATCTGTTAACTCCCTTTCCCTCCTATTTCTATTCGCCGCTAGTTCCTTACTTTAACCTATCGAACTTACACTAATCTCTCTCTTTAGAGATATCCACCACCTACTGTTGACGATCGCTCCCGTCAGCCGCATCTTAACTAAGCTACTAATCCGGTTTCTGTAATCTTTCTTTGTCGGTAAGGACAAGTTCATCTTCCAGTAACCGGGACCCTGTCTATGCGTTCTATCAAGGTTGACCACGCAGGTCACTAATTTGTGATCTGAATAGCCAACCATGATCAGTTCTGGACAACTAAATACGTCCCTATCCTTACTCCTAACCAAAAACCTATCTAGGTACGATCTAGATTGTCCACTGCGGTTTGCCCAGGTCCAGGTTGGCGCAGTTGGACAATCTAGTCGAAATCTATCGACCAGGTCGAATCGATCGAGTAACCCCTTGAGGCTGCTACACCCCCCTCTATCGGGACATGCCCCTGCATAGTCCCAACGCGCATCTAGGATTCCATTCCAGTCCCCCACTAAAAGCAGGGAACGCGACGTTCCTAGAAAAGTCTCCAGACGCTGGAAGAAGTCGGCTCTTTCCGCCCCGAAGGGAGCATAAAGACCGACCAGTCTGAAAGCCCCGCCTTCACCGCCTCCGACGTCCAGCACCAGTAATCGACCCCCCGGGTCCGAGTGAACAATCTGTACGTCGAGAGTCAGACGTTTATCCAGCAGTACGGCAACTCCCCCCCCCCCCCGCCTCCGGGTTGACAGAGAGATGCGTGCATCTCAAAGTCATCGAAGGCGGGCGCCAGCTGTCTCACGCTGCTGATCCGACTCTCGCAAACAACCATCACATCTATACTTTGTGACCTGAGGTCACTTAGAAGCTTTGCTTGCTTCCAAGCTGAGCCCAGGCCACGCGCGTTCAAACAGCCAACTCTCAATTGATCTATTTTGGTGTTGAAAGTGAAGAAAGAAAAGCACTTACCTCTCCGGGTTGCGTAATTTCCATGGCATCAGGTGTGTTGGGTGGAGGGATGTTTTGTGGTGGTGTGGGGGTACACGTGTGTGGTGGGGTTGGGGTATTTGGAGTTGTGTCAGGGAGAGGGGCGGTTATGGGGAAATCTTTCAAGAGGACGCGATTCAACGGTTTTAAACAGGGGGGGCTCACGTCCCGTCTAAATTGTTCTTTTAAGGAACGATAAAGGTCCAGAGGGACCTTTATCATTTTTAAATGGGTGAAGTTCTCTGTTGAGATAAAGTTTGGCCCTTCGGTCTGCACCATAGGGTTATTGTTTATTAATTTAACCAGTTTTTTGTTTTCTTTATTTATATATGTGTATTGCAACGTCTTTTTTTGTGATGCTGTCAATGTTTCGGAGAGGGGAGGCGCAGATTTATTTTTGTTTGTTGAGGGTGGGGTGTTTTTGATTGGAGTTGGTGTTTGTGTGTGGGTTATTTGTGGTGTGCTGGGTGTGTGTTTTCTTTTTTTTCTTTTAACTTGTCTGAAGGCTTCTCCTCCTTCTTCTTCAGAAGTTGGGGGAAACTCTTCAGCGCTAGGTGGGAGGGACGTGTTGTGTGGTTGTTTTTTTTTTGCGGGAGGGGTAGATTTGTTACTGTTTTTTTTATTATTTGTTTGAAATGGGTTTTGTGGTGGTGGTGGTAATGTTTGTGTCGTGCTTGTGGTTGGTGATGGTGGTGTTTGTGTTGTGGTTGGTGGTGGTGATTTTTGTGTCGTGCTTGTGTTTGGTGCTGGTGGTGGTGATGTTTGTGTTGTGTTTGTGGTTGGTGGTGTCTGTATTTTGTTTGCTGTGTGTGGTATTAGTGCATTTTTGGAGGTGGGTGGTGTTGGTGTACTGTTTGTGGTGGGTGTGGGCAATAGTCCTTTTTGGGGGATACGCTTCGGGCAGTTAGCCTTAACGTGTCCCCTTTCCATGCATAAATAGCATGCTGGTCTTCTCCCCTCTACAATTATGTCTATTGGGGTAAGGTCATCCAGCCAGATGCGATCCGGGATTTGTGCTATTCTTTCGGGCCTCATTTGGACTAGTATGTCGAGGCCCATTCCCAGGAACGCATCTCCAGTTGCCTTCCCCATTGACAGCATTGTGTCTTCGCCCATATCAATGAAGCCAGCAATAGCCCACCAGAAGTCCATTGTGGGCAGCATTGTTTTTACTTTTACTCTCTGTGTTCTTCTACCCATGTAGGAGGGATAGAAGCTATATGTTGTCGACGAGAGTGGGCTTAGGGAAAGCTTCTCCGCCGTTTCTTTGTCTCTTGTTAGGACCGAAATGCTGCCATAGAGTCGGTCCTTTCGTATGAAGAGAATATTCTTCATATAGTCTTTTAGGACTAACTCTATTTCCATTTGGCTGGGCTGTGCTGGCTTTCTTGTCTGGTTCAGTATAGTTCTGTAGAGAACTGTGTTTTCTGCTCTGGCTTTCTTGAATTCTGGGGGGGAGTTAATGGAAAACATTCCGTTCTCCCCCAAAACAATGTGTTTCTTTGCTTCGGCCAGTTTTTCTCTGGCGGCAGTTAGGTCAATTGGTGTGTATATAATGGATTGTTTTGTTTTCTGGGCAAAAGTTGCCCTGTTGTTATTTGTATTATTTTCTGTTTGTTTGTTTTCTGTTTGCTCATTTTCCTTAACATTTGTTTTTTCATTTTCTTTGTTTGTTTCATTGTTTAATTTTGTTGTAATTATTTTTTGTTCTTCAGACTTGGGGGGCGTGGCAGAGCTAATGGCAGACATGTCTGCCATCTTTTCCGCCATGCTGCCAAGAAAGAAATTTTTCGGCAAAACTAGATATTTATTTTACCCCCTAAAAAGGGGGTAAATGCAAAAATGTTTCCCTAAATAACAGGGGTTAGTGTTCCAAATGTGTTGCACTAAAAAATTTATCCGGTACTTACAATAGTAAGGGTAAATCCCGATGGAATAGCGGAGCCGATGCGAAGCGTGTCTTACTCTATCAAGATAGATAGATAGATAGATAGATAGATAGATAGATAGGTAGGTAGATAGATAAATTTCTATTTATTTGCCACGAGGGCACAAAAGAAGGGGACATTTACACAGTGGGGGAGTTTACATAAATCGAGTAAAGAAAAAAGGAATAACAATAATAATATAACAATAAAAGTCCTCAAAAGGGAGGGGGCGTGTTGGGGATTGCACATACCCCCGAAAAGTGTGCAAATCTTTTCGTGGGGGAAGCCCAGAGAGGAGGCGCTCCCCCTTTCCTCTTCACTTCTTCACCTACAGAACAATGTAGAGAGAAGGCCCATTTACACGGGCCATTCTCGCTTCTTTCACCCACCTTTCATAAAACTGTCTGGGACCAAGCACTTCTCTCTCCATCCTGATTCTGCTTCCGAAGTGGTATCGGAAGAAGTAAACCAGGTGATGGCCGGAGAGAAAGTCACCCGACCTCAGACCTTTCAGGCGCGTCCACCACACAACCTCTTTCATCATGGCTATTACGCACAGAAAGACCGCCTCTGCTTCATTTCTGAAGGGAGGAGGCGGCTTGATGTTCACCACAGACTCGGCGGTTAATCGAATCGGCGCCACACGCGACAGCAGTCGTTCGACGTAGCCCCACAGATCGGCAACGCCCGGGCAGTGTACCAGTGCATACGCAACGGTTTCCTCGTCGCGCACGCATCTGGGACAGATCTTTTTCGCGGGATCCCTGCCTGGGCGCCCGTGTCTGTAGAGCTTTTCTCGAACGGGCAGAGCCCCCCGGTAACACTGCCAGGCTAGGGACCTCTGGAAGTTGTCCATGGGTCCCGGGCCGAAAGTTCTACCGAACAGGCTGGCCAGTTCGTCCTCCTCCATGCCTAGCGACTCTCCAAGGGTGTCGTCGCCCCTGCTAGCCACCAACCCTCTATAGAATGTCGAGGTGGATTCTCCACTGACAGTCGGGTCCGCTTGCCAGATAGCCGTGAGCGCCTGGGCACACTCGGTGTGCCAGTTGCCCAGTTTTCTCGGTCTTTGCTTCACCCAGGATTGCAGTTCGGTGAGCGAGACGAGCTGTGGGAAGGCTCGCCTCACAAACGGGGCCCACACCGGCTGACCGTTGAGGAATACCTGTAGATGCCGTAGCCTCAATGCGTGCCTACGCATCAACAGCCACGGCATACCCAGCCCTCCTTTCGAAGGGTGCTGGCAGCAGATGGATCTCCTCACCATGGGAGGCCGCTTCTTCCAGAGGAACTGGAAGAGCATGCGTTCCATGATGGTGAGCTTTTCCTTGGGGCAAGGCACGACGGTCAGGCGGTAGTAGATGACGGACGCTATGTAAGCGTTCGTCACCTCCGCCCGACCTTTCAGTGATAGTTTGCACTTGGCCCACTTCTGGGTCAGCGCAAACACCCTGCTCGTCACCTCGCCCCAATTCTTCTCCACCTGGAGGTCCGGTCCGAACCAGACCCCGAGCAGCTTCACCGGGCCCTCCGTCCACCGCCCGGCGACACCGTCTAACGGCATCGGTTTGCCCCTCCACGTTCCGAGTTGCAAACCGACTGACTTGTCCTGGTTCAGCTTAGCCCCCGTCAGCCTTTCGTATTCCTCCAGTAGGGTGGCGATCGCCCCGATTTCCGAGGCGTCCGCCACCATTACTGTTACGTCGTCGGCATAGGCCGAGACCGCTTTGTGCAATCCCGGTTCCAGGGGTATGCCCCGCAGCAACTCCAACTTCCGCAGCAGTGGCTCGAGAGTCAATACGTACAGAAGGGAGGAGAGGGGGCACCCCTGTCTGATGGATCGGGTGATTTGAAACGGCTCCGAGAGGTAGCCGTTTACCTTAATCCTAGAGTAGATGTTGCCACTGTGCATGGCAGAAATCCAGCCCCTGAAAACGGGTCCGAAGCCCGCCGCCGCTAGCACCGCATCCAGGTAACCATGGTCGACCCTATCGAACGCCTTAGATTGATCCAAGTTGATCAGGGCCCCACCAAAGCCGGGTTCGTAGCCAACCCTCTCTATGATGTATCGCATGAGGTGGAGGTTGTCGTGAATGGACCTGGACGGGATAGCGCATGTCTGCGCGTCTCCCACCAAACCACCCACCACAAGCGCCAACCTCTTCGCCAACACCTTGGCCAAAATCTGTAACTCTGCATTCAGCAGAGTTATGGGCCTAAAGTTACTTAAGTCGTCCCCCTTGCTCTCGTCCTTCCTCACTAGCGTGACCACGCCCTTGGTCACAGAACAGGGAATTCTCCCGTTCTGTTGCCAGTTGCAATAGACAGCCTCGAGGAGTTCGGAGAACAAGACCGGCATAGCTAAATAAAGTTCGTATGGTAGACCATCGAGACCCGGGGATTTGCGTCTGCTGCATTGGCTGAGCGCTTCCCCGATTTCAGTGGCTGTGATTGGCCTTTCGCAGCACTCCGCTTCGCCGCTCGAAAGACGCGGTAGACCGTCGAGGTATGGACCGAAGTCCACATCCCCGTCCGGCCCCCCGCCACCTCCGAACAGTCGAGCAAAGTGCCTTTGAAAGGTCTCGCACATTCGCTCAGGTTCAAGGATCACTCGTCCATCCTGGTCTCGCAAAGACCGAATGGTGGATTTAATCCCACTCTTGGCTTCTGTCACGCGGGCCCAGCTAACAGCTTTGGTCCCCTCGTTTCCTAAAGCACGTATTTTACTTCGGACAACGCAGCCTTCGTGCTTCGCGTCAAAGAACTGGCTCAATGCCGTTCTCGTCGCTAACACTCTGGCTACGTCTCCGCTCCTAATCGCCTCTTCTAGTTTATCTGTTAACTCCCTTTCCCTCCTATTTCTATTCGCCGCTAGTTCCTTACTGTAACCTATCGAACTTACTCTAATCTCTCTCTTTAGAGATATCCACCACCTACTGTTGACGATCGCTCCCGTCAACCGCTTCTTAACTAAGCTATTAATCCGGTTTCTGTAATCTTTCTTTGTCGGTAAGGACAAGTTCATCTTCCAGTAACCGGGACCCTGTCTATGCGTTCTATCAAGGTTGACCACGCAGGTCACTAATTTGTGATCTGAATAGCCAACCATGATCAGTTCTGGACAACTAAATACGTCCCTATCCTTACTCCTAACCAAAAACCTATCTAGGTACGATCTAGATTGTCCACTGCGGTTTGCCCAGGTCCAGGTTGGCGCAGTTGGACAATCTAGTCGAAATCTATCGACCAGGTCGAATCGATCGAGTAACCCCTTGAGGCTGCTACACCCCCCTCTATCGGGACATGCCCCTGCATAGTCCCAACGCGCATCTAGGATTCCATTCCAGTCCCCCACTAAAAGCAGGGAACGCGACGTTCCTAGAAAAGTCTCCAGACGCTGGAAGAAGTCGGCTCTTTCCGCCCCGAAGGGAGCATAAAGACCGACCAGTCTGAAAGCCCCGCCTTCACCGCCTCCGACGTCCAGCACCAGTAATCGACCCCCCGGGTCCGAGTGAACAATCTGTACGTCGAGAGTCAGACGTTTATCCAGCAGTACGGCAACTCCCCCCCCCCCCGCCTCCGGGTTGACAGAGAGATGCGTGCATCTCAAAGTCATCGAAGGCGGGCGCCAGCTGTCTCACGCTGCTGATCCGACTCTCGCAAACAACCATCACATCTATACTTTGTGACCTGAGGTCACTTAGAAGCTTTGCTTGCTTCCAAGCTGAGCCCAGGCCACGCGCGTTCAAACAGCCAACTCTCAATTGATCTATTTTGGTGTTGAAAGTGAAGAAAGAAAAGCACTTACCTCTCCGGGTTGCGTAATTTCCATGGCATCAGGTGTGTTGGGTGGAGGGATGTTTTGTGGTGGTGTGGGGGTACACGTGTGTGGTGGGGTTGGGGTATTTGGAGTTGTGTCAGGGAGAGGGGCGGTTATGGGGAAATCTTTCAAGAGGACGCGATTCAACGGTTTTAAACAGGGGGGGCTCACGTCCCGTCTAAATTGTTCTTTTAAGGAACGATAAAGGTCCAGAGGGACCTTTATCATTTTTAAATGGGTGAAGTTCTCTGTTGAGATAAAGTTTGGCCCTTCGGTCTGCACCATAGGGTTATTGTTTATTAATTTAACCAGTTTTTTGTTTTCTTTATTTATATATGTGTATTGCAACGTCTTTTTTTGTGATGCTGTCAATGTTTCGGAGAGGGGAGGCGCAGATTTATTTTTGTTTGTTGAGGGTGGGGTGTTTTTGATTGGAGTTGGTGTTTGTGTGTGGGTTATTTGTGGTGTGCTGGGTGTGTGTTTTCTTTTTTTTCTTTTAACTTGTCTGAAGGCTTCTCCTCCTTCTTCTTCAGAAGTTGGGGGAAACTCTTCAGCGCTAGGTGGGAGGGACGTGTTGTGTGGTTGTTTTTTTTTTGCGGGAGGGGTAGATTTGTTACTGTTTTTTTTATTATTTGTTTGGAATGGGTTTGTGGTGGTGGTGGTGGTAATGTTTGTGTCGTGCTTGTGGTTGGTGATGGTGGTGGTGATGTTTGTGTTGTGGTTGGTGGTGGTGATTTTTGTGTCGTGCTTGTGTTTGGTGCTGGTGGTGGTGATGTTTGTGTTGTGTTTGTGGTTGGTGGTGTCTGTATTTTGTTTGCTGTGTGTGGTATTAGTGTATTTTTGGAGGTGGGTGGTGCTGGTGTACTGTTTGTGGTGGGTGTGGGCAATAGTCCTTTTTGGGGGATACGTTTCGGGCAGTTAGCCTTAACGTGTCCCCTTTCCATGCATAAATAGCATGCTGGTCTTCTCCCCTCTACAATTATGTCTATTGGGGTAAGGTCATCCAGCCAGATGCGATCCGGGATTTGTGCTATTCTTTCGGGCCTCATTTGGACTAGTATGTCGAGGCCCATTCCCAGGAACGCATCTCCAGTTGCCTTCCCCATTGACAGCATAGTGTCTTCGCCCATATCAATGAAGCCAGCAATAGCCCACCAGAAGTCCATTGTGGGCAGCATTGTTTTTACTTTTACTCTCTGTGTTCTTCTACCCATGTAGGAGGGATAGAAGCTATATGTTGTCGACGAGAGTGGGCTTAGGGAAAGCTTCTCCGCCGTTTCTTTGTCTCTTGTTAGGACCGAAATGCTGCCATAGAGTCGGTCCTTTCGTATGAAGAGAATATTCTTCATATAGTCTTTTAGGACTAACTCTATTTCCATTTGGCTGGGCTGTGCTGGCTTTCTTGTCTGGTTCAGTATAGTTCTGTATAGAACTGTGTTTTCTGCTCTGGCTTTCTTGAATTCTGGGGGGGAGTTAATGGAAAACATTCCGTTCTCCCCCAAAACAATGTGTTTCTTTGCTTCGGCCAGTTTTTCTCTGGCGGCAGTTAGGTCAATTGGTGTGTATGTAATGGATTGTTTTGTTTTCTGGGCGAAAGTTGCCCTGTCGTTATTTATATTATTTTCTGTTTGTTTGTTTGCTGTTTGCTCATTTTCCTTAACATTTGTTTTTTCATTTTGTTTGTTTGTTTCAATGTCTAATTTTGTTGTAATTATTTTTTGTTCTTCAGACTTGGGGGGCGTGGCAGAGCCAATGGCAGACATGTCTGCCATCTTTTCCGCCATGCTGCCAAGAAAGAAATTTTTCGGCAAAAATAGATATTTATTTTACCCCCTAAAAAGGGGGTAAATGCAAAAATGTTTCCCTAAATAACAGGGGTTAGTGTTCCAAATGTGTTGCACTAAAAAATTTATCCGGTACTTACAATAGTAAGGGTAAATCCCGATGGAATAGCGGAGCCGATGCGAAGCGTGTCTTACTCTATCAAGATAGATAGATAGATAGATAGATAGATAGATAGGTAGGTAGGTAGATAGATAGATAGATAGATAGATAGATAGATAGATAGATAGATAGATAGATAGATAGATAGATAAATTTCTATTTATTTGCCACGAGGGCACAAAAGAAGGGGACATTTACACAGTGGGGGAGTTTACATAAATCGAGTAAAGAAAAAGGAATAACAATAATAATATAACAATAAAAAGTCCTCAAAAGGGAGGGGGCGTGTTGGGGATTGCACATACCCCCGAAAAGTGTGCAACTCTTTTCGCGGGGGAAGCCCAGAGAGGAGGCGCTCCCCCTTTCCTCTTCACTTCTTCACCTACAGAACAATGTAGAGAGAAGGCCCATTTACACGGGCCATTCTCGCTTCTTTCACCCACCTTTCATAAAACTGTCTGGGACCAAGCACTTCTCTCTCCATCCTGATTCTTCTTCCGAAGTGGTATCGGAAGAAGTAAACCAGGTGATGGCCGGAGAGAAAGTCACCCGACCTCAGACCTTTCAGGCGCGTCCACCACACAACCTCTTTCATCATGGCTATTACGCACAGAAAGACCGCCTCTGCTTCATTTCTGAAGGGAGGAGGCGGCTTGATGTTCACCACAGACTCGGCGGTTAATCGAATCGGCGCCACACGCGACAGCAGTCGTTCGACGTAGCCCCACAGATCGGCAACGCCCGGGCAGTGTACCAGTGCATGCGCAACGGTTTCCTCGTCGCGCACGCATCTGGGACAGATCTTTTTCGCGGGATCCCTGCCCGGGCGCCCGTGTCTGTAGAGCTTTTCTCGAACGGGCAGAGCCCCCCGGTAACACTGCCAGGCTAGGGACCTCTGGAAGTTGTCCATGGGTCCCGGGCCGAAAGTTCTACCGAACAGGCTGGCCAGTTCGTCCTCCTCCATGCCTAGCGACTCTCCAAGGGTGTCGTCGCCCCTGCTAGCCACCAACCCTCTATAGAATGTCGAGGTGGATTCTCCACTGACAGTCGGGTCCGCTTGCCAGATAGCCGTGAGCGCCTGGGCACACTCAGTGTGCCAGTTGCCCAGTTTTCTCGGTCTTTGCTTCACCCAGGATTGCAGTTCGGTGAGCGAGACGAGCTGTGGGAAGGCTCGCCTCACAAACGGGGCCCACACCGGCTGACCGTTGAGGAATACCTGTAGATGCCGTAGCCTCAATGCGTGCCTACGCATCAACAGCCACGGCATACCCAGCCCTCCTTTCGAAGGGTGCTGGCAGCAGATGGATCTCCTCACCATGGGAGGCCGCTTCTTCCAGAGGAACTGGAAGAGCATGCGTTCCATGATGGTGAGCTTTTCCTTGGGGCAAGGCACGACGGTCAGGCGGTAGTAGATGACGGACGCTATGTAAGCGTTCGTCACCTCCGCCCGACCTTTCAGTGATAGTTTGCACTTGGCCCACTTCTGGGTCAGCGCAAACACCCTGCTCGTCACCTCGCCCCAATTCTTCTCCACCTGGAGGTCCGGTCCGAACCAGACCCCGAGCAGCTTCACCGGGCCCTCCGTCCACCGCCCGACGACACCGTCTAACGGCATCGGTTTGCCCCTCCACGTTCCGAGTTGCAAACCGACTGACTTGTCCTGGTTCAGCTTAGCCCCCGTCAGCCTTTCGTATTCCTCCAGTAGGGTGGCGATCGCCCCGATTTCCGAGGCGTCCGCCACCATTACTGTTACGTCGTCGGCATAGGCCGAGACCGCTTTGTGCAATCCCGGTTCCAGGGGTATGCCCCGCAGCAACTCCAACTTCCGCAGCAGTGGCTCGAGAGTCAATACGTACAGAAGGGAGGAGAGGGGGCACCCCTGTCTGATGGATCGGGTGATTTGAAACGGCTCCGAGAGGTAGCCGTTTACTTTAATCCTAGAGTAGATGTTGCCACTGTGCATGGCAGAAATCCAGCCCCTGAAAACGGGTCCGAAGCCCGCCGCCGCTAACACCGCATCCAGGTAACCATGGTCGACCCTATCGAACGCCTTAGATTGATCCAAGTTGATCAGGGCCCCACCAAAGCCGGGTTCGTAGCCAACCCTCTCTATGATGTATCGCATGAGGTGGAGGTTGTCGTGAATGGACCTGGACGGGATAGCGCATGTCTGCGCGTCTCCCACCAAACCACCCACCACAAGCGCCAACCTCTTCGCCAACACCTTGGCCAAAATCTGTAACTCTGCATTCAGCAGAGTTATGGGCCTAAAGTTACTTAAGTCGTCCCCCTTGCTCTCGTCCTTCCTCACTAGCGTGACCACGCCCTTGGTCACAGAACAGGGAATTCTCCCGTTCTGTTGCCAGTTGCAATAGACAGCCTCGAGGAGTTCGGAGAACAAGACCGGCATAGCTAAATAAAGTTCGTATGGTAGACCATCGAGACCCGGGGATTTGCGTCTGCTGCATTGGCTGAGCGCTTCCCCGATTTCAGTGGCTGTGATTGGCCCTTCGCAGCACTCCGCTTCGCCGCTCGAAAGACGCGGTAGACCGTCGAGGTATGGACCGAAGTCCACATCCCCGTCCGGCCCCCCGCCACCTCCGAACAGTCGAGCAAAGTGCCTTTGAAAGGTCTCGCACATTCGCTCAGGTTCAAGGATCACCCGTCCATCCTGGTCTCGCAAAGACCGAATGGTGGATTTAATCCCACTCTTGGCTTCTGTCACGCGGGCCCAGCTAACAGCTTTGGTCCCCTCGTTTCCTAAAGCACGTATTTTACTTCGGACAACGCAGCCTTCGTGCTTCGCGTCAAAGAACTGGCTCAATGCCGTTCTCGTCGCTAACACTCTGGCTACGTCTCCGCTCCTAATCGCCTCTTCTAGTTTATCTGTTAACTCCCTTTCCCTCCTATTTCTATTCGCCGCTAGTTCCTTACTGTAACCTATCGAACTTACTCTAATCTCTCTCTTTAGAGATATCCACCACCTACTGTTGACGATCGCTCCCGTCAACCGCATCTTAACTAAGCTACTAATCCGGTTTCTGTAATCTTTCTTTGTCGGTAAGGACAAGTTCATCTTCCAGTAACCGGGACCCTGTCTATGCGTTCTATCAAGGTTGACCACGCAGGTCACTAATTTGTGATCTGAATAGCCAACCATGATCAGTTCTGGACAACTAAATACGTCCCTATCCTTACTCCTAACCAAAAACCTATCTAGGTACGATCTAGATTGTCCACTGCGGTTTGCCCAGGTCCAGGTTGGCGCAGTTGGACAATCTAGTCGAAATCTATCGACCAGGTCGAATCGATCGAGTAACCCCTTGAGGCTGCTACACCCCCCTCTATCGGGACATGCCCCTGCATAGTTCCAACGCGCATCTAGGATTCCATTCCAGTCCCCCACTAAAAGCAGGGAACGCGACGTTCCTAGAAAAGTCTCCAGACGTTGGAAGAAGTCGGCTCTTTCCGCCCCGAAGGGAGCATAAAGACCGACCAGTCTGAAAGCCCCGCCTTCACCACCTCCGACGTCCAGCACCAGTAATCGACCCCCCGGGTCCGAGTGAACAATCTGTACGTCGAGAGTCAGACGTTTATCCAGCAGTACGGCAACTCCCCCCCCCGCCTCCGGGTTGACAGAGAGATGCGTGCATCTCAAAGTCATCGAAGGCGGGCGCCAGCTGTCTCACGCTGCTGATCCGACTCTCGCAAACAACCATCACATCTATACTTTGTGACCTGAGGTCACTTAGAAGCTTTGCTTGCTTCCAAGCTGAGCTCAGGCCACGCGCGTTCAAACAGCCAACTCTCAATTGATCTATTTTGGTGTTGAAAGTGAAGAAAGAAAAGCACTTACCTCTCCGGGTTGCGTAATTTCCATGGCATCAGGTGTGTTGGGTGGAGGGATGTTTTGTGGTGGTGTGGGGGTACACGTGTGTGGTGGGGTTGGGGTATTTGGAGTTGTGTCAGGGAGAGGGGCGGTTATGGGGAAATCTTTCAAGAGGACGCGATTCAACGGTTTTAAACAGGGGGGGCTCACGTCCCGTCTAAATTGTTCTTTTAAGGAACGATAAAGGTCCAGAGGGACCTTTATCATTTTTAAATGGGTGAAGTTCTCTGTTGAGATAAAGTTTGGCCCTTCGGTCTGCACCATAGGGTTATTGTTTATTAATTTAACCAGTTTTTTGTTTTCTTTATTTATATATGTGTATTGCAACGTCTTTTTTTGTGATGCTGTCAATGTTTCGGAGAGGGGAGGCGCAGATTTATTTTTGTTTGTTGAGGGTGGGGTGTTTTTGATTGGAGTTGGTGTTTGTGTGTGGGTTATTTGTGGTGTGCTGGGTGTGTGTTTTCTTTTTTTTCTTTTAACTTGTCTGAAGGCTTCTCCTCCTTCTTCTTCAGAAGTTGGGGGAAACTCTTCAGCGCTAGGTGGGAGGGACGTGTTGTGTGGTTGTTTTTTTTGCGGGAGGGGTAGATTTGTTACTGTTTTTTTTATTATTTGTTTGGAATGGGTTTGTGGTGGTGGTGGTGGTAATGTTTGTGTCGTGCTTGTGGTTGGTGATGGTGGTGGTGATGTTTGTGTTGTGGTTGGTGGTGGTGATTTTTGTGTCGTGCTTGTGTTTGGTGCTGGTGGTGGTGATGTTTGTGTTGTGTTTGTGGTTGGTGGTGTCTGTATTTTGTTTGCTGTGTGTGGTATTAGTGTATTTTTGGAGGTGGGTGGTGCTGGTGTACTGTTTGTGGTGGGTGTGGGCAATAGTCCTTTTTGGGGGATACGTTTCGGGCAGTTAGCCTTAACGTGTCCCCTTTCCATGCATAAATAGCATGCTGGTCTTCTCCCCTCTACAATTATGTCTATTGGGGTAAGGTCATCCAGCCAGATGCGATCCGGGATTTGTGCTATTCTTTCGGGCCTCATTTGGACTAGTATGTCGAGGCCCATTCCCAGGAACGCATCTCCAGTTGCCTTCCCCATTGACAGCATAGTGTCTTCGCCCATATCAATGAAGCCAGCAATAGCCCACCAGAAGTCCATTGTGGGCAGCATTGTTTTTACTTTTACTCTCTGTGTTCTTCTACCCATGTAGGAGGGATAGAAGCTATATGTTGTCGACGAGAGTGGGCTTAGGGAAAGCTTCTCCGCCGTTTCTTTGTCTCTTGTTAGGACCGAAATGCTGCCATAGAGTCGGTCCTTTCGTATGAAGAGAATATTCTTCATATAGTCTTTTAGGACTAACTCTATTTCCATTTGGCTGGGCTGTGCTGGCTTTCTTGTCTGGTTCAGTATAGTTCTGTATAGAACTGTGTTTTCTGCTCTGGCTTTCTTGAATTCTGGGGGGGAGTTAATGGAAAACATTCCGTTCTCCCCCAAAACAATGTGTTTCTTTGCTTCGGCCAGTTTTTCTCTGGCGGCAGTTAGGTCAATTGGTGTGTATGTAATGGATTGTTTTGTTTTCTGGGCGAAAGTTGCCCTGTCGTTATTTATATTATTTTCTGTTTGTTTGTTTGCTGTTTGCTAATTTTCCTTAACATTTGTTTTTTCATTTTGTTTGTTTGTTTCAATGTCTAATTTTGTTGTAATTATTTTTTGTTCTTCAGACTTGGGGGGCGTGGCAGAGCTAATGGCAGACATGTCTGCCATCTTTTCCGCCATGCTGCCAAGAAAGAAATTTTTCGGCAAAAATAGATATTTATTTTACCCCCTAAAAAGGGGGTAAATGCAAAAATGTTTCCCTAAATAACAGGGGTTAGTGTTCCAAATGTGTTGCACTAAAAAATTTATCCGGTACTTACAATAGTAAGGGTAAATCCCGATGGAATAGCGGAGCCGATGCGAAGCGTGTCTTACTCTATCAAGATAGATAGATAGATAGATAGATAGATAGATAGATAGATAGATAGGTAGGTAGATAGATAGATAGATAGATAGATAGATAGATAGATAGATAGGTAGATAGATAGATAGCTAGATAAATTTCTTTATTAGCCGCAAGGGGACGAAAGAAGGGGACAAATACAAATGGGGAGTGTACATACAGATATATGAAAATAAAACTATTAATAAAATAACAAATAACTATTGAAATCCTCAATAGGGGGAAGGCGTTACACAGAGGTTGTACACACCCCGAAAACATGTGCAACCCTCATCTCCAGGAGCACCAAGAGTGAGTACTCCCTCTTCTCTTCCTCTTTTTCCTCAACCTACAGGCTTATATAGAGAGAAGGCCCAACCACTCGGGCCATCTTTGCCACATTCACCCACCTTTTATAAATTTTGCTGGGGTACAGTACCTCTCTCTCCATCCTGACTCTTCTTCCAAAATGATATTTGAAAAAAACGAACCAGTTGCTGGCCGGAGAGAAAGGTGTCTTATCTAAGCCCTTTTAACCTCGTCCACCATAAAACCTCTTTCACCATAGCCATAACACATAGGAAAATCGCCTCTCCCTCGTTTTTGAAGGGGGTGGCGGTTTGATCATAACAATGGACTCGGTGGTCAACTGGATTGGTCCCACCCGCTACAATAGTCGTTCTACATAGCCCCACAGGTCGGTAACGCCCGGGAAGTGTACAAATGCGTGCGCGACGGTTTACTCGTCGCACACACATCTCGGACAAATCTTTTTCGAAGGGTCCACCCCCGGGCACCCGTGTCTGTAGAGCGTGTCTCGAAATGGTAGAGCTCCTCGGTAGCACTGCCAGGCCAGGGACTTTTGGAAGTTCTCCATTGGTCCCGGGCGGAAGGTCCTACCGAACAGACTGGCCAGTTCGTCCTCCTCTGTGCTCAGAGTTTCTTCGAGCGCGTCATCGCACTTGCTGCGGACCAACCCGCTATAGAATGTCGAAGTGGAGTCTCCACTGATCGCCGGGTCCAGAGGACTGTGAGCGCCAGGGCACATTCGATGTGCCAGTCGCCCATTTTCCTCGATCTTTGCTTAACCCAGGACTCTAGCTCGGTCAGCGAGACCAGTCGTGGGAAGGCTCGCCTCACGAAAGGGGTCCACACCGGTTGTTCGGTGAGGAATACGTGAAGGTGCCGCAGCCTGAGGGCGTGTTTACGCATCGTCAGCCACGGCGTTCCCAGCCTTCCGTTTGAAGGGGGTTGGCAGCAGATGGATCTTCTCACTAAAGGAGCCCGTTTCTTCCAAAGGAATTAGAAGAGCGCGCGCTCCATTTTGGTGAGCGTTTTGGCTGGACAAGGCACGACGGTCAAGCGGTAGTAGATGACGGACGCTATAAAAGTGTTCGCCACCTGCGCTCGACCTTTCAAGGATAGTTTGCACTCGGTCCACTTCTGGGTGAGCGCAAACACCTTGGCCGTCACCTCGTTTCAGTTCTTCTCCACCTGGAGGTCCGGACCAACCAGACCGCGAGCAGATTTACCGGTCCTTCCGTCCAGCGCCCCACGACGTCATCAGAAGGCATCGGTTTGCCTCTCCACGTTCCGAGTTACAAACCAACGGATTTGTCCCGGTTCAGCTTCAGTCCTGTGAGTCTTTCTTATTCCTCCAGTAAGGTATCGACCTCCCCGATTTGCGAGATGCTCGACAACATCACTGTCATGTCGTCGGCGTAGGCCGACGGCGCTTTTCGCAGTCCCGGTTCCAAAGGGATGCCCTGCAATAGCTCCAACTTCCGCAGTAGTGGCTCGACAGTCAGTACGTACAGAAGGGAGGAGAGAGGGCATCCCTCTCGGATGGATCGCGTGATATGGAACGACTCCGAGATGTAGCCGTTTACCTTGACCCTTGAGCAGATGTTGCTGCTGTTCATTGCAGCAATCCAGTCCTTTAACACGGGTCCGAAGCCTGCCGGCTCGAGCACCGCATCCAGGTAACGATGGTCAACCCTATCGAAAGCCTTAGACTGATCCAAGTTGATCAGGGCCTTACCGAAGCCGGGTTTACACCCCACCCTCTCTATGATGTATCGCATGAGATGGAGGTTGTCGTCTATGGACCTGGTCGGGATTGCGCATATCTGCACTTCTCCCACCAGTTTTTCGACGACAAGCGCCAGCCTCTTTGCCAAAACTTTGGCCAAAATCTGTAACTCTGTGTTTAGCAGAGTTATGGGCCGGAAGTTGCCTGTGCTATCCCCCTTATTCTCGTCCTACCTGACTAACGTGACTACGCCCTTGGTCACAGAACTGGGAATTCTCTCGTTCTGCTGCCAGTTGCAGTAGACCGCTTCCAGAGAACAAATCCGGCATTGCTACGTAAATTTCGTAGGGTAGACCGTCGAGACCTGGAGATTTGCGTTTGCCGCATTGGCTCAGCGCTTCCCCTATCTCAGCGGCCGAAATGTCCTTTCGCATAACTTTGCCTCGCTGTCCGAGAGTCGCGGTAGGCCGTCGAGGTATGGACCGAAATCCATAGCCCCTCCCGGCGCGCCGCCCTGCCCTAACAGTTGAGCAAAGTGCCGCTGAAAGGCCGCGCACATCTGCTTCGGCTCACGTATCACGCATCCGACTTGGTCCTTCAAACACCGAATCGTGGACTTGTTGCCACTTTTCGCCTCCGTCACTCGGGCCAAGCTAACAGCTTTGGCTCCCTCGTTTCCCAGAGCACGTATTTTGCTTCTGACAACGCAGCCTTCATGCTTTGCATCGAAGAACTGGTCCAAGGCCGTTCTCGTCGCTAGCACGCTGTGCCACTTCTACTTT
>OZ024746.1:38434820-38487320 GCA_964016885.1 Eledone cirrhosa
CTAACAGTTATCTGGGGTTTTTTTAAATCTCTCAAGAACATAATTATCCCGCTATCTATACATTCGTATTTTCACACTAAATCAACTAATCAGCACACCTACTTCATTTACAACATCATATTATATGTATGTTTTCTTTACTTTATAGTTTTGACTATTCGCTAGACAAAGCATTGGAATATATTCCCGTAATACACACACACACACACACACACACACATACACACACACACACACACACACAGACTCATGTATATATAGGGACGATAGATATATAGATAGATAGATTTCTTTATTTGCCACAAGGGCACACAAGAAAAGGGGACAATACAATGACATGCCGGGGATTTTACATACAGTCGTGTAAAAAAATATAAAACAAACTATTACAACAATCGAAATCCCCAATAGGGGGAAGCGCCACAAATGGGTTATTTAATACCCCGTCGATAGAACAACCCTCAACTCCAGGAGCGTGTTGTGCAAGTGCTACTTTCTTCCTTTTGCTCTCTTCTTTAATCTACAGTCTTATAAACAGAGAAGGCCCAATAACTCGGGCCATTTTTGCCACATTCACCCACCTTTCAATAAATTTACTGGGGTGCAGTGCCTCTTTCTCCACTCTGATTCTTCTCCTAAAGTGATACTTAAAGAAGGGAATCAATTGTTGTCCGGAGAGAAAGGCATCTGTCCTCAGTCCTCTCAATCTATTCCACCATATAACTTATTTCACCATAGCCACCGTACAGAGGAAAACCGCCTCTCTTTCGTTTTTGAAAGAGGCTGGCGGTTTGATCCTTACTATGGACTCGGCAGTCAACTGGATTTTTCCCATACGCGACAGCAGTTGTTCTGCATAGTTCCACAGGTCGGTTAAGCCCGGGCAGTATACAATTGCGTGCAGGACGGTTTCAATGTCCTGCGCGCATCTTCGACACGTCCTCTTGGAAGGATCCCTGCCGGAGCGTCCGTGCCTGTAGATCTTGTCACGAACCGGTAGAGCTCCTCGGTAGCACTGCCAGGCCAGGGAAGTTGTCCATAGGTCCCGGGCGGAAAGTCCTACCAAACGGACTGGTGAGCTCATCGTCTTCGACGCTCACAGTCTCTCCAAGCACGTCGTCGCTCTTGTAACGTACAATCCCTCTATAGAATGTTGAAGTGAAGTCTCCACTGATTGCTGTGCCCGCTTGCCAGAGCACTGTGAGCGCCTGAGCGCATTCAATGTGCCAAGCACCCATCGCTTTCGGTCTTTTCTTGACCAGGACTGTAGATAGATAGATAGATAGATAGATAGATAGATAGATAGATAGATAGATAGATAGATAGATAGATAGATAGATAGATAGATACATGGAGAGATAGGTATACCTATATATATATATAATACAAATATGTACACAGTTTCTGTCTACCAGATTTCCCCTGCAAGGCATGGGGCACCTCTAGGGTTTAGTAGAAAACAGTTGCCCACGCAGCCAGTCAGTGGTTGCAAAATTATTTAAAAGGATAACTATGGCTCAAATACACGACCCTTTCGTGTAGAAAAAGGAGCATAGTAGCACATAGATAATCTAATATATACGAACTAGATACAAATGCAGCCACCTTGAAAGTTAATTTACCTGGAAGTATGTTAATCAAGATTCTTTCCATATCCACTTTTTTTCTTTTTTTCATATCTACTTCTAATTCCTTATCATTATCACTCACTGTATCCACTAAATACTTCATACACTCACCTTCCCATCAAAGAGATCAGAAGTGTGATTATTATAGGAGTTCGCTGGTTATAAGTTAATCCACCTATCGATCCCTGCGGATGCAGCCACGCATTTCTACTCAAAGATCTCGATGACCGTATGTCACAGGGTACTGAGGAGGTATGCAATATCCGGTACGGTGGCTTTGGACTCCGGTCTCCAGTGACCTGTTGCAGTGTCCTCCTCAACAGAGTTCTTCAACAACACAACGGAACTTACACTGATCGGTAAATGCGAGGCGTTTTACGTGACAGCGTCATATGGGCGTCCATCCCTCGCTCCTCTTTGTAGTCTTCCAGTCCCGTCAAAACAAATAAGACGCCATCCAGTGTAACACGACCTCGGACAGGCTGGTACGCCAGGTTGGCACTTAGGTGGACAGTGGTCGTTTGTGCATCGGTTTTCCCTGAAGCTCGGCCTCTTCCTGATCTGTGAGTCTCACAAATGCCGCTGCACATCTTCTCTGGTGTCTTTTAACCTGCACCCAATGCCATGCCGTTATAGTGCTGACCGCCTAATACGCCATGCTGCTCTCAATGAGATCATAAAACATGGCCTGTACTCCGGGGCTTCGCTAC
Organism: Eledone cirrhosa; assembly: GCA_964016885.1. Lineage (NCBI taxonomy): Eukaryota > Metazoa > Mollusca > Cephalopoda > Octopoda > Eledonidae > Eledone > Eledone cirrhosa. Next base: position 38,437,159 of record OZ024746.1, read on the forward strand.
CGAACTTGAGCCAGCGGGAGAGAGTAAAATGCCAGGCAGTATGACAATCTCCCCGTTCCGATGTGGAAAGCCCTTCATCTATGATGGAACATGTCCCGACAACTTCTCCCGCGGCAACCTGGTGCATTTCGTTTTCAGCTCAGGCTTCGCTGTTCGTCCGGCCGAAGAAGGCAAACTTTCGAAGTATCAGCCGATATCTGATTGGTTTGTGATTGAGCCTGTGGTAGTGGAATTTTCCAGCATTCCTGTCCCCCACCCATCTACGACGACATACCTACTCATTTCAATCGAGGTGGATTTTGCTATATACAATAGCAAGACATGCGAGTGGGGGTAGTTCCAGTGGGAATCTCTCGCAACATCCCAGGCAACGTCTCCATTCTCTCTGCTGGGATTAAGAGCTGGACTAGCCCTTAAATAGTGAGGTACTTTCCTAATTACATTTATGCTAACTTTGCTGTGTAGGTTATTCAGGATTAACATGCAAACAAGGCTATGAGATGCGAGATAGCCCCGTGGAAGAGGTATTGCACTACATACAAAATCGTGAATGTATCAGTAGACTGTTGAATTGAATGATTTTCTGTATGCATTCCAGCTGTATGCAGTTTCAGTTCATATCTCGCCGTCGTCAAGTTTCATCCTTTTGATTTATCCTCTAATCCATCTACAACCTCGCTCTCTCTCACACACACACGCACACACACATTATTATTATTCCATTACCTGAATAACTTTTGTTATTATTTACTTATTCAAGGAGCAGAGCGATTATCTCTAAGAGTCCTTTTAATGACAGAATCAAGCAAATCTATGGATATTTTGCATTGGAAAAACTTCATAACCTCCCAAGCTTTCAATCTATTTTGCAATTATGGAAATATGTCGAAAGCTAGTTTTATTGTGACAGCTTGTATTTTATCCTACCTTACACCTTGCTCGGCTATAAGTAATATATAGATGTGAGTTTCTGTTATTGGAATCAGTTTCAATGGTGATATTTTCATGATTCCACCTATTGTATAGATGTCATATAATATTGATATCATAGAATAATCATGTGCATATGTCTAGTTTGAAAGTGGTTTTCTGGTAGTGACTATAGGTTCTTTCGACACTGCTGTCTCCAGCAGCTCCCATCTTGCAGAGAGAAGTAGCATTTCGATAGGTGAGAAACTCCAAACGCAGAGCATCTGTGTCTTTGCAGAAATTCGCGTATAAATGAGATTCCGTTTATTTCTCCCATCAGCAAATATTTCCACCTTTGCCAACCATTCTTATATCCTCTATGTTATCTAATGGCACACTTGCCCTGGTACACCTACGCACGGTCAAACTAACAAATCACGTTATAGTCTTATTTTTTCCTGCGTACGCATGAAAGTAGAGACTACTTCCAATTGTGTTACTGATTTCATCCGCAACGTGTTTCCCTTTTAACAGTTGACTATTACTTATTGTTTTTGTGGTATTTGTCCAGCTTCTTTTTCTAGTCATCTTCCTAATCACTATTTCCATTGAAATGATGGTATTAGCTATTTAAGTAGGTGATTAACCAGGATTTCTGTTCATCAATGATGTTGTGAGTATGGAAGCAGAGTCATCTGATCAAGTACTCAATCATACGATATAGCAAATTAAAACACATTCTTGAATGGTGAAACGTATTGGTTTAAATCAATTTCTTAAGAAACTTTTGCAGTTATATATATCGTCGATTTGATAGTTCTTAATTCATAATAAACAAGGGTATGTAGTAGATCTTATTTAAGTCTGAAATGTAGTGGGCAACTGCTTTCATATATTCCTTCCTTGAGATCAATATATCCCTACCATCCTCTTGTCTGGGGCTATAGAACCATTGAAGGTCAGAATTAGTGTACAGTATGTGGAGTTTTTTTAATTTTTAATACATTTCTCGCATTTCTCTCTCGCTCTAGCCCACTACCACGGTGTTATATGTTATAGAAGTTACTGCAAATATTTTGATGGCTTAAAAAGTTGTCTAGTTTTTTTAGATATTGTTTTAACATATTTTAATGGCAACCAGTTTCCCTCTGTCCTGTCGAAAGAAATTTTAAGGTGTATAAGATTGAACAGAGCGACGATAAACACATTCCTCAGCGGCCAAGCTTCCATCAAGCTTTTCAAGGTCCACTAATGTGATATAGTAAATGCTCAACTAAGTGAATTTGCTCAATGGTAAGGGAGAATTTCAAGAATAGCCTACTATCAGCACCTGTAGTTCGAAAAACACGAGAATATGTCACTATCTTTGGATAATCAAGTTATCTCGGTTTCCATTGGCCCTACGTGGCTAGTACAATTGTTTTTTATGCCAGTGTTGCTGTAATTTTGTTGGTTAATGGGAATATACTTTCCACAAGATTTGCTTAATGAAAAATGATTTTGGATCCATTTAAAACAGTTTTTATGAATTTCTAAACGAAATCCCCGTTAGATGCTGTTGATAAAATGTATTCCCTCCTTAGACATTATTGTGTACATATATTTTTGAAAGCCTGCATTTTTTATTGTTTATTATAATAACTCAACAGCAGCGAGAGTAGGTGCTAAACATAAATTTGGTAGCAGCTGTCGGCAAAAAAATAATAATAATAAAATGACACCTGATAAAATACAAAAATTAGACAAAGCAAACAGAATAAAACTGACAGTCACTCTTATAAACAGAGATAATTAAAATTTGGCAAGCAAAAAGTGTGAGAAAACAAATTTAAATAACAATAACGAATGTACTACCCCAGCAACAAACACATGTTACTCACCCATTACTACATTCGCAAGCTACAGAACATTTCAGTCAGAGGAAAAAGCTTGGAAATAGTATGTCACAAAAGCAAATGCTTTCTCAACGAGTAGGATTTCCATATTCCCTCGAGAACAACATTTGAAGAAGCCTTGTGGTCCTGGTAGGTATCAGACTTTGGATGGTGTATTCTATATGCAAGCACTACTGCTCTTGTTTTGTTTTTGTTTTTTTTTGTTTTTACTATTCCTACTGGTTCTTTCACATTTCAGTTTAGAATAATGAATATGTAGCTTTTTTACTGGGATCGCTTGAGTATTCATGTTAATTACTTAACTAATTGTATTTATCTCGTTTTTAGTAGTAATCTAATCCATTTGTAGTATTCCTTTCTAATCTCTTTCGTTTCTGTGTTTTGGACACTTCTAATTATTTGATTCCTAAGTATGTGTATGTCACTGTTTGATCCAATTATCTTACCCTAGTTTTTTTATATAGCATCGTATGAGTGTTTTTCACAAGTTTTCCTCTCTTCCGAGTTGCCTTGGCGCTTTTTCTAGTTGCAATTTCAAGGCCACTTCTTTTGTGAATCCATTGTATTATCAGTAACAGTGTTTCGGGCTGTCTCTGGTCTGCGGCAGACAGTTTAGATCATTTATTTACAGCCTTAGCTTTTCTCAAAATCAAAGTCTGTAGCTTTTCCGGAACCATAACCAAGTATTTTTGTCATTACACACGTTTCTTGTTTCCTTAAGGAATGCTGAATCCAGGGCCTTTTCATCAATTGTTGTTTCTTCTTCTACTGCTTCTTCATCTTATAACAATAATAATAATAATTATTATTATTATTATTATTATTATTGTTGTTATTCCTTGAATCTCAGTCATTGATGTTGGTTAACTGGAAAGTCCGTTGGAATGAATATCAAGCCACTACCTGCAGCCTCAGATATTCAGGGCGTATCGGAGGGTTCTTGCTGTTCCAAGCAAGCATGCCTTTTGGAGCGTTCCAAAAAGCGTGAAGGGGCCGATTTTCTTTAACCATCCCTCGAAACTTTTGGAGATAATCCCCAGTGCGCCTATGACAATCGGGATCACTTTGACTTCATGGCAGTTCCAAATCCTTTTCACCTCCCAGTTTAGGTCCTGGTATCGGTTAATTTTCTCCCTCTCCTTCTCTTGCACTCTCGTGTCGAACGGGCAGGCCACATCCACAATCAGACACGATCTTTTTTCTTTGTCCACAACCACCAGGTCAGGTCTATTGTGTTCCAGTTTTTTGTCCGTCTGTATCCTAAAATCCCACAGCAGCTTCACCTGATTGTTCTCCATCACCGCCTCTGGCCTATGCTCATACCATTTCTCAGAATGTGGTAAATTGTTTACTTTGCACAGGTGCCAGTGGATCACCCTGCCCATCACATCGTGTCTCCAGCCCTTATAGTGGGTCTGGGCTAGGTGTTTACACTCGGACGCAATGTGAGCCACAGTCTCCTCTCTCTCTCCACAGATCCTGCACAGTGGGCTAGCCTCCCCCTTGTAAATATGGTGCTTCAACCACTTCGTTTTGAGGGCCTGCTCCTGCGCAGCCATTAGCATTCCTTCTGTAGTCTTTTTGAGGTCTTCTCTTCTCAACCAGTTCCATGTCTGTGGATCTCTAAATTCAGTTTTCTCAAAGAAGGTACTATGAAGGGATTTTCCCTTAAGGCTGCTCTTCCTCCTTGATGTTATTTCCTCCTTGGATATCCCCTGGCCCACTGTCCCCTCCTTCAGTACAGTTCTGAGCATTGGCTCCTTACTATAGGTCACGTATTTGTATAGGTTGTTTTTCTCCATCTGAACACAGTCCTCTATGCTGATAAGACCTCTTCCACCCTCAGATCTCCTTAGGTAGAGTCTATCGACATCACTCCTCTTGTGGAACATGTTGTAGATAGTCAATAGCTTCCTAGTCTTCCTATCCATTTCTTTTTGTTCAGCAACATTCCATCTCAGAATTCCCGCACTGTACCTAATAATAGACACAGCTCGGGAATTTACTGCGCTTATGGCATTTCTGCTGTTCAGATGTGACTTCAATACGCTCCTTACTCTCCGAATGTATTCAGTTCTTAACAATTCCTTCATTTTTTTTGTTCTTTATGCCATCAGCCTCCAGAACGCCCAAATACTTGTATCCCTCCTCAGAGTCAATTTACTTTATCATCTCACCTGTTGGTATCTGTATCCCGTTACTTCTGCTCAACATACCCCTCCTCATCACAATGACTCCACATTTACCAATACCAAACTGCATACATATATCACTGCTGAAAATACGGACAGTGTCAACAAGCACATCCAACTCCTTCTCACTTTTCCCGAAGAGCTTAAGATCGTCCATGAAGAGGAGGTGATTGATGGTAAGCCCTCCCTTTCCCAACTTGTATCCTGCTCTCACTTTTCGCAGCATAATGGTCAAGGGCATCAGGGCAAGGACAAACAACAGAGGGGACAGACTATCTCCCTGGAAGATACCTCTCTTGATCTTCACGCTTCCCAAGGATACTCCAGTTGATGTCAACTCTGTCTCCCAGGACCCCATACTCCTGCCCAGCAACTGTCTGATGTTATCTGCCACCCTGAAGATCTCCAGGCTTTTGGTGATCCAAGAATGAGGCACCATGTCAAATGCCTTTCTGTAGTCTATCCATCCCATGGCAAGATCAGTGTGCCTCCTCCTGCAATTCCCCATTACCATCTTATCAATAAGTAACTGGTCCTTTGTACCACGTGACTTCTTTCGGCATCCTTTCTGTTCGTCCGGTAACAAGTTGTTTGTGTGGAAGTGATGGTAGATTTCCTCAGACACAATGCTCGTCAACAGTTTCCACATTACGGACAGACATGTGATAGGTCTATAGTTGGTAACATCATTACCCTTGATTCGGTATTTCATTATCAGAACTGTGGTACCTTTTCTCAACCACTCTGGCACCTCACCCGATACCAAGCAGTCATTGAACATGGCCGTCAGCTTCGGGTGGAGGGATGTTAAATTTTTAATCCAATACCCCTCCACACCATCTGGGCCTGGTGATTTCCAGTTGGTTAGTTTTTTGGCCTGCCCCTTAAGAGTTTCAACTGTGATACTCAAATCAGTTTGTTGGTGTGCCTGCTCACCGATCTCCCTCTGTACTGTCTCAATCCACCCTGCCTGGACATTATGTCTAACATCCTGCTCCCATATTCCTCTCCAGAATGTTTCAGTTTGCTCCGCCCCAGGGATCAAGTCGTTGCCTCTTTCTTTCCCCTCAAGCTGTCCAAACAGCATCTTCTGGTTGTTGTCGAACATGCGGTTCTGTTTATACTGACTGAGTCTGTTCTCGTATCGCCTGATTTTTGCACTCTTTGCTGCAATGCGTTGCTTCAGTTCCTCTATGATAATATTTAGCTTTTTTCTCCTAGTTGTGTACTTTATTTCCAGTCTATTTTTAGTGCCTATGTTTTTTAGTGTCCCATTCAGTAGTGACTCAAGCTTTCCTATGTCATTTCTCATTTCCCCGACTTGACCACTCAGTCATTTCTTCCACCACGGCTCTGCTCTTTCTTGTCTGTTGTTTCCTCTCGCTTTTATACCAAGTAGTTTCCTCACCGTATTTGCTGTTGCTTTGAGGATATTGTTGCACTGGTGAAGGCTCCTCGCCTCAAGATATGGGATGACTTTGTTTACCTTAGCTGTTGTTTCTTTTAACTTTTTCCTGTCTACAAATCTTAGGTTCATAGGTCTCCCACTATCATTGTTCAATTCATCTACCACTAAATTTAGGATGTCAACGGAATCTTGTCCTAGCCCGTCAGCATTCATCTCCTCAGTGGCCGTATCTCTGTTCCAGGTATTATTTATCTCAGTATTCAGATCATTGTCTGCTTCGGGTGGTTCCTCCGTTCTCAGGACCTCTTCACCTTCATTTCCCACTGGCTCGCTTGTCTGGCATACTACACCCGCCATCTCCAAGCCATTCTCTCTGCTCAGTTCCTCCAGTACCAGCTCGCTTATCCACCCATTAGTTCTTATTACCCGAGCCTGCCCGGCCAATTTTTGTTCATCTAATTTAAATAGACCAATCTCGTACCAGATGTTATGCATCCGTCTCCTGTAGCCCCTCTCCTTGGGGTTACTTTTCAGGTAACATTGCATAACAGTTCTATTCAATTCTTTCGTCCAGTTGGTTCTGGCCCCTTTCCTTCTTCTTCTTCCTCCAACATCAGCAGTATTTGGTTGACAGTCAGGTTCCTGCTGCTGAGCCAGGGGGCACCTGTTGGGTGAGAGTCTGTCACATGACGTTCTAGTCTCCATTTCACCGTTATTCGAACTGTTTATGTTCGATATTTAAACACTCTTATCGAGGATTGGCGAATGTATGGTTACATAGCCATCTGTGGATTCGCCGTTCCACTTGGCCCTTGTGTGGAATTATCACCACGCTGTATACGAACACACATAAACAAACAAACACACAGGCAGAAAGGGCCCCAAAAATGAATAAGCATAAGTTTCATTGTAATGTAGTGTTCGAATGTCTGACTTAGTTTTTGTTTTTTTAGTTTTAGTTTTCCCCCCCTCTTCTCTGTCTGTCCGCCTGCTTCTCTCTTCATTCTTATTTTCTTTACGTTTTTTGTTTTTGTTTTTTGTTTTTGTTTTTCTCTGTTTTTCTCGTTTTTTGCTGTTGTTGCTGTTCTGCTTTGGTTTTGTTGTTTGTTTTTCCTTTTTTCTTTTGAGTCTATCTATATATTTTGATGCCTTCCTCTTTTTTAGTAGTAGGAATTCTATAATGTGGTGGCAGCAACCAGCTGTGAGAAGTGGGGGACTGGCGGCGGTAGCGATACTGAGACAGTGGTGGTGGTGATGTCGATACCGAGGCAGTGGTGGTGGTGATGTGATAGTATTACTGTAGTGATGGTGTTGTAGCGGTGGTAGCAGTGAAGGAGTGAAGGAGTGGTGGCGGCGGTGATGGGATAGTGGTGGTAATGACGGCAGTAGTGAGCGGTGGTGGTGAAATTGCCGTTATCTGGCTGTTGTGTTTAGTGTACACATGTGATGAGGTGGGTGGTGTATCTAGTTTCTGGTGTTGGTGAGTTTGGCTGTTCTATATAGTGTAGACAGATGAGAGGAGGGGGGATTCTTCTTCCATTTATAGCCATTTTCTTTTTTGGATATACAGTGTACAATACAAAGTTGAATATTTGAATATTTGAGCCTTATAACAATATATTTTGGGTCCGAATTTTTTGGGGGCTCAAGCCGGGTGCTTTACGTAGCATTTGTACTAAGAGTTGTTATTTCACAAATGATTTAAATATGTTAAAAACTTACGGGAGCGATTTCATGACCTCCGCCACCTCGTGCGTCTTCTTCCCTATTATTATTATTATTATTATTATTATTATTATTATTATTATTATTATTATTATTATTATTATTATTCCTTGAATCTCAGTCATTAATGTTAGTTAACTGGAAAGTCCGTTGGAATGAATATCAAGCCACTACCTGCAGCCTCAGATATTCAGGACGTATCGGAGGGTTCTTGCTGTTCCCAGCAAGCATGCCTTTTGAAGCGTTCCAAAAAGCGTGAAGGGGCCGATTTTCTTTAACCATCCCTGGAAACTTTTGGAGATAGTTCCCAGTGCGCCTATGACAATCGGGATCACTTTGACTTCATGGCAGTTCCAAATCCTTTTTACCTCCCACTTTAAGTCCTGGTGTCGGTTAATTTTCTCCCTATCCTTCTCTTGCACTCTCGCGTCGATTATTATTATTATTATTATTATTATTATTATTATTATTATTGGTGACCTACGTAGTAAATCGTATCATCGTGAGCTCCGCAAAGGTTTGTTATTTCCGTTTGTTAAAATTTGCCATTTATGGAAAATGTTTATTGTTAACTATATATAAGCGCACATACATTGTTTTCCGAAAAGGACACCCAAAAAGATTGGGGTCTTGTGCCCAAAATTTAAACTTTTATGATTATCAAAAAATTTCTTTGAAAGAAAAATGGCTAATTCACCACTGCACCAAGCAGCTGAAAGCCTTTCTCACAAATTAACACCTCACACCGACACCACCATTGTAAATATTACTACGTTTGCCAATACAAATAATTTAAGCACTAGCAATATTTTAAATTTGTTTCAGGCAGACATTCATTTCCCGCCATGACCAATGACTGCAGGTGTTAAAGCCGCCACCACCACCACCACCGCGACAACAGAAACAAAAGGAAAAAATAAATCAGCTCGTGATGTCGAAATATTTTCAACCAAAATGGACTCTCCCAAACCGAACTTCACTGACGTCACCACCACCACAACTGAAACTAAAATTAATAATAACAAAAATAACGATAGCAATAACAACAACAATGACATTAAAAAAACCACCCTAAGTTTTGCCAGAGTAGCAAAACAGTGCGAAGCATTTACGGTAACTCAGGAGGAATTAGAAAATGCCAAACAAATGGTAAAGAAAGATGGGTACAGAGTCACCCCCCCTCCCACACACACACACACACCTAATAAAATGGAGCATCCGCGCCTATGCACCGTGTCGTATCGAACAATAAATGTAAAATCGCGCCGAGTGGAACGGGCATCCGAGTCCCAAATCCAAAAAGCTTTGGGACATGTGTGGGCAAAAAAAACCCACATCAGACGTGGGCAGAAGTATGGAACCGTGGACGTGTTCTTTGAAACACCAGAGGAGGCTAGAGAACACTCCATGGCCCCATTAAGAAGTGACGACTTCACACTCGTCCCAAGCTATTGTGGCCAGAGACTCGTAAAGATCAGGGTGACCCACGTTCCACCGGCCATCGAAATTCCCTTGGCTATTCCCAACACAAAGATAATAGCAATAGCAAAAGAAAAGCAGGAGAACTGGTCCGGATCTGGGATGGAGCTCCTGATCCAAGCGGACCAAAAAAGCATTGAGGAGATCCCAGAGGTAATAGACCTCACTGACGGCAGCCACCTCACCGTAATTGTCGAGGGCAGAAGGCCTAGGTGTGTCGTTTGTGGTGAAGGAACCCACCTAAGGGCTTTCTGCCATCAGGCTAAAAGGTTGACGCCACCTCTCCTACCCACCCCAGTGACACAACCATCAACACCACCAGTAGCAGAGATGGCAGCAACAACTGTAGCAGCAGCAACAGAAGCAACTATAACAGTAACAACCCCAGCAACATTAGCAAAACCAACACCACCACCACCACCACCAAAACCAACACCACCACCACCCAACGCTTCAGAACTAGCACCAGCGCCTACACCATCCACCACGCCACAACCAAAACTAACGCCTGTGGATGATTTTCCACTCCCCGCCCTATCGCAACTGCAAACAGATTGTGACGACGAGGAGTGGGAAACGGTATCAGGAAAAAAGAAAAAAAGAAACCAAAAAAGAAAAATTCTCTCCCCTCTCCCTCCAAAAATAAAATACAGGGGTAAACAAATAAACTATCAAACAAAAAAGTTAGGACATATCTGCCACCATCCACACCAGCATCACCAACCGCATCACCACAAACACCAACACCATCACCATCATTAACCCCAACACCACCATCACCAACACCACAAAAGTCGCCAAAAAGCGTAACAGAAACAAACCCACAACAAACGCATACAAAACAAAACAACCAAAACGATACACACTACACAGCATTAAATTTGAAATCCCGCCGAGGTTGACTTTGCCTTTCATCCTTACAGGGTCGATAAAATAAAGTACCAGTAATGCACTGGGTAATTGCTGGCCTTGTGCCTAAAGTAGAAACAATTAAATTTGAACAACAACCAATTATTACATTACATCCAACACAACACCAGCATCACAGAAAAGGACTACACAACAACCCAAAAGTTCACACCACCTCCACACATACAAATCACTCGCTCACACAGAAAACGTACACGACACTAAAACAAAAATTCCCCAAAGACATCGGAGACTTCCGACAAACACTCTCCAGGAGGATTTATAAGAACATCCTTCCGGAGGAGGCCACAAGCAGTGAAAAGGATGGACAAACCATCCTTCCTCTACGAGAAGTAGGGTAAGTGTTTTTCCGATCTTATCCACTCCATTTCAACATGACCTCACTCAGAATAGGCAGCATAAATGCGCGTGGCTTGGGGTCGTCATGGAAGCAGGGCCATCTGCTCAACGACCTCAGGTCACTAAACATAGATGTAGTGGCCATCAGCGAGACCAGAATCTCCGAAGCACGGGCATTCGCACCGATCGTCGGCGGCTACGATGTGTACGCATCTCCCAGCCGTCCGGGATCGGGGGGAGGAGTTGCTGTGCTTTTTAGGAGAGGTTGTGATCTTGCCATACAGGCCATCTTCCTGGACACAGAAGGTAAGTTGGTGGTGCTGGACGTGACCAGCGGAGACGGGCAAGTTTTAGGTTAGTGGCCATCTATGCCCCAACATGAGCAGGGCGGCCTGATTTCTTCCGGCGTCTAGAGATCTTTCTTGGAACGTCCCGCTCTTTAGTGTTAGTGGGCGACTGGAACGGGATCTTAGATGCACGCTGGGATTGTGTGGGATTAGTGGATAGGGAAGGAGGGTGCAAGAGTCTCACCAACCTGCTCAGGCGTTTTGAACTGTCTGACAGGTACCGAATGGATTTCCCGAATGTACCAGTGTGGACTTGGACAAATTGCATAGGGTCATCCAGATCATATCTAGATAGAGTATTTTGTAGGGAAATAGATAAATTTCTATTTATTTGCCACGAGGGCACAAAAGAAGGGGACAAATACACAGTGGGGGAGTTTACATAAATCGAGTAAAGAAAAAAGGAATAACAATAATAATATAATAATAAAAAGTCCTCAAAAGGGAGGGTGCGTGTTCGGGTTGCACATACCCCCGAAAAGTGTGCAACCCTTTTCGCGGGGGAAGCCCAGAGAGGAGGCGCTCCCCCTTTCCTCTTCACTTCTTCACCTACAGAACAATGTAGAGAGAAGGCCCATTTACACGAGCCATTCTCGCTTCTTTCACCCACCTTTCATAAAACTGTCTGGGGCCAAGCACTTCTCTCTCCATCCATTTTGTAGGGAAATAGATAGGTCTAGCATAGGCTGTCCACAATTCAAGATAGTCAGCTACACGGACCACAAATTCGTGATCTGTGTGCTTGACTTAGATAGGCTTCATAGACGAGGACCCGGCTACTGGAAGCTAAACGCGTCCTTACCAGCGCGCAAGGCCTACAGAGACCGAATTAGCGAACTAGTTAAGCGGGCGTTGACGGGGGCCATTGTCAACAACAAGTGGTGGTTTGCTCTGAAAAGAGCAATTAGAATAGAGTCCATTAGGTTTAGTAAGTCTTTAGCAATAGAGAAAAATAGAGCAGAGGGAGAATTAGTTAGAAAATTAGACGAGGCGCTTAGCAAAGGCATCGCGACCGACGTACTTGCGGCGAAATTGGCTCTTGACCAATTCTTCAATGCAAAGCACGAAGGCTGCGTTGTCAGAGCTAGGGTGCGTGGTCTCAGACACGAGGGGACGAAAGCCGTTTAATGGGCCCGAGTGGCGGAGGCGCGTCGTGGCAACAAAGCCACGATCCGGTCTTTGGTGGACCACGACGGGCGCATGCTACTCGATCCCGGGCAAATGTGTGAATCTTTTCAGCGACACTTCGCTCAGCTGTTCGGGGGCAGCGGTGGGCTGGGTAGAGGGATGGACTTTAGTGTCTACCTCGACGGACTGGAGCGGCTCTCGGCCACTGAGGCGAGGTGTTGCGAAAAGCCGATAACAGCCGCTGAAGTAAGGGAGGCAATGACTGGCTGCAGAAGGGGTAAATCGCCTGGTTTGGATGGTCTGCCCTATGAACTTTACGTACAGATGCCAGACTTGTTCGGAGGCCTCTTGGCGGACGTCTACTGCAACTGGCAACAGAACGGGAGAATTCCCAGTTCTGTGAGCCGAGGAGCGGTGGCACTGCTGAGAAAGGATCCGAACAAGGGGGATAACATAGATAATTTCATAGATATTATTATTATTATTATTATTATAAAATAAAGTACCAGTAATGCACTGGGTAATTGCTGCCTTGTGCCTGAAGTAGAAACAATTATTATTATTATTATTATTATTATTATTATTATTATTATTATTATTGAATGCTATGGTTGACGGAGGCTCGGCTCTGTAAGGTATTGTAAATGTTGAACGCTATAACAATTGTAAATTGTTTAAAACTTTAACGAACTTGTAGACAAAAACACCCTCCTCGAGAGAGAGGGGTCTTTCTGCCCGTTATTTGGCCCTTCGGGGTTAAATAACTGCTTATTGGGGTTTTGTGCCCAATATTTATTTTAAACAAAAAAAACAACATGGCTACGAAATTCAAGATAGTCAGCTACACGGACCACAAATTCGTGATCTGTGTGCTTGACTTAGATAGGCTTCATAGACGAGGACCCGGCTACTGGAAGCTAAACGCGTTCTTACCAGCACGCAAGGCCTACAGAGACCGGATTAGCGAACTAGTTAAGCGGGCGTTGACGGGGGCCATCGTCAACAACAAGTGGTGGTTTGCTCTGAAAAGAGCGATTAGAATAGAATCCATTAGGTTTAGTAAGGCTTTAGCAATAGAGAAAAATAGAGCAGAGGGAGAACTAGTTGGAAAATTAGACGAGGCGCTTAGCAAAGGCATTGCGACCGACGTGCTTGCGGCGAAATTGGCCCTTGACCAATTCTTCAATGCAAAGCACGAAGGCTGCGTTGTCAGAGCAAGGGTGCGTGCTCTCAGACACGAGGGGACAAAAGCCATTCAATGGGCCCGAGTGGCGGAGGCGTGTCGTGGCAACAAAGCCACGATCCGGTCTTTGGTGGACCACGACGGGCGCATACTACTCGATCCCAGGCAAATGTGTGAAGCTTTTCAGCGACACTTCGCTCAGCTGTTATGGGGCAGCGGTGGGCCGGGTCGAGGGATGGACTTTAGTGTCTACCTCGACGGACTGCCGCGGCTCTCGGCCACTGAGGCGAGGTGTTGCGAAAAGCCGATAACAGCCGCTGAAGTAAGGGAGGCAATGACTGGCTGCACAAGGGGTAAATCTGGTCTGCCCTATGAAGTTTACGTACAGATGCCATACTTGTTCGGAGGCTTCTTGGCGGACGTCTACTGCAACTGGCAACAGAACGGGAGAATTCCCAGTTCTATGAGCCGAGGAGCGGTGGCACTGCTGAGAAAGGATCCAAACAAGGGGGATAATATAGATAATTTCCGGCCCATAACACTGCTAAACACAGAGTTCAAGATTTTGGCCAAGGTGCTAGCAAAGAGGTTGGCGCTTGTCGTTTGTGGTCTGGTGGGAGAGGCGCAGACATGCGCCATTCCCGACAGATCCATCCACGACAACCTCCACCTCATGCGATACATCGTAGAGAGGGTAGCTAGGGAACCTGGCACGGGTGGGTCTTTGATCAATTTAGTTCAGTCGAAAGCTTTCGATAGGGTCGACCATCGTTACCTAGCGGCAGTCCTGAGGGCGGCTGGCTTTGGGCCCGTCTTCAGAGGCTGGATCGCTGCCATGCACAGCGACATCTGCTCTGTGGTGAGAGTGAACGGTCACCTGTCGGAACCGTTCAACATCATGCGCTCGGTCCGCCAAGGATGTCCCCTCTCGTCCCTCTTGTACGTATTGACTCTCGAGCCATTACTGCACAAACTGGAGACGTTGAGGGGAGTCCCGCGCGAACTAGGATGCGGAAGATCCGTGTCAGCATATGCGGACGATGTCACCGTAGTGGTGTCGAACGCCAAACACATCGAGGCGATCGGCACTACACTAAGAGAATACGAAGCGGTGACAGGAGCAATGATCAACCAGGAAAAGTCAGTGGGCCTGCAGCTCGGCACCTGGAGAGGCAGGTCCATGCCGTCCAACAGCGTCGTCGGACGCTGGACGGACGGACCGGTTAAATTGCTGGGGGTCTGGTTCGGTCCGGACCTCCAGACGGACAAAAACTGGGACGAGGTGACGAGCAGGGTGGCTTCTCTCACCCAGAAATGGACGGAGAGGAAGCTATCCCTGAAAGGTCGAGCGGAGGTGGCTAACGCGTATATCGCGTCTGTCATCTGCTACCGCCTGACCATCGTACCTTGTCCTAAGCCTCGCTTGACTGCGCTGGGGCGTTTGCTCTTTCGTTTTTTGTGGAAGGGACGTGCTCCGATGGTCAGGCGGTCCATCTGTTGTCAACACCCGCTACGTGGAGGGCTGGGCATGCCGTGGCTGATGATGCGCAGGCACGCGCTCAGGCTACGACATCTCCACCTCTTCCTGGACGGTGATAAGGTGTGGTCGCCGTTTGCTAGACACGTATTTCCCCAGCTCGTTTCCTTGACGGAGCTGCAGTCCTGGGTCAAGCGAAGACCGAGAGGGAGCGCCTGGAGACTGGAAATACTTCAGGCGCTCACAGCCCTCGACTAATCGGGCAATGTGATCGGTGGAAACTCCACCTCGGCGTTCTATAGAGGATTAGTGGAGGGGAAGAGCGACGACGTACTTGGGGAAACTCTAGGCGTCGACGAAAATCAACTAGCCAATCTCTTCGGAAGAACTTTCGGGCCAGGGCCTATGGACAACTTCCAGAAATCTCTGGCCTGGCAGTGCTACCGAGGAGCCTTGCAAGTTCGGGATAAACTCTACAGGCATGGAGGTGCCGTCAGCCGGGCATGTCCGAGATGCGCGCAGGGCGACGAAACCGTCCTGCACGCACTCGTCCAGTGTCCGAAAATTGCTGACTTGTGGGTTTATGTCGAACACCTGCTGTCGCGTTTAGGACGGATCCGGCTATCATCTGAGTCCATCGTGAGGATTGCCCCGCCCTCCTCCTTTAGCCGGGAAGGGCAGGCAGTTTTTATCTGTCTGGTGGCCATGGCGAAAGAGATAGTATGGTGGACACGTTTGAAAGGGCTGAAGACGAGCACTTACCTCTTCGGTGATGCTCTGATTGACTTTTTCAAATTTCATTTGAAAAGGAAAATCAGAGTAGAGAGGGAAGTGCTCTCTTCCCAGCATTTTGTTGAAAGATGGGTGAGAGAAGCAAGAATGGCCCCAGTGAATGGGCCTACTCTGAGTATATATCTGTAAATTAAAGGTGGAAAACTGGGAGAGGGCACTTGCCTTGGTGGTCAGGGTCATTGTGGCTTTTTACTGGGCTTTCTCCACAAATGTCCCTCCGAAGTCTCCCCCCTATTGGGGAATTTTTCATTGTTATTTTTTGTTACATCCTCTGTTTTTGTAAACCCTTGTGGTTAATAAAGAAATCATTATTATTACTAGTATTATTATTATTATTATTATTATTATTATTATTATTATTACAAAAAGTCTAGGTAGAAAGTGTACAAAGTGTATTATTGCAATGCGAGTATGACGATATAAGTAGAAGGCGTTATGAAGAAGATGGACATTATTAAAAAGATAGAAAAATAAAGATTAAGAAACAAAACAATGAAATAATAGAAATATAACAGTATAATAGAATAAAATCTAAGGAATTGTAGGGATATAGAAAGACAGATTGTCTGTGAGAGAGATGAAGATGAGGAGAGAGAGAGAGAGAGAGAGAGAGAGAGAGAGAGAGAGAGAGAGAGAGAGAGAGAGAGAGAGAGAGAGAGAGATGGACAAGAAGGTTTAGAGAAGGTAAGAAAAAATACAGGAAGTGAGAGAAAGTGAAGAGCAGAAAAAGACGAGAACTGTCGAAAAGAATATAAGGAAGGCTACAAAGAAATAGAGATAGAAAGAACGGAAGAGACAAAAGGAGCGAGAAAATTCAAGATGACTGAGAGAGAAATGGAATAATACGTAGAACAGTAAAGGAAGTGAGGTATAAGTAAGAATAAAGATAATGCAATATATCAGTTGAATAGGTCAAAAATGTCCCAATATTTTATTCGGTTTTTGCGTATTGATTTATTTTTACTAGCATACAACTCTACCAAAGTCTAAGCTAATAACAATGCATTTCACTTCTTTATAATGGACGATTTGTCGAATGATAGATTTTTATTCGTTAACTTAAGGAAGTAAGTAGGTGACTAAGTGAAAGGGACGAAGACGTTATTGTTACAGCGAATGTAATATCGTTTGATGTGTTGTGGTGTGGTTTAGTGTGATGTACTCTGATGCAGTTTGGTTATTTTGTGTCTCTACAATGTCCGTTGCAAGTGGATTACTGAACACCCCGCTCTAGGTGGGAGGCGAGAATGTCGTGTCGTCATGCGCAGACAGCATCACCTTCAGATTGTGGACCACCACGGAAATTCAGGTGGTCAGCACCGTACTGAAGCAATGCAAAATGTTAACAGGATTATTCATTAACAACTCGGAAACTATTGAGGCAAATATGTACTACTGTGCTATGTGGGTCGGGTTACGTCTGTTTACACGTTGTTGATTTTGAGGTGGGGGTGATTGTGTTTGACAATTGCAATGATTTCTGTTCTATTTTAGAGTCTAGTAGAGACTTTGAAGGGCATGTGCCGTGTCAGATCTCTGGACCGCGTCTGATTTCTGAATGGCAAATGTTTACATATTATCAGTATTGTTGTTAAGGTGGACTGGCAGTATCGGGAGCGCGTCACACACAATGCTTTGCAGCGTAGAGTTATGGCGCTTTAACTTATGAGTTCAAATCCCGCCGAGGTTACCTTTGCCTTTCATCCTTACGGGGTCGATAAAATAAAGCACGACTAATGCACATCGTAGTTACACACACACACACATATATATATATATATATATATATATATATATATATATATATATATATATATATATATATATATATATACATATATATATATATATGTATTAAAATAACAGATTAAAGTTTAAGCAAAGAATTGCTGCTTTCACCCTTAACGGGATCTTCTGAAGCTAAAAAAAAATCAATCTGTGAAGGCAGAAGTAAATATTTCGAAAAACCTTGCAGCCGAAGGAAAACAGGAAGACGATACTTTGGTTCGTGAAGACGTTCCCTGGCAATGAATGGAAAAAAGCGGAGACAATACCTCGCCATGTGGAGCGATGAGAACAATTACACGCAAAGACAAAACCATGTTGATGGTATAAATGAAGTCGTAGACTAATATTCTATTTAGGAAACCGAATGATACTCGGCTTCAGAGTTAGGAATAATGTAAATAAATTAGTAGAACGAAAATGACAAAGGTTATTGAAATCAACAATAATTAAATATATACACGCATCCATACACATGCATACGCGAAAACACCCGCCATACAAGCACGTTCACATAAACCCGCGCACACATACATAAACCCGCGCAACACCTGTACCCGCACACATACGAACGTATACACCAAATACACATAAAAAATATATGTGTGTGTGTGTGTATATATATATACATATAATTATATAAACGTATATAAATATACACACATAAATACGTATATAACGCACGTACATACATACCTACAGGTAAATACACATATGTTCACTAAACGTACGTCAACCAAAACACGAGTACACATATACACACACCTTACATACGTGCAAACACGCATACACACAGAAACACAACATACGCATATACACATAACCATATACACATGTACCAGTATCTATATATATAAAACAGAGGATGTCTGTCTGTGTGTGTGTGAGTTTGAATCCCTAAAACTCGAGAAATACCCAACCGACTTTTTTCAAACTTTACATGTGTATTACTTATGTTTCAGGGAGTGTTATGCACATAAAAATTTCAACTTTTTGATGCATTAGGTGAAAAACTGCATTGTTTAAGGATTTTAGGGGATTTTTGAGCCGTTACATCAGACTGATTTCCTTGAAATTGTAACTATGTATTAGTCAGTCTCTTCTTCATACCGTGAGCAAAGAAAATCCAACTTTTGTATGGCCTAGGGCCCGCATTAGGTGAAAAACTTCATTTTTTTTCAGCTTTTTAGGGCTTCTTTGAGGCGTTACGTCTAGCCGATTTTCCCGAAATTTCAAGCCATATTATGCACATAAAAAAATTTCATTTTATTGATCCCTTGGGGCCCGCGTTAGGTGAAAAGCTACATTTGTCCTTCTTCATCGAGGAAAATCTTAAAGATTATCCAGCCATCAGAGTTTTCGGTTTATTTTCTTTACATATTGTCCAGGCATGCAGTTTTTCCACGATTAGGTCTGTTGGCGGCCCGCGTTCCAAAATACCTTATCCTGTGCAACGCCGGGTTCCACTGCTAGTATATAATATAATATATATACACCTATAACAAATACAAGCAAATATACGTACGAGAAAGTATACGTACCTTCACAAACATACGGGTAAGGTATACTTACCTATACTAATAAGTAATGGTATAAACATAAAATTTAATTAACTACCACATCAAGAAGTAAATTATCCGCGTATAGTTCGTACTATCCGTTAGGGTATAATGTGGGGCTGAAATACAGGAAAGTTTTACGCAATTTATGTTTACAAACCGAAATTGTCTGCGATTTTTTGTTTAAGATGTGGTCATTCGCGTAGAGTATTTCCAGGGCTTCAGCGGCGCAAAGATCACATGGTCTTTTATTTCCGTTATGCGATCTAGCTAAGGCTAGGATCTCCCAGTGTAAACTATATTGGGTGTGGTTGTCTTTTAGACTGCAGATATAAGCTGAAATTGACGTCATATTCCTTCTTAACGGGTTAAGAAAATAATAGGTGTGCATGTAAAGACGCTGCTTGAATCTATTGGCGATTAACTCTATGTAGGCCCTATGGGACGTGGGTGTTTCGATCTTACATTTGTAGACAATGTTACTGGAGAGACATTTCCCGGATAGAGGGCAGTCAACCCGATTCCTACAATTACAGTTAGTGCTAGATACAGGGTTGCACGTGTTCCTACGGCTAGGTAATTTAGATAAATTTGAAGCAGTGATGTTATGTGGAAGGTTAGGAGTCGTAGAGTAAGATATTTTAATGGTATTTCTATTAAAAATATTATTATATTTATGTGCTGAGGGAAAATGCTTCTTAATAAGGGAGAGAAAGATCTTAGCTATTGGGGTGGCCACCTCCATATTATATGGTGGGTTATACCATTTAATGTGCCGGGATCTATTTTTTTTTTGGTCTATGCTCATACTTAGTATATGCTACCTTATCGACAAATCCACTCCGCACAAGAGCTTCATTGTAATATGTGAAATGATCGGTGAAAATATGCTCGTTTATAGATAGACGGGAAAGCCTCAAAGAAATGTTTCTTACCAGGTTCTTGGTTATGCTGGCAGGATGGTTAGAATGCTTACTTATGTAATTAAGCGTATCATTCGGCTTTCTATTCGGGTAGTGCAAGCCATTCGACAAATTGAGGGTAACATCGAGGTAATTAACGACCGAGAGGTTGGCCTCAACCTCTATGGAGATGTTGAGGCCTTTAAAGAAGGCTGTGAGTTATTTTCTGAACCTGTCGCAAGTGCGTGGACCGCACTGTGTCATGGTCAAAAGATCGTCATCACGGTACAAACCACCGCCCATATTGGGGAATTCTTCCTTGATAGATAAAAGAAGGAAAAGACCGATAAGATCAGTAACCTCCGCCGGTTCTCTGGCACCCATACTCACGTCGAATGGGGTACTATTAGATTGTTTAATCCAAATAGAGTCGTCGAAATTAATCACCGACTTACGGGTATTGAGGATGACATCAACTTCGAAATTCTTAACCACCGCGAGCATTTTAGCGAAATTGAAAGCTTTAAGAAGAAGTGGTAAAGTGATGGTGGAGTAGTAATTGTTGATGTCGAATTGGATAAAACAGCAATGCTCTGTGTTGCATATGCCATTGAACCAATCAATCACCGCGAAAGAATTGTTCCACGGTGCAAGAGGGGCCAAGCTACTAATTTCAGGTATAATTCTATCAAAAATCCTTTTACTAAATCGGACTTCGTAAGGTGAATAAGCCGAATAGAGGGGTTGTTGGCGAAATTTGGTTTGTGATCCTGCAGGGTAAAGTGGGGAGATATAGGGTTCAGAGGTTCAGTCCGGTCCTGGATGTTGAGTTCAGAGGTGATTTTAAACCCAGCATCGTTGATGTCATTAATGACACTCCGATTAGTTTTCCGGTAATCCTTAGTTACAGCATTGTGTAGCAGTTGATGGTAAGTACTGCGCTCCACTTGATATAGATTGCCAGTTTTGTCAGAGTGGACGTGCACGGCATAAGAATCCGTAATAGAACGAATTATATTCTTCAGGTCCTGCTGGAAGGAATTGCTCCTATTCCGAAATTTGATACTTCGTATGAGTTCCAAGACATTGTTTTCGAAGGGTAGCAAATCTGGGTTATTCGGAGGGTTATTATAATTTTTAGATTGCTCCACTCTATTGACTTATATTCATCATGCAGAAACAACATCTGAATATTTCTACAAAGAACATACCCGTACCAAGCAGGAAGACATACCTAAAACTCTTGATTCAGAAAAGGGACTCGTTCCTTAAAAGGTTGCGTTTTGCCTTTTATTTCGATAATCAGGAAAAAGCGGACAATAAACAGGATAAATTTGGGTTTAAAACTGATAATAACCCTCCGATTAACCCAGAATTGCTACCCTTCAGGACGGCGTTAGCCCCAGTGTTTGCATAGCTACAGCTTTCTAAAAGCGTGTTTCCTTAGGAATACGAAATTTCTATACATATTTGTATAAAGCTATGCTTGAAGTGAAATACTATTTATATATATATATATCAAAGGCATTTTTTTACGCATGTTGATCTGTGGTATTTTACAAGCAATATCATAACATTTGCGATCGTAAATATGCCAATGATTTTGTAGTACCACAGTAATACGCTAAATTAGACCATAGGGTTATCAGAATAGAAACCATTTCAACAACCATTGCTTACTTCATAAAAAATTGACAATCTAACAGAATATCACAGAACTGTTTAAGCACAGGGCAACACATTTGAGCAAAAACGATTACACCGAATCTACTATGTGAATCTTAATGAAAAAGCATATGTTGACCTCAGCCGATTTGAACTCCAAACGGAAAGCACCATAACTAAATACCACAATGCATTTTTCCGACTAACTGCCGCTTCTGGTTATTTACTTTAGAATATTGCACATTATCGTTTAATTTTTACAATAAAATACGATGCAGGCCATTGAGCAATCCAACAGTGAAGAGAGGTAATAAATCATCTTCAGTGCAGAAAATGTAACGTTGAATATTAGATTTTCGACATTACATATCAAAATCATTGTGTCCTAATATATCAAGTTTCATAATTGTATGAAATAAACAGGAAAAATGTTCCTTTACATCAATACTCTCAGGAACTGAATTAATAATATATAAATAAGGCAAGTTATATACCGTTTCCCAGAAAAACCCAAATCAGATTAAAAGAGGTCAGTAGAGGTAACAAGCAGTTTTTTCTATCTATACAATTTGAAAATAATATATTTTCGGATGGAAATTTATAGAACCTATTATGCGAGTGATTTCGTTTTTCTGCAAAACATTTTGTGAAAAAAAGAATGCACCATAATGTCTTTAAATAGCACTTGTGGGTTACATTTTCTGGAGTGTCTACTTTATATCATATGTTAATATATTTCAGTATTTTGAAGACTAATTTATCTACCACCCTCTCCAAGTTCGATCTCACAAAGGAAAAAACCTTTGGAGGATTTGTTAGTGAATGGACACATAAACAATAGAATAACAGCAAACTTGCCATTTAAATATATATATATATATATATATATATATATATATATATATATATATACCTACACTGTTTGTACTGCATTCTTCGTTATTGTTTTTTTTTTGTTTTTTTTTTAACATATATATTTATTTATTTATTTATATATTTATTTATTTATGTATGCGTATATATATATATGAATATTCATTTATATATCTATATATATACATACATATATATATATTTATATAAATATATATATGTTTATATATATATATATATATATATATTTATATTTATATACTTAGTTATATATGTATATACTAATCTCTTGATAATTGAGATAACAATACATACTGATTGTATTGTGGAAGAGAAGCAATGCGGAAACGTAACGTATTATGTTTATAGCATGTAATATGTGTTTCCATTCTTCCATTCCAAATTGTTTCAAATAGTATAATATAAAATTGTATATGTAATAATATTAAAAGAATCCCATTGTACACCCAAAATCAAGTGGCAAAGAAGGCAATTGGCGGGCAACAAATTTTTATATTGTAGATATAAACATATATATATATTCAATCTCTCTCTCTCTCTCTCTCTCTCTCTCTCTCTCTCTCTCTCTCTCTCTCTCTCTCTCTCTCTGTCTGTATGTATATATATATATATATATATATATATATATATATATATATAACTTTCTTTCTCTTTTTCTCTCTCTCTCAATTACACACAGACACATATATATGTGTGTGTGGGTGCGCGCGTTTGTGCATGTGTATGTGAGTGTAGAAAAAGGAATAGATAGTATAGGTTAGATAGATAGCTAGAGAAATAGATAGATTGATAGATAGATGGAAAGACCAATGAAAGCATTGTCTCCTTGGTTCGATTTGACGAATTCCACCCCGCTCGGTACGCGATTAATTCCATCCTAACAGTGTAATTCTAGTTGTTAGTTGGATATTACTGAATTGTTAGATATATCCTGGTTAGATTGTATCATAGAAGCTGTTTAGGAAATGTTGTCATGTTAGTTCGTAAAAGCTACTTAGAAGGTTCTTGATTGGGTGATAATGGCTTCCTAGCTATATCGTAGAGACTTTCTAGCAATATTGTAAAATCTTCTTACTTCTATCTCAATGACTTCAGCATTGAGTTATAGAATCTTCCTATTTATATTGTTTATACTTTACTGTTGAGCCAATAGCGGCTCCTAAGAATCTGAATATGATCTTCATTGGAGAAATGTGTATTGATAACATTTTCTAATCATAATATTTATATGTTGTTGTTATCATTGTTGATTTTATTCCACAGATTAATCAGTTCTGATTAAACAGAGCTGACATCAACAGATTTGAAGCGATGACAATCCCGTCATTTGTTCAGCCATACTGTTATTATATTAGGCAATATGCGCATTATTTCTTTAAATATTAGAATATGACAAGGAGGAGATTTAGCTGCTATTTCAATTGAACGTTTTCATTGTCCGTCGTGCCTCGCGTATATCTATTATTGAAGGAACTGTCGTTTAATAAAGTATTCAAGACGTAATCATTACCCTTTTTTGACAGGATGTAGTGGAGCTAGGACTGCAAAATACATTGTGCTTTTCATTTTTTAAACTTGTAAGATATGTCATTTATGAAGACTTTGGTGCTATTTCTAGTAGGTCGAATGACCTAGATTCTCCTGAGTTTAATCTCTCTCTCTCTCTCTCTCTCTCTCTCTCTCTCTCTCTCTCCTTCGCTCCGTCTACCTCTTATAATCTCTCTTTCTCTCCCTCTCCTACATATACATATCTATGTATACATACATGTGTATATATATATATATATATATATATATATATATATATATATATATATATATATATATATATATATATACATATATATATATATATATATATATATATATATACACAATATATTAATAAATGGAAACTATATTTATAAAACCATATTTATTTTATTATACATATTTCAAGGGCAACCAAGGCAAATTATGGTGCGCTTTCATCAGGTAAAATACAGATTTGTTTTATAAATAAATATTGAAATACCCGGAAAAAAAGACAACCTTAACGGTTGGAGCTTCCTGGATAGTGGAGATAGGACATTTATTGAGGGTAATACAGAGTTATGAGTGAGTATGCAAATGGGTGTCCGAAAGGTTGAACAGATAACGGTTTATTTAAATTAGACTGTTGGAAGAAGATGATATGTAAGGGAGAGAGAAAAAAAGGAAAAAGAAAAAAGAAAAAAAGAAAGGAGAAAGATAGAAGAGGAAAGAAAGAACGATTATACATATTGATAGTGAAGATATAGTGAATGAAGAAATAAGTTTCAAAGGGAAAATATACACAGCGTAAGTATATCTAAATGAAAGAAGAAATAAGATTAACGTGGAAGAAGAATATTTATAATGCAGGGTTCATTACGTTTTGATTACAATGATAGGTTGAAAAATTAGATTAAAATTAAAAATTAGAAATCAAAATTAAAGATTAAAATTTGCCTTAATATTAAAGATTTAATTTAATAATTTAATAATTTAATATTGATAATTATATTATATTAAGATCTATTTTAGTAATAATATATTGGTTTAAATGTGTATGTTAAGGATTATAAATTATTTAAATAAATAGTATTTTACATTAGAGAAAATCTAGTATAGTTTATTTTATTAAAAGTTGTAAGTCAAAATTTAAATTTATGAAAGATTTACGAGAGTTTACAAAGGAATAACCACTTAATTATATTATAAGAACAGTAAGGAAGTGTAAAGGAAATTAGAAGTGATATTTTAAGATCTCAGATAACTCCAAGGATTAAATGTTATAAAGTTAAAAAGTTAAAATCTTAAGAATATAATTAAAACATGAACCATATGTTATTTTATACGAAGTCATAAATTTAAATTTTAAAAAATTTATCTTAAGAATATATCATGCATGTAAACATGTATATATGTATTTATGTATGCATATATGTATGCGTGTATATTATATATGTCTGTACTTGTGACGTGAGTGTATGTGGGAATGGCTAATCCTAATTCTAGCACATTCAATGTGCTTATATAACACAATAAGATAAATTGACGAACGTCACAATAGCCATTTTGCTTTCCCTCGATCTCAATACAACTAATCTCTACTTGGTGGCTGGTTCTGATCATGATCGTCCAATCAACTGACTGAATATCACACTAGCACATGTGATAAATATATATTCTTTGATACCTATATATGTTGTAACCTGAATTGCAAATGAACACGTAACATTCTCGTGCAGCTAGCCTTTTATGGCCTACTGTACTTATCTGATATATATATATATATATATATATATATATATATATATATATATATATATATATATATATATATATATATACAGTATTTTCCGTTGTGTTGTAATATAAATATTACACACAGTAGATTGACAGCTCACGTAGAGTTTGCTCGACGGTTCCAGTTGTAGTTCCAAAAGTAATTCGGAGAAAAATAGAAAGATTTGAATGGATACAGTTTAGTTGAAAGGAATTTATTGACACGTGTTTCTATAACAGTTACATAACCTGAAAACAGCTGCTATCTACAACGTATTAGTTATGCAGACATTCAATATTTCAATGTTATTATTTACTGTCATTTCAGTAGAATAATATTACTGAGGACCTGTTTGGTTTTTATAGAGAATATTAGGAGGGAGGGGTGAAGTTGTTAGAAGAATAGTTGAGGGAGTGGTTTTTTGATAGCAGTGAGAATTTTTGGTGGCAGTGAGTAATTAGATTCCCATCTGTTGTTTTGACATTTTTATAGAATATATTATTGGTTATTTTTCTAAATCTATAGAAGGATTAGAGATAGTAAAGATATGCGTGGTTGGTTTTGTGTTTGCACTTAATTAACATTCAGACTTAAATTTTTCTTTCAAGTGTACGTATCATTTCACCCACGCATTCACACACAAACATATTTGCACACCTCTACAAGATACATATACTCACATTCACATAGTAACATGTTCATACTTACATGTTCATACTTACATGCATACATATATATATACACACATGTATTCATGTACATACATACGCGTTCATGTGTATACATTTTCATACTCAACTTATCTTTATATACACACGTATAGACACACACATATATACATACATACTCTAGTCTATGTGTATATATATATACATATATATATATATATATATATATATATATATATATATATATATATATATATATATATATATATATATATATATATATAAGCACTTTAATACATGAATACTTACATCTAACTCTACACATCAAACATATATATATATTTACTTATTTATATACATTTTCACATATATATACATATTATGGTCGCTTTTAGACACATTCATTATCGCATTTTTGCACCTATTCTCATCAGCATATCTTTCCATTATTAGTGTGGTAATTTGAGGTTATTAATATATATATATATATATATATATATATATATATATATACATGCATACATATATATATATGTGTGTATGTATGTATATATATATATATATATATATATATATATATATATATATATATATATATATATATATATATATATATATATATATATATATATATACATGCATACATATATATATATGTGTGTATGTACGTATATAATTGTTTCTACTTTAGGCACAAGGCCACTAATTATCCAGTGCATTAATGGTACTTTATTTTATCGACCCCGTAAGGATGAAATGCAAAGTCCACTTCGGCGGGATTTGTATGTATATAATGGCAGATAGATAGATGTAAACACACGCACGCCCAAAAAATACACACAAACATATAGATAGATAGATAGATAGATAGATAGATAGATAGATAGATAGATAGATAGATAGATAGATAGATAGATAGATAGATAGATAGAGATAGATAGATAGATAGATAGATATGTTTCTTTTATTTGCCACTAGGGCATCAAAAGTGGGACAAGTACAAAGGGGGGAGTTTACACAAAAAGGCGTCCTCAATAAGGAGGAGGCAATAACAAAATATAAAAATAAAATAAGATATAACAAAAAATAAAATTTTTAACAAAATCCTCAATAGAGAGGAGGCGCCTTGGGGGGTCGCACACACCCCCGAAAAAAGTGTGCAACCCTTCTCCTCAGGAGCACAGAGAAGGGGGTGCTCCCTTGGTCTTTCATCTTCCTCGCCTATAGTCTGATGTAGAGTGAAGGCCCATTCACACGGGCCATTCTCGCCACTTTCACCCATCTTTCATAGAAACGGCTGGGGTGCAGCACCTCTCTCTCCATCCTGATCCTTCTTCCGAAATGATATCGGAAGAAACGGACCAGTTGTTGGCCAGAGAGAAAGGTGCCTGACCTCAGTCCTTTCAGACGCGTCCACCATACAACCTCTTTCGCCATGGCTATTACGCACAGAAACACCGCCTCTGCTTCATCTTTGAAGGGGGGGGGGGCGGCTTGATCATTACAATAGACTCGGTGGTCAACCGGATCGGTCCCACCCTTGACAGCAGTTGTTCGACATAGCCCCACAGATCGGCTGCGCCCGAGCAGTGTACCAATGCGTGTGCAACGGTTCCCTCGTCGCACACGCATCTGGGACAGATCTTTTTCGAGGGGTCCCTACCCGGGCGCCCGTGTCTGTAGAGCCTTTCTCGAACGGGTAAAGCCCCTCGGTAGCACTGCCAGGTCAGGGACTTCTGGAAGTTGTCCATAGGTCCCGGGCTGAATGTCCTACCGAACAGGCTGGCCAGTTCGTCCTCCTCCATGTCTAGGGCTTCTCCGAGGGCGTCGTCGCACCTGCTGCGTACCAGCCCTCTATAGAATGTTGCGGTGGAGTCTCCACTGATAACCGGATCCGCCTGCCAGAGGGCGGTGAGCGCCTGGGCACACTCAGTGTGCCAGGCGCCCAGTTTTCTCGGTCTTTGCTTGACACAGGATTGCAGCTCGGTGAGTGAGACGAGTCTGGGAAAGGTTAGTCTCACAAACGAGGCCCACACCGGTTGTCCGGTGAGGAATACGTAGAGGTGCCGTAGCCTTAATGCGTGTTTACGCATCAATAGCCACGGCATCCCCAGCCCTCCTTTCGAAGGGTGTTGACAGCAGATGGATCTCCTCACCATAGGAGCCCGCCTCTTCCAAAGGAATTGGAAGAGCGCGCGCTCCATCTTGGTGAGGGTTTCCCTTGGGCAGGGCACTACGGTCAGGAGGTAGTAGATGACGGACGCTATGTAGGTGTTCGCCACCTCCGCCCGACCTTTCAGGGATAGTTTGCAACTGGCCCACTTCTGGGTCAGTGCAAACACCCTGTTCGTAACCTCCGCCCAGTTTTTCTCCACCTGGAGGTCCGGTCCGAACCAGACCCCGAGCAACTTCACCGGGCCCTCCGTCCAGCGTCCGACGACGCCATCGGAGGGCATCGGTCTGCCCCTCCACGTGCCGAGTTGCAAACCGATCGACTTGTCCCGGTTCAGCTTAGCCCCTGTGAACTTTTCGTACTCCTCCAGTAAGGTGCCGACCGCCTCGATTTCGGAGGCCGTCGACACCATTACTGTCACGTCATCGGCGTAGGCCGACACCGCTTTCCGCAATCCCGGTTCCAAAGGGATGCCCTGCAACAACTCCAACTTCCGCAGTAGTGGCTCGAGAGTCAACACATACAGAAGGGAGGAGAGAGGGCACTCTTGTCGGATGGACCGCGCGATTTTGAACGGCTCCGAGAGGTAGCCGTTCACCTTGACCCTAGAACAGATGCGGCTGCTGTGCATAGCAGTGATCCAGCCCCTGAAACGGGTCCGAAGCCTGCCGCCGCTAGCACCGCATCCAGGTAACCATGGTCGACCCTATCGAACGCCTTAGATTGATCCAAGTTGATCAGAGCCCCACCAAAGCCGGGTTCGTTCCCAACCCTCTCTATGATGTATCGCATAAGGTGGAGGTTGTCATGGATGGACCTGGACGAGATAGCGCATGTCTGCGCATCTCCCACCAGGTTGCCCACGACAAGCGCCAACCTCTTTGCTAGCACCTTGGCCAAAATCTGTAACTCTGTATTTAGCAGTGTTATGGGCCTGAAGTTACTTATTTCGTCCCCCTTGTTCTCGTCCTTCCTCACTAGCGTGACTACGCCCTTGGTCACAGTACAGGGAATTCTCCCGTTCTGTTGCCAGTTGCAGTAGACCGCCTCGAGGAGATCGGGGAACAAGTCCGGCATAGCTAGATATAATTCGTAAGGAAGACCATCGAGACCCGGGGATTTGCGTTTGCCGCATTGGCTCAGCACGTCCTCTATCTCAGTGGCCGAAATCGGCTCCTCGCAGGACTTCGCCTCCCTGTCCGAGAGGCGCGGCAGGCCGTCGAGGTATGGACCGAAGTCCACGTTCCCAACCGGCTCCCCGCCCCTCCCGAACAGTCGAGCAAAGTGCCTTTGAAAGGCCTCACACATCTGCTTAGGCTCAAGAATCGCCCGTCCATCCAGGTCTCGCAAAGACCGGATGGTGGATTTAGTTCCACTGTTGGCCTCTGTCACGCGGGCCCAGCTAACAGCTTTGGTCCCCTCGTTCCCTAGAGCACGTATTTAACTTCGGACAACGCAGCCTTCGTGCTTCGCGTCGAAAAACTGGCTCAAAGCCGTTCTCGACGCTAGCACTCTGGCCACGTCGCCGCTTCTAATTGCCTCTTCTACTCTATCTATTAGCTCCCTTTCCTTCCTATTCCTATCCGCAGCTAGAACCTTACTAAATTCTATCGAGACTACTCTAATCTCTCTCTTTAGAGATACCCACCACCTGCTGTTGACGATCGCTCCAGTCAACCGTTCCTTAACTAACGTACTAATCCGATTCCTGTAGGCTCTACTTGCCGGCAAGGACAAGTTGAGCTTCCAGTAACCGGGGCCCTGTCTATGAGTTTTGTCAAGGTTGACCATGCAGGTCACTAATTTGTGGTCTGAATAGCCAACCATGCGCATTTTTGGACAACTTAAAAAGTCCTTATCCTTAATTCTAACTAAGAACCTATCTAGGTACGACCTAGATGATCCGCTACGATTTGCCCAAGTCCAGGTTGGCGCAGTCGGAAAATCTAGTCGATATCTATCGGCCAGGTCAAATCGACCGATTAACCCTTTGAGGCTATTACACCCCTCTCTATCGGGGCAGGCCCCTACGTAGTCCCAGCGTGCATCTTGGATACCATTCCAGTCCCCCACTAATAGCAAGGAGCGGGACGTCCCTAGAAAAGTCTCCAGACGATGGAAGAAGTCCGGCCGCATTGACCCGAAAGGGCCGTAGGCGGCTACCAACCTAAACGCTCCGCCTTTACCACTGCCAAGGTCCAGCACCACTAGTCGACCCTCCGGGTCCAAATGTACCATCTGTGTTGCGAGACCCAGATGTTTTTGCAGCAGAACGACAACTCCACCCCCACCTCCGGGCTGACAGAGAGATGCGTGCATCTCAAAGTCATCAAAGGTGGGGGCCAGCTGTCGCACGTTGCTGATCCGGGCCTCGCAAATAACCATCACATCTATACGTTGTGACCTGAGGTCATTTAGAAGCATTTCTTGCTTCCAAGTTGAGCCCAGGCCACGCGCATTTAAACAGCCTACTCTTAGCATAGCCATGTTGGTGGTGTAGAGAAAAGGCACTTACCTCTCTGCGTCCCGGGTATCGGGCTGCACAATTTCCATTAGGGTGGGGGATGGGTTGTTGGGTGGGGTGGTGGTTTGTGGAAGTGTGGGGGCATCAGTGTGTTGTGTGGTTGGGGAGCTTGGAGTTGTGTGGGTGTTTGGGGAGGGGGTGGGATAGTTTTTAGGAGGACGCGGTTAATGGGCCCGACGCAGGGGGGACCCACGTCCTCTTTAAAATTGTTTTTTAAAGTTTTATAGGTGTCCTGTGGGGCCTTAATCATTTTGAGGTGGGGGAAATCCCCTGCCTGGGTGAAGTTAGGCCCTTGTGTTTTTATTAGATTGTTGTTGTACACAATGTTTAACAGTTTTTTTGTTTCTTGTATTTATGTATGTGTATGCATGTTTTTGTTTTTGTGTGGTGTTTTTTGTTTGCTGTTGTTGTGAGCTCTTTTGTGTTGGTGTCAGTATAGATAGATAGATAGATAGATAGATAGATAGATAGATATATAGATAGATAGATAGATATATAGATAGATAGATAGATAGATAGATAATGTATGTCCATACACACAACAAGAAAACGCTACCTTAGGTTTCAAGATCCTGTTATACCCCGCCCTCCAGATTATGCTCGGTAATGCAGAATATGTGGTGGGGAGATCAAAGACATTACCCAGTAATCAGCCGTTGGGGCAAATTCTGGAAAACCGATAAAAGTATAGAAAGCTTCTTTAGCGTTCCTTTTTAAAATATTTCTTCATTTATTTGTGTCCTATAAGAAAAGGGAATAACTCACGATGTAAAATTAAACTGCGTATGTTTGTACCTGTGCGTTCCGTATTGTAAGTATGGATTATAAAAGTGTGGTCGCATGTTAAGTATAGGAACTCTATGGTGTTATGTCATGGTATTCGTATTTAAGTATGGGAATTGAATTGAATAAGAAGTGAGTGGTCTTAAATGGTGGTATATAAGTGTAGAAACAGACAGTTTTATGTAGAAAGAACAGAAATCAATGTCAAGCTGGTTGAAGATCTGGTGAATTCATTTAAAATAATTGACATTGAGATGTAGGCATCCTTTAGAAATCTCGTTCTTAGATTTCAGGTAATTGTTTGCAAAGGATACAATTTGTAAGATTGTAAACCTGCAGTGTGGCAGAGAAATAATCTCTCACTACTGCTGGCATTAGGTCTAGTCGTCTCACATATCTTGGATGTAATTTTATGTGGGAGTCCTTTATCAATTAATTGTCAAACACATCTTGCCAGAACAGTGCTGGTTCATATCAATATGAGTAAATGATGGAGTAGAATCCTTGTTTAAAGAGATCTTGCACCATAACAACATAGCCTTCGCTAGCTTTAGAATTTTATTTTATGGTATGCAAATCAGTGGTGCGAAAACTGAGACGCCCGTCCACTCAAAGAAGCCTGTGCAGTGCACTTTACATGTGAATAGGATTTCACTGAAGCTGGTGAAGAAGTTTATATATATATATATAACGACAGATAGATAAGATAGATGTACACTCACGTACGCAAACGCACACACACGCACACACACACATACACACACGCATACACATACATATATATAAATATTGGGGCCGTATTCACGAGTGAAGAAAAGCAGGAGACTGAATCATGTGCAAGAATTGCAGGAGCTGGTGCAGTAATGCGCTAGCTTCAGCATTTGGTAATCAGAAGAAAGGAAGTAGGTGTAAAAGCCAAACCCGCTATCTTTAATTCGGTATTCGTGCCAACCCTTACTTGTGGTCATGAATCTTGGGTAATGACCGAAAGAATACGATCGCGAATGCAAGCGGCCGAAATGGAGTTCCTTCGAAGGGTCTTTGGAGTAACGTTTCTCGATAGAGCGCGCAGATCACAGAATCACTCCAGGTAGAGCCGCTACTTCTCTGAATAAAAAGGTCCCAGCACCTATATTATGGGCATGTGCTTAGAAGGTCTCAGGAAAGAATCACTAAACAGATTTTACGGGAAACCCTGCGGTAGACCCCGAGCAAGATGATTTTATAACACCCATGTGTGGCTGGTCTCACCAGGACCTGCTAGAAGGAGCTTTTGCGGACTCTACCCTCACGACCCTATCGGGAATAAGTGGCTGGAGAAGAAGAAGAAGAAGAAGAAGAAGAAGAAGAAGAAGAAGAAGAAGAAGAAGAAGAAGAAGAAGAAGAAGAAGAAGAAGAAGAAGAAGAAGAAGAAGAAGAAGAAGAAGAAGAAGAAGAAGAAGAAGAAGAAGAAGAAGAAGAAGAAGATGCAAAGGGAAGTTATTCTTAATCCTACAGGAGCAGCTTGGATTTACGTCGGGATTGGTAGTGGAGATTCTGGTGTTACTGATACTTAAAAGTGATCCTGAATATCCTAAGGTTTTCAACACACCACAATACATGGTATTGCAACAAGTATAGTTAAGAGCGTTAGATGTGTGTTTGGGTAGGAATTTGATTCGTTAGATATCAGTATAACTTAACAAATATTCAAAGGTCGTTATCGTTCTGACATTTCTTTAAAACGTGCATTGTCTTCGCATCAGGTAATACGTCGGGTTGGCAAGAATTAGTTAGATATGGTTCACAAACGAGGTTATAGATAGATATATCATTTTAAGCTGTTGTTTAGTTTCTGGTTTGTTTATGTATTTGTATATCAGAAGAAATAATGTGAGAAGAATTGAGAAAATTGGGAAGGAGAGGCAAAAGGATACACAGACAGACAGACAGAGAGACATATTGCGGAATTAATGAAATTGAAGACTTAATATCGAATGTGCCTGTATATATATATATATATATATATATATATATATATATATATATATATATATATATATATATATATATATATAAAAACAAATAACGAAACGAAATTAAATTTCGTTTCGTTTGTAACTCACTTTTGTATGACTGACGCTTAAACAATTAAGTTAAAGATGTACATCCATATATGTATACTGAAATACTAGTATGTATATGAATACACACACGTATACATATGTAGATGTACCAAGTTTTTTCACTGGTCACTTTACTGTGAGTGGCCAGCTATTCTGTATGTAAACACACAGACAAACCGGTTTTTAGAGTCATACTGGTTTTTGAGGAAACACCTTTCCTCTATTCTCCAGAAAGCCAGACAAGGAATATTGAACTAGTTTCGTTGTTGTTACAACTCATCAGCAATATTTACCTATCTTCCGGCCTCTCTAGAGAATCGTAAAAGCACATATCGTTATATGCTTTTTCTATGAAAATTAGTAGTGGGCAGACTAATTTGCATAGAGTGTGAGTAAGTACCAGTTCAACGGAGACGATAAAAACAAATAACGAAACGAAATTAAATTTCGTTTCGTTTGTAACTCACTTTTGTATGACTGACGCTTAAACAATTAAGTTAAAGATGTACATCCATATATGTATACTGAAATACTAGTATGTATATGAATACACACACGTATACATATGTAGATGTACCAAGTTTTTTCACTGGTCACTTTACTGTGAGTGGCCAGCTATTCTGTATGTAAACACACAGACAAACCGGTTTTTAGAGTCATACTGGTTTTTGAGGAAACACCTTTCCTCTATTCTCCAGAAAGCCAGACAAGGAATATTGAACTAGTTTCGTTGTTGTTACAACTCATCAGCAATATTTACCTATCTTCCGGCCTCTCTAGAGAATCGTAAAAGCACATATCGTTATATGCTTTTTCTACATATGTATACGTGTGTGTATTCATATACATACTAGTATTTCAGTATACATATATGGATGTACATCTTTAACTTAATTGTTTAAGCGTCAGTCATACAAAAGTGAGTTACAAACGAAACGAAATTTAATTTCGTTTCGTTATTTGTTTTTATCGTCTCCGTTGAACCGGTACTTACTCACACTCTATGCAAATTAGTCTGCCCACTACTAATTTTCATAGAAAAAGCATATAACGATATGTGCTTTTACGATTCTCTAGAGAGGCCGGAAGATAGGTAAATATTGCTGATGAGTTGTAACAACAACGAAACTAGTTCAATATTCCTTGTCTGGCTTTCTGGAGAATAGAGGAAAGGTGTTTCCTCAAAAACCAGTATGACTCTAAAAACCGGTTTGTCTGTGTGTTTACATACAGAATAGCTGGCCACTCACAGTAAAGTGACCAGTGAAAAAACTTGGTACATCTACATATGTATACGTGTGTGTATTCATATAATACTAGTATTTCAGTATACATATATGGATGTACATCTTTAACTTAATTGTTTAAGCGTCAGTCATACAAAAGTGAGTTACAAACGAAACGAAATTTAATTTCGTTTCGTTATTTGTTTTTATCGTCTCCGTTGAACCGGTACTTACTCACACTCTATGCAAATTAGTCTGCCCACTACTAATTTTCATAGAAAAAGCATATAACGATATGTGCTTTTACGATTCTCTAGAGAGGCCGGAAGATAGGTAAATATTGCTGATGAGTTGTAACAACAACGAAACTAGTTCAATATTCCTTGTCTGGCTTTCTGGAGAATAGAGGAAAGGTGTTTCCTCAAAAACCAGTATGACTCTAAAAACCGGTTTGTCTGTGTGTTTACATACAGAATAGCTGGCCACTCACAGTAAAGTGACCAGTGAACAAACTTGGTACATCTACATATGTATACGTGTGTGTATTCATATACATACTAGTATTTCAGTATACATATATGGATGTACATCTTTAACTTAATTGTTTAAGCGTCAGTCATACAAAAGTGAGTTACAAACGAAACGAAATTTAATTATGTTTCGTTATTTGTTTTTATCGTCTCCGTTGAACCGGTACTTACTCACACTCTATGCAAATTAGTCTGCCCACTACTAATTTTCATAGAAAAAGCATATAACGATATGTGCTTTTACGATTCTCTAGAGAGGCCGGAAGATAGGTAAATATTGCTGATGAGTTGTAACAACAACGAAACTAGTTCAATATTCCTTGTCTGGCTTTCTGGAGAATAGAGGAAAGGTGTTTCCTCAAAAACCAGTATGACTCTAAAAACCGGTTTGTCTGTGTGTTTACATACAGAATAGCTGGCCACTCACAGTAAAGTGACCAGTGAAAAAACTTGGTACATCTACATATGTATACGTGTGTGTATTCATATACATACTAGTATTTCAGTATACATATATGGATGTACATCTTTAACTTAATTGTTTAAGCGTCAGTCATACAAAAGTGAGTTACAAACGAAACGAAATTTAATTTCGTTTCGTTATTTGTTTTTATCGTCTCCGTTGAACCGGTACTTACTCACACTCTATGCAAATTAGTCTGCCCACTACTAATTTTCATAGAAAAAGCATATAACGATATGTGCTTTTACGATTCTCTAGAGAGGCCGGAAGATAGGTAAATATTGCTGATGAGTTGTAACAACAACGAAACTAGTTCAATATTCCTTGTCTGGCTTTCTGGAGAATAGAGGAAAGGTGTTTCCTCAAAAACCAGTATGACTCTAAAAACCGGTTTGTCTGTGTGTTTACATACAGAATAGCTGGCCACTCACAGTAAAGTGACCAGTGAAAAAACTTGGTACATCTACATATGTATACGTGTGTGTATTCATATACATACTAGTATTTCAGTATACATATATGGATGTACATCTTTAACTTAATTATATATATATATATATATATATACATTTAAGTTTTATGGTTGACCACTGGATAGAATTGGTTATTTCTTATAGTTAACCATGTTATAATAGTAAGAAAAGGACTCGACGTTACGCAACTCATCCATCTTTGATGTTGAATCCTGTTGTCGGTGCAGGAACGGACTTAATTAGTATTAAGTAAAATGACAGGAGGCTGGACTGGTAAAATTCCTTCAAATTGTTATTTCTTCTTCTTCACCCACTTATTCCTGATAGGGTCGTGGGGGCAGATTCCTCAAACACTCCTTCCAGCGGGTCCTATCAGAAATTAAAAAAATTAAAGGTGTTTCACCCGTCCGCCCTCCTCTCATTTTATTCAATAATATATATACATATACTAGTTGCATGCTCAATACAAAGCTTGACTACTTCAGTCTACATTGTGTTCAGCTCTGGCATGAGATCTTAAGTGGCTTTTTGGACCAGACATCCTTTTAAAAAACATCCATATAAATTGCACATTGGTTTTCGTTCAACTTGAACTGCCTGAGTAGCTTGATGAACCTTGAAATGCGTCTTTAGGCTTCCTTGAGATTTGCAGATTTGCATATGTGGAATCGATAAGGGCGAATTAGTATGTATGTTTTATAGTCTTTATGAAGTGCCATATTGAGTGTTCATATGTGTCAAAATGGGATCATGAACTTCGCGTTCAATTGTATCCATAGGCTACAATAAAACAAAAAATGAAGGAGAAGAGCATTTAGAAAATAAAGTCAGCAATATTATATAGTGGACCTCAATCTTGCAAGACCTGTGGACTTGCTTGCAAATCACTGGCAGGTCTAACATGGCATGTCCGTTATAAATATCTGAACTTATTAAAGTTAATGGATTGTTCGGATTGTTATAAGTAGAAATCGATGGGAGAGTCCATCATATATATAAATATATCTATATTTGTCTATCTATCTATATATATATATATATCTCTCTATATATATATATAGTATTAATTATACTATTTATGGTTATGTAAATATAAAAACCTTTTGCAGTTATATATATTTTTATATAAACGCTAAATAGTGGTAGGCAGTAATATATTACTACCTTATTACCAGTAAGTTAAGTAGCTCAATGTAAAAACATCAGATGATTTACAGAGGTCATATAAGTGTTCATTCAATAATAAATTGCTCCGAAGAATCCAAACCTCGGTTTGGAGGAAACAGTTGTAAGCATAAAAATGTTTTGAACAGTTCTTTGATTCTTATAATTCTTATATATATATATATATGTGTGTGTGTGTGTGAATGTGTGTGTGTGTGTGTGTGTGTGTGTGTGTGTGTGTGTGTGTGTGTGTGTGTGTGTGTATGTGTGTGTGTGTGTGTGTGTGTGTGTGTGTGTGTGTGTGTGTGTGTGTGCGCGCGTGTTCATGTATTTTTTTGGAAGATTCTAGATGTGAAATCATAAAATTAATATTGTTCTATTTGGTGGTGGTGATGTTGCCTGTATTGACAATATAAAACAACAGACACTGTATTATTTTTACTTTTTCATTTTATTTTTATTACTAGTTATTGGTTAGTTCACCGAAGTTCTTTCGTCACACATACTGTGACCTTCTCAAAGATTATCGGTACTGTCTCATATTCTTCCTGGTCTTAATCTGTTACTCAATCTTATCTTTATTGGCAAAATGAACATCACTATATGTATATATATATATATATATATAT
Source organism: Eledone cirrhosa (assembly GCA_964016885.1). Classification (NCBI taxonomy): domain Eukaryota; kingdom Metazoa; phylum Mollusca; class Cephalopoda; order Octopoda; family Eledonidae; genus Eledone; species Eledone cirrhosa. Next base: position 38,475,795 of record OZ024746.1, read on the forward strand.
ATATATATATATATATATATACATATATATATAATGTATAAAAATCAATACAATATAATTACCTCATTACCAGAGGTTTCCCGAATGAGGCGAATACGAAAAAAACGTCTTCATTCGTTCGTCAGACGAGGCAATATCTGACGAACGAATGAAGACGTTTCTTTCGTATTCGCCTCATTCGGGAAACCTCTGGTAATGAGGTAATTATATTGTATTGATTTTTATACATTAAATTTTGCTCTGGTACTTACATAGAGCACTCTTCATTTCTATGACCTTTTCTGTTTTCAACGGAAATTTCAATACCTATATATATATATATATATATATATATAAGAAAATAAGGGTTTTTCTATTAAAAGAAAAACAACAGAAAAAATACGAGATGTCCTACACGGTGAGAGTATAAGGAAAAGAAATCGAAAATGCAAGTGGAGTCTTTTTAAGAATATTTATATATTTCCTTTACCGGTTGCACAGTTCTTATGCTTTCCAAAAGTATAATTGAGATGGAGGGTTTGTGGTTTGACTCACAAACCTTCCATCTAAATTTTACTTTTGAAAATCATAAGAACTGTGAAACGGGTAAAGGAAATATATAAATATTCTTAAAAAGACTCCACTTGCATTTTCGATTTCTTTTCCTTATATATATATATATGTGATGTGTGTGTATGTGTGTGTGTGTTTGTGTGTGTGTGTGTGTGTGTGTGTGTGTATGTGTGCGTGTGTGTGTGTATGTGTGTGGGTGGGTGCGCGCGTGCGTGTGAGTGTGTGTGTGTGTATGTGTGTCTATGCGCACGCGTCTATATATAGTAAGTAAATAGAGAAACAAATGGCAGGGATAAAAAGAAATATTGGATAGATTAAATATGAGAGATAGCGAAGAAGAGAGCCATAATAACGTTGGAGACGCACACGGGTAAATTCACAGACATACAGAGAGAAAGATACACACACACACACATATATATATATATATATATATATATATACATTCATCCAAATATATGGGTGTTTGTGAGTGTGTGTGTTAACGTGTATGTGTGTGTGTATGTGAGTGTATATACGTATGAAAGTATGTATATCGGAGTGTCACACGGTGTAAAATAATGATAGGATTGAAAGTAAATATCAGTTACATAAAAAAAAACGCGGTGTGAGAAAGAAAGAAGAGAAACGAAAAACGAAAGAAAAATGAAAAGAATGAACAAAATAAAAAATTGAATGGATTAGAAAGAAAGGTTGATAAAACAAAATGTGGGAGAAAGATATATAGAAAGTGTTGAATCAATATTAGGCAGATACAAAAGAGAAATAGCTAAAGGTGTGGGGGAGTAGAGAAAGAAAAAGGAAAAGAATGAATTCACAAACACTAGAAATAATTGTTTCTACTATTGGCACAAGGCCAGCAATTACCCAGTACATTACTGGTACTTTATTTTATCGACCTCGTAAGGATGAAAGGCAAAGTTAACCTCGGCGGGATTTGAACTCAGAATGACAAGGGCCGTAATTCTATGCGTCAAACATGGCGTCCGACCCTCTACCAATACTGCCAATCCACCGCCTTACTAGAAATAATGAACGAAAGAAACGAAGAAATACGTTCTTTTGTAAGTTCGGAGACATAACATTGAAGATATAGAAAGATAGATAAACGAGCTTCTTAAGCCAAAGAGATATTTCAGATATGATAGCTGGATGGCTTTTTCTGAATGTCGACACACTTTATTTATAAAGATAAGTAAGGCTGACATTAATATATGACAGGTATTTTGCCATCGACCATGATATCTCCATTCACATGCTTCGGGTAACTCTTACGCAAATTGAAGTTCTATTTTATTATTCCATATGGTTGATATAATAAATGAATACTTGTTAGGTCAAGTACTTTCAAACACCTAGGTTGAATCAATGACCTGTTCTCTCACCACGCCCTCTACTACCACACCAAATTTGGAAACCTGGATTCAGCTACCATATGTCAAGCTAGATTTTAATTTCAATATTACGTGTAGCCAGTTGATGTGCTGTAAATAGTAGATACTTTTGCGTTTGTGTGTGTGAGTTTTAATATTTGATCTCGAATACTGGAAGGTATAGAGTATTATAAAGAATTGCATCCAATTTTTCCCTCTATTTAGACAGAAATAACTTTGATTAATCTTTTCGGAAGCCAGTATATATAAGTCGTAGCCTTTGAAATTAAATATGTTGCAATATATAGAATTTATCCGATTCTATACGGAAGAAAGTATTGTGGTGATGGCAATATCTTTTGTTCCATATTATCATATTCCCATCTAGGCCAACATTTAGTAAGAGATCTTCGAGAAAGCTTTGTATTTATATAATAACTTAACGATTTCTCTGAGATCCTCAGAATGTAGACATGTAGCCTTATTATTACTGAATGGGTAAAAGTAAATGCTAATCTAAAGTCAAAGACTTCGGCCATATTTCATATAGGGAAATCATATAATGAAGTGACTAGTCTAGCATATTATTCACGCATATTATCCCCCTGCAGTTATTCAATAAATGGAAAATCATATCATGGACGTAGATTTCCTTCTTGTCTTTTTCTAAGTTCATATTATATTTTAGGTTGAATTGCTAATACATTACATATGCTGATATCCACATACTTACTCATCTGCTGTCTATTACTAGTTTATCTGTAAGTGAACGGCTCAATTTATTAAAATCCCGTCGTGCATTCAAGTATAGTGTATCAGGAGCTAACATTATCGAAAGTGTCATTTTTTTTAAAGATCGTAGTTTGCCATTTCGTCACTTTTATTGTACCTAAATGAGCTTCCTCCACCTGCTAGAAGAAAGCAGCCAAACTGTCATCATACCATTCATTGAGGATTTTAGTTTGGATAATTGTTCTGGACACATTATCTAAAGCTAAGAAGGAAAAATCATGGATGAAACGCTTTGAACATAGGTTTACACAATGAGAATGTGCCTGAAGCAAAACAACTTCAACTAGGTTTATGCATTATTTATTAAATGTCTCCTGGTTCAGTTACTGAAATAAATAAAGTTGCTATTTCTGTTCTTGTCGAATATAATATTTTACTTTAGTTTATAAACGTTTCCTTAATTAAGTATGCTAACACGATCTAACTTATTATTCATACTTAGTTGAGTTATTTCGGAATAATGAAAAGCAAAGTTGATTCTTGATAAATTTAAACTCTGATGTCAATATTTCCATCACTTCCCAATGACTTTTATAATGAATTTCTTATGAGACAGGGCTATTTTTATGACCAAGTAAATAACTAACATTTAACACCATCAGTTCAATAATTTTAATTAATCAAGACAATTGAAGTCTTGTCAAGTAGAAGTAATTATTGTTGACCAATGCTTAATTAAAACGAAAGTAAACAGGGTTAGCAAAAAGCGTCTGGTGAAAAGCCTTATGCTACACGTACCTGTTCTTCGCCTTCTTAGTTAAAACCCCACTGACGTCAATATTTGTTAATGATTGTAATTATTTACCGGTAAGTTAGTAATGGATGAACATAAAACTTTTCGGGGCTTCGTAGTCTGATGGGAGGAATGAAAGAAATTATCCTAAAAACCGAAGAACTATCTTAACTGCTTTAATTTGCACCGCAAAAATCAACGGATGTCCAGTTGGTGAGAGAAAGGTTTAAGTACAGTCACTATGAATACAAGCAAAAATATTACATAATACCTCAAGGTACCTAACAATTCATCTAATAAAACACCCTGATGGGATATCAGTTTGGAGTCCAGAGATCGGGTACAACTGCAAGAGGATGTTTAAATAATTCTAACAATTCACTGCTGGTTGAGAATTCGCCTGCTGATTGAACAAACCAAAGGCGACTGCGTCTAAGCAATAACTTTACTCCCTTATTTTTGTACAATTTTTACTCAAATTGTGTCATTTAGTTTTTTTAAATGTTACGTGTAGTTTGGTAGAAATGTGCTTGCTCTTTCTAGCAAGTGGAGTGACATTTTATAATGACTTGAATATTGTCGAACTGGTGATTGTATATTTGCTAAAGCAGAAAAATAGAACTGTATATAAATTAACTGATTCTAGAACATATTCTCGATGATATAACATCAGAGAAGAAATAGCAATAGAAAACGTTTGCTGAAACCTCACACTAACACCCTGCAAAAAATTCCTACGTTGGATAATTTAGTACTAGATACACAGTGCCTGGAACTATGCCATGATAGTCGTGGTTAGAACGCATTTGTTATGTATGTTGCATTAGGGATGACATGGGGTTAGAACACCGACAATAGAAAGTAACTGGACATCAGCATATTTAATGCATTTCACAATAAATATTCCATCTAGTATAAAATATACATTAAGAATAGCGAGATATTTATGTCTAACATCATTGTTTAACATTTATCGAGCAATCTACAGGGGACTACTAAGTGTGAATAATATGCTGAAGCCGTTATTTGGCCTTAGAATGACATTTGATTTTATCCACTCAGGACTAATAAAGTTAGTGTCTACATTCTGGAATGTCGGAAAAATCATTAAGTCATTATATATTTACAAAGGTTTCTTACAATATGTAGGCCGACATGGAAATATGATAATATGAAATTATAAATATAGTCGTCACAGTTATTATTCCGTATAGAATCATATATATTGCAATTTCAAACGCTCAAAATTATACATGTTGTCTTCTGAAAAAGGTTAATCAAAGTTTTCCTTTTCACTTTTTGATTTTTTAGTTGTAAGGTACGACATAAAATGCAGCGTTACAGCAGCATCATTTGCAGATAACCGTCTTACATGAATAACTATGTTATATAAAAGCTGCCTAGTTTTCTGGGGAAAATTATGGGTCGGTGTGGGCATTTTTTAAGATTTGTTGCTGTACAGCTACGAGGGAACTAGTTTGGAGGCTTATAGTGTTGAGTTTTGTTGTGCGCTGGATGCAGAGGTTCATGTCTAAGTGTATGATTTCAGTCATATGCTTAGCTGAGTGAGAGGTAAAGCACATGTTGTTCAGGAATGGTTGACATGAAACTGGTCAAAGTTCGCCCAATAGACTGACTTTAAGCGGTGAATTGTTACTCAAGGTCTAACTCTATAGTCCTTCTAAGTATATGCGCCTCTTTTTATAGCGTTTTGAACCTCTGAAACTATTATTAATTCTTCAATTATATGTCCTCCAAAAACGTCGACCTTGGTGACTTCAAAGTCCACACCTGACTGTGTCTATTACACTCAACACGCACGGGTGTCACTGGTGCAGAAATAGAATATTTCGAAATGGTGAACATGTTGCACCAACCTATTTCATGATTGACCGACACACGAACAATCTAATCACCCTCTGTTTCTATCTCACAACAAAACCTACAACCTACTCGTTGATGTCTATCTATGTCCCCATCGGATCGCCTGAACACTGACTTGTCGTGATTCCCCAAAACGTGAATAAATACTGATCAATGCTAGCTCCTTGTATAAATAGAAATACATGTGCGCTACTCTGCAATGTGCATTATTTCTAGAATTCCAGATGAAATATTTAAAATAGAATCCAAAGTATTTTCTATAAGCAATCTATCATCTTGCTACAATTAATATTGAAAGTAAATTATCACCACGAGTGTAGCTATGGTGGCATATAAATGTTAATGAAATAATGATATCATAAATGTGGGTGGGAGTGAGAGGAAACATGTATGAAATACTTGGCTCTCACCACCAACCCTACTTATACTGATTACCTTTATCACCCTGGCGGAATGATGAATGACAACGTCAATTTGCACAGAATTTGACCTGAGCGTGTAAATGGACATGAAATGGTCGACGACACAATAGCTGCAATACATTAGTGTCAGTCGAACCGCTGGTACACCTTACTTATCTTTACAAGTAAGGAGGGTCGATATTCAGAAAAGCCATCTAGCTATCTGATCTGAAATATCTCTTTGGATCTAAAACTTTGTTCATCTATCTTTCTATATTTTCAATGTTACGTCTTCTAACCTCCTAAATAAAATCTTTCATCGTTTCTTTCGTCCGTTATTTCTTTTGCTTGCTCTTTCATTCTTTCCATTTTGCTTTGTCCCCTAACTACCACCACTACATTTAGCTATTTGTCCTTTGTATCTGTCTGCTAGTGATTCAAATCTTTCTATGTATCTTACTCTCAATCTTTGTATTATCATCATTATTTCTGATCCATTCAGTTATTCGTTTGCTTCTTTCATTGTAACTTTTCCTTTCTTTCTTTCATCTCCTTTTTCTATACTTCTTCCTTTTAATTTCAATACTGTCATTAATTCACATTGCTTGATACATACATATTGGCATCTGCATACATACATACGTACACACACACACACACACACACACACACACACACACACTCACACACACACACACACACACAAATATATATATATATATATCGTTTGAGAAATATACCAGGGGCATCCTTTCTTGAAATAAGCATTAGTAAAGTTTTGCAGAACAAATATAGAAGTGTTCAAGTGTTCAGGTTTAACAAATATATTCAATGTTCCCAAATCCTATGTAAGAGTGTAAGAATGACCTAACAGTATTAAGAGGCCCTTATAGTGTTATTATTTGGAAGCTATTTGTAAGTGTATATAATAAGCTTTATGTCTTTTAAGAAATGGCTGTGTATCATTCCAATAGGGCTTATGAATGGATTTATATAGACACATTTCCTCACTGCCACACTCTATTTTGGTTAAATAGCAAGGGTGTTACCATCACGATACACCCAGCTCCTTTATACACTGCATTTGTTGCATTCAGCCTTACAATGTTGATAATGAATACGCTCCTTTCATGCTTTTCGTGGAGAGTTTTGTCAGACTTATTATCTTGTACTCTGTACAACGTTACCAGATTATAACATTTCCAACTAGCAGTTAATTGATTACGACATTAGATAAAAATGAAAATATTGCAATGGAATTACAAACACACACATACATACATACACACATACATACATACATACATACATACATACATACATACATACATATATATATATATATATATATATATATATATATATATATATATATATATATAGGAACGAGTAGGATCCCGACGGCTGAGCTCAAGCCGTTTCGACGGCTAATTCTGGACTAAATGAACATTTTTATCCTGGTATCGGATAAAAATTTTCATTTAGTCCAGAATTAGCCGTCGAAACGGCTTGGGCTCAGCCGTAGGGGTCCTATACGTTACTATTACCCTAAGTATTGAGTACTTTGGTGCGTTATGGTCCACCTGGTTCCTTACCACATTTCCTTCGTTATATATATATATATATATATATATATATATATATATATATATATATATATATATATTTTTAAAAGAATAGAGGTGTAACACTCAAGTTATGATATATTGGTAAACGGGAAAGAAAATGTTGACAGATTGTTCACAGTGAAAAATAGTTTAATTAGTAATAAGTGAGAATTAGTAATAGTATTGGTTAGTATTCAGTTTTGGTTTTAAGTTTTACCGGTTGCGCATTTCTAATGCTTTTCAAAAATAATTTTGAGATAGAGCGTCCGTGATGTTTGCTCTAATCTCTCTCTCTCTCTCTCTCTCTATATATATATATATATATATATATATATATATATATATATATATATATATATATATATATATATATATATATATATAAATGAGAGGTATAGAGATTGTTTTAGCGAGAAGTTAACAGCATTCTATAACATATATGCGACTATAACGTCAAGATGGGAAAAGTAGTTAATGTAAGATTTAGGAAAAATAATTCAAACTCATCTCAAAAGAGAATCAGGATACAAATTCATCCACAGAATTTAGTGCAATCCAGGGAAAAATCGATAGACCTTTAACTCATGATAAAATAAAGTTTAAAACACTTATCCTTCAATTTGGAATAACATCAAATGCTCTGTATAGTCTTAAAAGATTATTTCATGAAAACTTTCAGTGGAGATGGTCACGGTTGGATTTCATTCATCAGCAGATCTCAACAGAAAACCAGGGCTCTCACAGTTTTATAATCCGAAAATATATATATATTGTTATACTTGGAGAGGGTCGTATTGTTGTAATACATATTGCCAGAAATAATAACAGAATACACTCACTGTTTGGTTGGTTTTCGCTTCTGTATCTTTTATATCTCCATAGTTAATTTATTTGGCAATCAAATGCTCCGTCTACAATTCACATAGCTGGTAAGTTGATGTGATATTCAATTTGTTTCCTACCTTTAACATAAAATTTTAAAATAATATGTAGCCGACGTTAAAGATCCTGGTGAGTAACATTCTCTACTACTTGTAGTCTAATGTACCAATGCATTGTCTACATTGTCTATAGGCTTTAGTTCCATAATGTAAGTATTATTGCAATAGATGTGAAGCAGCGTCAGAAAATGGTAGGAGAAAGTGACTGTAATATCATCTGTTATGAGGCTGTTTTGTGAGATTGTACAAGTAATGGGAGATCGTGTAGGTTTTGAGTACAGAGTTGAATTCGTAAAACAGGATCTAAAGCTTTGTGGATATTTGTGTTTGTTAAAGGGTTACTTGTCTTAAGGGATTTTGATCTCGAAGGCATCGTGTGTTTTGTTTAGGATTTTGAGTGGTGTGATAATTGAGTGTGGCGATGTGAATCTGCCTTACGTAAAAAGGGGTATGTGTGGCCTAGTTATATCATGGATTAGCCATCCTAGAATATGTGAGGCTATGCATATGAAGGTGATGTGTCTCTATAATATTAATTCACTTTGGATATGTTAAGTTTTGGAATTTTTATAAACATACCCAACTTGCAGGTTCTAGGAATCTGTCAGTATTGGTACAAGTAATTGTAGATGAGTACAACAATTCCTTAAGACACTAGATGGTTTAGCAGTATGGTTGGGACCATTTTCTAATCCTGGTGCTCTTATTTGTTTATTTTCTTGTTGTTTTCCAGGGCCACTGAGAGAGGAAATCCGCTGAAAATCTTGGTCAAGTTCGCATTTTGTTGAATGTAAGTACTGCAGTATCTATGTTTGTTATTGTGATGATGTTTAGTTCTGAAAACCTTCAATTTTTTTCTTGGTAGAACTCATTGACTTGTTCGCTTTTCAGGTTTGTAAATAATCTTTTGCTTTCATCAATGACGTACAAGTCTTTGGGGATGACGATTGATATGTTATCTTATAAAAGGTGGCGAATAATGTGCCAAGTGATTATTCTATCCAGATGTGTTGTACACAATACGGTGTCTGGGGAAGTAAAGGTGATGTAGTTCGTTTGGTGAGGTAAGTGGTTGTGTTAGAATGGAGTGTTTAGGATGTAAAATGGGTTTAGGTCTGATGCTATAATTTTATAATTTATTTATTTGTGTCATTTTTAAAGCAGAAGCTGTTACAAGCTGTCTTGGGAATATGGGGTTTGTGGAACATTTGCGGATTTGCATGATGGTTTATATATATATTTATATATAAAGAAAGAATTAAGGTTATGAATTTACATTTACTCCTTTATTTCTACGTTAGTTTCAGTACGGTTATAACGGATATGCATTTGCAGATCAACTGGAAATAATTAGTTAACAATTAATTACACCATACACATTACCTATAATTCCAATATCCACAGGAAATTTCAAAGAATAAAAATAGGCTTTAACAAACTCACGAGGATTCAAGAACAAAAAAGAACAACATCAAAAACATTTAGCGTACAGCAAGTAGTTCGATTAAAAGGCAGGTTATGCAGATAGAATTTGAAATATATTTGGTGACTTTTTAGGAGTGGAAACTTATCTAATAAGCAGGTTTAAGTGCCGTTTATTTATTTTGAATTTTGTTATTCTCCGTTATTATTTTCCGTTAGGGCGGTGGATTGGCAGTATCGGTAGAGGGTCGGATGCCATGCTTTCCAGCATAGTTACGTCCCTTTACGATCTGAGTTCAAATCCCGCCGAAGTTGACTTTGCCTTTCATCCTTACGGGGTCGATAAAATAAAGTACCAGTAATGCACTGGGTAATTGCTGGACTTGTGCCAAAAAGTAGAAACAATTAGTTTCCGTTAGGGTGGTGAATTGGCAGCATCTGTAGAGAGTCGGACGTCATGCTTTGCAGCAAAGTGTTACGGCCCTTTATGATCTGAGTTCAAATCCCGCCGAGGTTAACTTTGCCTTTCATCCTTACGAGGTCGATAAAATAAAGTACCAGTAATACACTGGGTAATTTGCTGGTCTTGTGCCAAAAGTAGAAACAGTTATTATTTTCCGTTATATAGGTGGAATAGTTTGTAAATTAATTTGTAAGAAATGTTTATAAAAAGCAGTGGTAGGCACGAATATATTATTGAGGTAAAGGTTCGACCGCGAGCCCAAGCTCCTTCATATATATATATATATATATATGCGTGTGTGTGTTTGTGTGTGTTTATATATATATATACATACAATTATTATTATTGCATTAATGTATTTTAGTGTATTGTAGCTTTCTAACTGTTTCACAATTCCATTCGAGGTTGATTATATGCAACATCCAATAATCTATAGGTACTATGTGACTAGCTTGTTGAGAAATGTTTCTAGTCGGATTTCAGTGTTATTGAGATGTTGTGTGTTTTGTTTTCCTGTTAGTAATAACCTTTCCTGGAGTGTTGCTAGATGATAAATATAGGCCTATGTAACAAAGAAAAACTTCTTATTATATCTGAGACCACTAATATAAAACCGCTCCAAAACATTACTCCCACCTTTCAAAGCATAAGCAAACACTTAAATTCTTGTTCCCTAGTACTGTATTTAATAATATACTACTATTCCCTCCACCAAAGGATATTTTCCGTGAGAAGAAATCAATAATACTGAAGATTTAAGGAATGAAGCAATTAGCTAGGTAGTCGTTTCCTAATCAAAATAATTATATATGATTTGTGTCGAACTCAAACTGTAGTGTTCTTGTAGTTGATGATACTAATCTGTAGCCCAAAATTAATTCTAATCTAACACGTAGTAGATCAACCAAATATGCTCGGCATATTCTCTCTCTCTCTCTCTCTCTCTCTCTCTCTCACTCTCTCTCTCTCTATATATATATATATAGTAGATCAACCAAATATGCTCGGCATATTCTCTCTCTCTCGCTCTATATATATATATATATATATATATATATATATATATATATATATATATAAGAGAGAGAGAGAGAGAGAGAGAGAGAGAGAGAGAGAGAGAGAGAGAGAGAGAGATTAAAATAACAGATTAAAGTTTAAACAAAGAATCGCTGCTTTCACCCTTTTTGTTATACTTGGGGAGGGTCATATTGTTGTAATAATATTGCCAGAAATAATAACAGAACACACTTATTGTTTGGTTGGTATAGTCTAACAAAGTTCTTTCGTTGCACATCTGCAACATTATCAGTGGTACTATTATGTTCCTCCTGTTGTATTGTATGTCTACGCCATTTTTA
>OZ024746.1:38502320-38514820 GCA_964016885.1 Eledone cirrhosa
TGCTTCAAAGAATGGCGTCCGACCCTCTTCTGATACTGCCAATCAACTGCCCTATTAGAATAATGGCAGTTGCATCTAATGCAATTAAACCATGGCTTTCACATCCATCATGAACACCGGTACTATCAGCAGCAACAATATGATGATATTTGATGGCGTAGCATTCGTCACTCATATCAAGAACGATGATAAGTCATATGTCGTCTCAGAAGCATAAGCTCTGAAGCATTCTACTGTCCCGCGCAGGGTGACAAATTCACCCTTATTCCGTCATACATAAACTGGCGAGTTACAATGGATGACTGTCAGATTTGAACACCCAGTGATGGGCTGTAAACGGGTGGATACGATATGGAATTCGAATAGATACCTTCAGCATGATTGGTCTTCAATTGGTATGGAAGTACGAATGCAGGTAAAACTTTAAAACCGAACGAGATTCCTTACCAGATCTTGCACTCAAAGGTCATTCTATTTCATGTTCATTTACGTCCCCAGTTCAAATTCTGCCGGAGGTACAGATTAAATATTGAGCTTAATTTAAACAATTCTATTTTCACACAACCTTTGCGTGTGTGGTAGATTGGTATACCCACAAATGTGTTGCTTTTCAAGTCACTTCAAATGCATATAGACTGGACTTTACCTTTCTTTTTTCTATTGATCAATAAAATAAACACCACTAGTTAAGTATTAATATTGATTACGTCGATGACAACCTGTTCCTCATTTTCACAATGTCAATGTTTATGAAATGAATAGTATTTAAGTATTAATGGGTAGTAGTAACCAACTCAACCTTCTACCACATACAATTTATATATCATTGGAACTTATATTTAGTATAGGCGAAAGCGATGGATTGGAAACATTGGGTGTGCGTCAGTCACATTACCTTAAATTATTTAGTCATGTCATTTTAGTTTCTTGATGGAAGTCACGCCAGACTTGACATTGTCTTTCATAATTCCTGAATCTATAAAGTAGGTATTTTATCAATCCCATCATGTAAATACTAAATGAAACTGTAGACAAAGCTTGTTTTTCAATTAATTTAAAGTTTGTCATTACATAATTAACCTACAGAGGTCATTTGCAATCAAGTATAGATTGATATTACGTACTATGCTTTCGCTGTGGGATTTAGGTACTCACTCGAACCTCTCTACATTAATCCAGTGGAATAACCAGGATATGACAGTTGGAAGAAACGGGTTGCGCAAAGACTGGGCTGGAACTATTTTTATTGACCCATGAATGGATGAAAGGCAAATGGACCTGGATGGGACTTAGACTCAGAATACATAGACCCAGAACAAATATCCAACGTTCCAATGACTGTACCAAATCGCCTACAATTATAGAACAATATTCCTACATTAACATGTCATAGCAAGGAATAACAAGCTGCCGAGGTTAATTTTGCCTTTCATCCTTATGAGGTCGATAAAATAAAGCACCAGTAATGCACTGAGGTAATTGCTGGCCTTGAGCCAAAAGTAGAAACAAATATAAGAAACCTGTGTGGGGCAGGTGGAGTTAAATTATTGTTAAATTGTAGCTCAAATTTTGTATATCTGCAATCAAAATCAAAACAAACTGCGACTAGTGATCAGTTACCACTGACCAATAACCCAATTTAGTATAGTTCAACTTTGAAAATGTTTATTCAGCATAAACGAAGTGTATCAAGTGCTGAAACTTAACAGTCAGTAAGAATTTTACCTCGTCTGGGAGGTATTTATTAAAGCAAATCAAGTTTTCTTTTTACAAGTCATTTGTTTACAGCTCAATATAGTAATGTTAAATATGAGGCGGAAGTTCCGCGATAATGCGGTCAAATTAATGTTGAACAATTTTTAATGTTGTTTGTTGTTCTTTTTGTTTATGAATTTTCATCGAGATCAGAGAAAAACTTTTGAAACTCAATATGTTTGCATTCATTTCGTTAAAAAAATTGACAATTCTATCATTGGTTTTATTTTTCAGAGACGGTGGCAGAAATTTATCATTGGATGTGAATAGATTTATAAGGTTAATTTATGCCGAAACTATTTCAAAGTAAGTAAATGTCACATATAAGCTCAGAATCATTGAGTTATTTACGATTAAACTTGTTAAGATGAGTCATTATACGAGCGGAAAATGATAATTCTTAAAACTAAGGATTTGCTAAGTTAATTTACCGACTATATATTATCTTCCAACTGTCGGATATTTTTAGATATGTTCAATATAAGAAATAACTATTCATTACCGTTTACCCCAGGGTCAGGTTTGGGTAAGTAGACAAAGAAATAAAAGGGGAAACAAGCATGTTCCGTATATAATAATATCTTTATCGGTCGCTTCGTACATAATTCATGTAGGAAAACATTAAACTGTCATTCTTTGATTCTCTCCGACTTTTCAAAGCCGGTGGGCTATCATGTAGGGAGAAATTGGTTGCTATCTCAAACAAGTCGAGCAACCTCATAAAGACATCTTTCTTGGCATTAGTTCCAACTTCTTCATTACTATTAGTATTGTTTTATGGGCATAGATCGCAAAAACGAAGGTAATTACAGCTTTTTACATCACTTGATGAATCAGAAAACAGTCCTTTATAAGAATATGACTAAACCTTACCACTATAAACATTTCCTAATATAATAAATTACCCTAATTCTGTGGCTGCTCATTTTCTTCGCCTTTCGTTGTTAACGTAGTATGCCCGAGTGGGATATATTTGGGTTGAGTGTGTGTACGTATATATATATATATACACATGTAGGAAATAGATACAGGGATACAAATATATAATTAATCATACGCTCATACACACATAAACTCTGCACACACACACTCGCATGTACACACATAAACCCCCATACACACACAAACACACATACACATACATACACACGCACACACACACATTATATATATATATATATATATAAACATGCATTATGAAGCATCTGTGTTAGAGTGCCTCGATCTAACGCTGTCTCACTAACGCACGTACTCATACACACAGCGCGCGCGCGCATATACGCACACACACAGATACATACACACACGTATTTGCAACATCGCTCTTTTTCCATTTCCATGCTCTCTATCATTCTTTGTATTTCCCCCTTTCTGTTTCTCACTCGAAACAAACAAATGAGGATATAGTATGTTGCTCAATGTGTGTGAATATGAATGCATATGTGTGTGTGTGTGTGTGTGTGTGTGTGCAGGTGTGTGTGTGTGTACAGGTGTGTGTGTGTGTGCATGTGTGTGTGTACAGACGTTAAACATTCACTTCTGCTGCATCTTATATTTCTTTCAACAATTTACATGTCGAAAAGTGTATTTTTTTCCTGAGTTATATATATATATATATAAAATATCATATAAAGATATGTGTATATATATATGTTTATATGTATGTATATATGTATATATTATATATATATATATATATAATATATTATAATATAAAGATATATGTATATATGTTGATATGTATGTATATATATATTATATATATATATATACATATATACATATATGTATATGTATACGCACACATATATATATACACATATATATATGTGTATACATATATGTGTATATATACATATCTGTATATATATATATATGTGTGTGTGTATATATGTATATATAAATATATACATATAAACAGATATATGTATATATATATACATATATATATATGTATATATATATATATATTACACACATATATATATAAATACAAATACATATATATACATATATACACACACATATCTATATACATATATTTATATACATACATAGATACACATATATAGATACTTATATATACATATATATGTATATGTATATATATATATATACACACACACATATATATATATATATATATATATATATATATATATATATATATATATATATATATATATATATATATATATATATATATATATATATAGTATGCATAGATATACACATATAGACATATTTGTAATTATACATTTATATTATATACGAATGTTTGTTTGTTTGTTTTTTTTTTTGACAATTGCATACTTTGGGATTTTTTTGTTGATTTGTTTTTTTCTCCTTCAGATCATTATTTTTGTTTCTTCATTATTGACACGATGAATAATGTTTTTGTGAGATAATTATTTTTTTTTTCTTTCGCAATCTTTTATTATCGCCTAAAAATAACATTTTCAATTGCTGGTTATATTATTTTTCTTTTAATTCCTTTACGTTTTTCCTAACTTATATTCGTCATTATATAAACTTGTATGTCATACTTTGTATATTTATATGTCTAGAGGAATATGTGTGTTATATGCGTTTGCATGGATTTTTTTTTCTTTTTGCGTTTGAAGTGGTTACGTGAGTATGTGTATGTGTGTATATATAAGAACGATTTTATATTAGATTCTGTGGAGCTCTGTATAACCACTGAATTTCTGAATCGATAAATGTTCTATGTGACTTTAGCATGTGTACAGATGTGCACATTTGCTAACGTTTATATATATATATATATATATATACATACATATATATATATATATATATATATATATATATATATATATATATATATATATATATATATATATATATATATATATATATATATAGTGTCTGTGTGTGCGTGTGTGTGTGTGTATGTATATATATATGGCTTCATGCATGCTTTCCAATCAATATACAAGAAAGTTTCAGTTGATGCTTACCTCGACTGTGTGCTCAACATTATCGCTTTAGAACCATGCCCTTTGGAGTTCAATCCCATTGCATGGCACCTTGAGAAAATGTATTCTAACACTTCTTCGTGTTGCCCTTTCTGGGTACTTATTTCATCGGTGTTTGAGTCTTCACATAATGATTAAAATGTTATGACGATTTGACAGTCAATATTCATTTCTAGTACAGACTTTGTGTATTATCCTTCCGTTGTCCGAAAATATATTCCAGTCATGTATTTAATGTTTTCTTAATTCATTAACAAGAAGTAACTTAATAGTTACAAATGTAGGCAGAAGGCCAACAGTTTAGGTGGAATGTTGGTTATATTCACCCCAGTACGTAACTGGTACCTAATTTATCTACTCCAGAAGGATGAAAAGCAGAGTTGACATCGGTGTTGTTTGCACACAAATCGTATTTCAATACCGCCAAGCAGTTTTGGCCCACGCTCCAACAATCCACCAAATAGTAAATTAATTTTAAAAAGAAAACACCCACAAAACTACGTGAGCAGAATACATATATATTGAAATAATAAATCTTGCTAAATCTGTTGCTAAATAACATTTTTCTTTTGTATTTTATGTTTCTTTCCATTTTGTGTTTTAGAATTTACAATATAATTTTTTTCTTTTTAAATTTGTTCTTCAAACACGATATCATCTTAGCTTATTAGTTTACTCTTTACTCTTTTCTTGTTCTAGCCAGCAGACTTGGGACCATAGAAGAACACCACCTTCAAATTATATAAAATTCCTTTTTCATTAATGTTTTCCAACATTTTTAAATTATTCCATAGCTGTGAAGAGAAACTTGATATGATTAATATCATTTTTTAATGCATCATATTTCAAACCAGTTCTGTCTCTATCCATAATCTTATTAATATCATAGTTGTTTTTCTTCTTCTCCTTTCCCCCTACCGTAATTCATGATATACGCACCTTGTTTTCTAGATTTTGCCATATAAATACACTTAGAATGTAACTTTTTCACACTACATCACTTTCGTTTTCTTAGTTATACTTCAGAATTTCTTTTTCATCTTTGCCAGTATTTTTATATTCGTATTTTTCCTTTTTTTTTTTGAGAGAGGATGGTTGATATTATAATATCATTATAGATCATTTTTTAACAGTTTCTGTATCTATATATTATTTATTAATATCAATTCCTTTTTTGATTTTCTAAATTTGCCGCTTTATCCCTTTGTGTCTTTCTCTCACCTTCTATCTATCAATCTGTTATCGATCTTTCTATTTCGTTTTAGTTGGTATTCTCTTTTTCTCTAATTATCACTATGTTTCCCTCTTCCTTCTCCCTTTCTGTCACTTTCTAGATATTGTTCTATGCTTCGCTCTTTCTCTCTCTCTTCATTTCTCTCTATCTCTCGCTCTTTATCTCTTTCCCTCTTTCACTATCCCCCATCTCTCTCTATCTCTCTTACGTAACTATCTCACTCTCGTGCAGTGTATTATTCTCTCTCTCTCTCTCTCTCTCTCTCTCTCTCTCTCTCTCTCTCTCTCCCTCTCTCTCTCTCTCTCCTCTCTCTCTTACGTAACTATCTCACTCTCGTGCAGTGTACCATTCTCTCTCTCTCTCTCTCTCTCTCTCTCTCTCTCGTCTCTCTCTCTCTCTCTCTCTCTCTCTCTCTCTCTTCAGACATATTTCAGTATATCTCAAATTATCTCTCACATCTATCTCTTTCAATATTTCCCAGTGTCTCTTCATATATTTCTTCACTGTAATTCTTCTACATTTTTTCTTTACATTTTCCATGAATGGTAATATATTTAGTGTTTGTGTGGGTTTGTGTGTATGTGTGTGTGTTTGTGTGTGAGTGTGTTTCCGGGAATGAGAGTTTCTGTGTATGTCAGGATGCATCTGAATGCATGTGTATGACTTATAATACTGATTTAAAAAAAATATGTTTGTGCTTGATTTTAACAACATCCATATATACCAACGTAAATATAGTTTTTATTATAGATATATCTAAAAATGCGTATTATTTGGTTATGTGGTGTATATTATATATATAAGTCTCCGTGTATATGAGGTGTTAATCTCTGTAGAAATATAAGACGAAGTATATCCGTCGATGTGACTATACCTAATAACATATTCATTGTTAGCAAAACATTTAGTATTGAATTTGCATTTGTTCAATGTCCCTCCATATGTTCGAATTCTTTATATTCATAGAGGTTGGGGGAAACCAACCACTCACAGACACATACACTCACACAGACACACACACACACACACACACACACACACACACACACACACACACACACACACACACACACACACACACACACACACACACACACACGCACACACACACAAACACACACACACGGTTATAGATATGCTTAACTACCTACATATATATATGTCTGTGTCGGCGAAATGGCAAATTGTTTAGAGCGTCCGTATTTTTTCCAGCCCTTTGCGCCGAGATCAAGATGGATTTTCATCCTGTCACAGCCGGCGGATAAAATACTACTCCGAAGCAAGTGAAGTGGCGGAATTAATAAAGATTCAAGAAGTTGGCTTCAATGTATCGAATTACAGATTTTGCCTTCAAACTCCGCTTCTTTCTGGCAGGAGTAGAGACACACAGATATCGTAAACAATGAAGTAATAACAGAAGCATATTATCCTTGATAATAATAATAGAATATTGTCAAGAAGAAGAAGAAGAAGAAGAAGAAGAGCAGGTTAATTGAAAAGAGTATAAGAATACATGAGAAATTTTAAATGTAAATGGATCTTGACGTAAAACTAATATTCGATAAAATGCGTAATAACGTAGAATTGATGAAGTTTGAATTGAACGTTTAACAACGATTACATTAATATAAAAGAAAACCTCTAAACAGACAAGACGATGCGACTAAATCTAGCTAGGGCGATAGAAATATTAAGAAGTTTATATCTATGAAACTTTATGATGCAAAATTGGAAGCAATCAGACGTTAGTAATAACATCTATATAAAGAAAGTGTAAGCATTGTCCAGATTATGCATAAAGCACATATGAAATACTGAATTTATAGCTTTAATTAAGAATAAAATAGAAATTTAGCTATTATTAAACCTGTTGTTACGCCATTTCTATGAAGGAAAGATTTGCTAGAAATTATCATTACATTAAGATAATATTTGCAACATAACAAAATATTTTTTGTATAAAATTGTTGGAAAGCTTTTAATTTAAGTAGGAACCTTTTAAATTTGGTGTTTTTGTTTAAAAATAAAAACTCGATTACAAGCAATGTCACTTTACTTCTCACTATTATATAGATTTTGAATGATAACACAAAGCGTACAGTTTGAAATGGAAAAGATTAAATATATATAAATCTCATACAGATTACAAAGGAACATGTAATCTTTCTACACCAAGCGTTACGAGATTCTCTATGGAAAGAAACCTATCCTCAATAGGCACTCAGAAAGAATCGGTGTGTCATCATAAAATATTTAAGAATTAATATATATATTTCCAGGTAATACTATAACCAAATAGGTGATGTCACTCGTTACAGATATACCCGCTTTTCAACATCGTAACACATTATTATTAAATCCTAATCTTCTAGCTTAGATCCTCTCTGTACCATGTTATGCAAACGTAATAAAACCTTTCGAACTTAATACTATACATATTACTGAACTAAACATCTTATATAGCCTATCCCTATCATATTTCTTACTGATATTATCTTTCTCTCTCTCTGTATGTGAGTGTATATATATATATATATATAGAGAGAGAGAGAGAGAGAGAGAGAGAGAGAGAGAGAGAGAGAGAGAGAGAAAGAGAGAGAGAGAGAGAGAGAGAGAAAGAGAGAGAGAGGGGGAGAGGGAGAGAGAGAGACCGTGTTCGCCTACTTCCAAGAATATAATTTATCTATTTGCGGTGGATTGGCAGTATCGGTAGATGGTCTGACGCCATGCTTTGCAGCAAAGAGTTACGGCCCTTTATGGTCTGAGTTCAAATCCCGCCGAGGTTAACTTTGCCTTTCATCCTTACGGGTTCTATAAAATAAAGTACCAGTAATACACTGGGATAATTGCTGGCCTTGTGCCAAATGTAGAAACAAATATTTATCTATATCACACACACACACAAACATATATATATATATATATATATATATAACATGCACATACTCTAGATTTTACGACACTAAATCAAATAATTATTATTCACTTTCACATAAGTATACATTTTACTTTGCATTAATATATACGGGGTCGATAAAATAAAGTACCAGTAATGTACTCGGTAATTTGCTGGCCTTGTGCCAATAGTAGAAACAATTAATATATATGTGTGTGTGCATACATATGTGTGTGAATTTGGTTCTATATGGGTATTTATTGGATGGAACTTCCGTATTTGTATTCTTTATTTATGCAATGACTGCGGATGATCTTGTGGATGTGATTGAAACGTTTGTTGAGTCAGCAGACCTAGGACTAAAAATAATGGTAGATTGATCGGTTAGTTAGAGCATGGACTTTCTTCTTCTGGCGTATGAAACAACTTAGAGCATGGAGTGTCTTCTCCTAGTCGATGTAACCAGCTCACTGTAGTGGCATCAGAGTATGTGACATCCATATTTTCAAGTAGGCATTGATCTGAGCAATCCCTCAGTATATGTTCAACAGCCTGATCTGTTCAGCCACATTCGCAGTGTGCTGGTGGATGCAACACACACGATCGTTTACTGAGGACCTATTTAGGCACATGTTTACTGCCTTTCTATGTGTGGCCGAACTTTTAAAAAAGTGACTAAGGACTTGAACCTAAAAGGAGTCGGACGTTGACTGTTAGTGATTCGACCATGGTCCTGGACGTGATGTATGCTAATAAGAGTAAGCTAGAAGCGGCAGTCAAATTCATTCAAATTACACTTTACCTTTTTGAGAAAGGAAAGACACGTTATATAATTAGTCCCAAATATATGAAAGCGCAGGATGACAACGTTTGGAAAATCTACATAAAGTACAACAATATAGTGGCTGACAATATACGAACCTTCTAACCATTTAGCTTGTTGCTTGAAACCTTATTTAACATATTTATTCTTTGAAAAGATAGAGGTCAAAAGAAAGAGAGAGGTCAAAATAAACATTTTAATTTAAGCCGAAATTTTCTTTTTCTACTAAAACAATGCAGTGTAAAGATGAATAAATGTATATGTTCTGAACGGATAACGACAAATATAAACTGTCGAGGGAGAACTGAGAAGTTTCTTATTGATACTTTATAGCCAGAGGTGAACATAGTAAGGAAGATAGTAATCATAGGGACTGGATATATAATAGTTCTTCAGGGGAAGATATATGCCAATGTGTGTGTGTGTCTTGGTGTATATATGTGTGTATGTGTGCATCTGTGTGACTATCTGTCTGTAAGTATGTGTGTCAGCCTGTGTGAATCTGTGGTTGTCTGTGTGAATCTGTGTGTCTGTGTGTATCTGTGTTTGTTTGTGTGTATATGTGTGCATCTGTGTGTTTCTGTCTATGTAAGTATGCTTATGCATGCGTGTGTACGTTTACATAGTGTATGTGTGTTTATGTGTGTATATGTGTATGTATGTCTATGGAAATGTGACATTAGGTATGCGCACGCGTCTGTGTGTGTATATGCCAATATATATGTATGGGTAGCGATTTATGTATCTATAACAATATATATATATATATATATATATATATATATATATATATATATATATATATATATATATATATATATATATATATATATATATATATAGTTATACTTTGACGTTCATATATATATTTAGTATATTCAAATGCTGAAGTAGACATAGATGTTTGGTTAGGAAGATCCCTTAGCAAAAAGGTGGTTCCAGGCTTATTCTCATAAGAGTAACATATTGGACAAGTGCAGATGCCTCTCGTATGATTCACATATCTATGTGTGTGTCTGGCTGTATGTGTACATATGTGTGCATGTGTGTGTGTGTGTGTGCATGTGTGTGTGTGTGCATGTCTGTGTTTGTTTGTGTAAGATTGTATATATATATATATATATATGTATCTACGAGACCTGAAAAATGCGCAAGCTCAAAATAGCCACAGAATGTTATAATAAACCTTCAAAAGTGTGGGACTTGAGTTGTTGCTCAAAAATATTGTAATCATTATCTATCGTACACTCTGTGGCATCCTTTTATAAAAAGAGACTCATTACGAACTCAAGACGACACGATAATTATTTAAGCTAATGTTCAATATCTCATATTAGATGTTTTGTAATGATTAATACGAAATGCACTTGAACCGTATTCTATATTATGAATTCACTTAAATAATTATCGTGCCGTCTTGAGTTCGTCTTGAGTCACTTTTTTATAAAAGGATGCCACAGAGTGTACGATAGATAATGATTACAATATTTTTGAGCAACAACTCTAGTCCCACACTTTTGAAGATTTATTATAACATTATGTGGCTCTTTTGAGCTTGCGCATTTTTCAGGTCTAGTTTAATACTTTTTTAAGGCAACGCTTGTAATAACTCTAGTTAACCATGATATATATATTAATAATAAATTATCGCTGTAATGTAATTAGATTATATAATTGTTATTTTATAAATGATCTTATAAATATTATTGTAAGATGTATAAAAATATTTTCAGACTTTTAATATAAACAACTACAAAAACAATCAATATTAAATAAATATATTTTACATAATAATTGTTATAGTTCAATTAATAAAAATTAAATATTACATACAAATAGTCTAACATAATAATAAAAAATAATCTAACATAATAATAATAAAATAATCTAACATAAAACGAACAATAATATGGACAAATATACAAGTAAATATGATACATCCAAAATATTATAATCATGTTATAACGAATTGAAAAAAAAATAGTTAATATAAATTTTAAAAATCATATATAAATTAACAATATAACTTACCAAAACGAGAAACATATTTTGATGATAAACGACGAAATACAGGAGGAAGATTCGAAAAGGAAACGATAAATAAAGGTGCAAACAAAGTGGCGGATGCTTTTGAGCAACAATTACTCTCATTGGTTTATTAGCCAATAAGACGATGAAATTAGCCAATAAGACGATACATTACAAAAGATGTTTGGCAGGGATCACCACGGCCAGCGTAATCCCTTAATTTTTTTATTCACAAGCTACGCATGTATGTCAGAACACGCAGACTTAAAACATTCTGTTTTTAGTCACTGCGTGTCTAAAAGATATGTGTGTATATATGTGTGCGTGCGTGTGTGTATGCTTATATATTTATGTATATGTGCATGTAAGTGTGTATATATGTGTCCACGCATTTGTATATGTGCATGTGTATGCGGAGGATTTATGTTTGAGTGTTTTTGTGTTAATTGTTGCCAGTGTAAGAAAGGTATTCTATGAAAAAACCGTAGCTTAAAATTAGGTCGACGAAATAAATAGCTAACTCAAACTCGTAGTGCATTGTGATAAAGTGGTTAAACATACAATTTCAGACTGGTACTCCGGTTTGGCTACAGTCTAATAACAAACAGTTGTAAATGAATTGATGAATATGTAGCTGTATACACAAAGACACAGAAACAAGGGAAATTAGAGAGATAAATACGATTAAGGAGACAACATGCATACATATGCATATATATGTGTGTGTGTGTGTGTGTTTATTTATTTATATCTTTATGTATATAT
>OZ024746.1:38519820-38534820 GCA_964016885.1 Eledone cirrhosa
GTTTAGCGCACATGGTTTTTCACACATGGTATATATATATATATATATATATATATATATATATATATATATATATATATATATATATATATAATATAATAAGAAAATTAACAAAACAAAGAACGAAAAAAAGGCAAAACGAAAAACATTTTCTTAAGGGAAACCTTTCATTTTTTTAAATAAAAATAAAAGCGAAAGACACGGAACTGCCGAGACTTCAGTTGTTGAGATGAATTTGGCAGTCTCGACCCCAACCATCGGTACTGCTTGTCCAACTAGGGTCACAGCGTCTGACACAAGCCAAATCGCAAAGACATACAAAAGGAAAGAAATAAATGAATAAAGGAAGAAAAAAGGCAAGACGAAGAAAGTAAGATGTGTTAAATGTAAATCATTGAGTTTATTAGAGGCAGAAGTGAAAATATGTACGTCACAGGTAAATAATAATAATCTTAAGATAATTAACAAAGATAAGACAAGGCAACGATCGAAAAACAATTTAGTAATAATGTGTGTGGGGAGGGGAGGGGGTGGGTACGTGTGTGTTCGTGCATGTGAGTGTGATCGTGTGGGGGGAGGATGCGTGTGTGTTCGTGTGTGTACTAATTGATAGTACTAATCAATCTTAATAAACTATAATTTTATCATCTTAGTTCAGTCAGTAAGTATTCACATAAGACATAGAAGTATGTCTACCATTAAAAAATTATAAATTTTGAACTGCCAAGTACTGGTGTACACTATATACAGTAAATACATTAATAATAACAAATATTAATTGGATTACGTATATATAAATATCTCTATACGTAGAAGTAAAAGTGGGAAAAAAGATTTAATATATATCTTAAAACAAAGTACGTTTCAGCTTCAATTCTATATAAATTGATGTTTGATGTATGAGATTAACTCTGACACATCTCAATGGATATGTATGTGTATGTATTTATATATATATATATATATATATATATATATATATATATATGTATATATATATATATATATAAAGTGAGAAAGAAGGAAAGATAGAGAGAATGAGAGAGAGGGAGCAAAAGAGAGAAAGGGAGAGATAGGAGGAGGAGGAAAAAGGCAATGAATGATATATACATCTTACTTCACAAACGCACAATAATAATAATAATAATAATAATAATAAGAAGAAGAAGAAGAAGAAGAAGAATAATAGCCAGGACGAGAACAACCACAACTACCACATATCATAAAGTCTTTAGATTAGAAAACTGCTCATGAAAATCGCACATGTTAAAACTGATGATAACAAAATCATGAATATTCACACATAAGACTACCATTGATATTTCCAGTTGCCTCAAAGCATGCACTCTATAATTAACATTCAGATGTCCCATTGTACATATCGACTTTATGTAAATTGCTTCTCCTCTCGCGTCATCCTTTACTATTTTGTAAATGTGCGGCATTTTAAATTAAATTACGTAATATTACCGACATATTGGTCAGTGTTTGAAAAATATTCAATAAATTTCTACATTTCAAATCACTTAACACAATCTCGATAGCTGGCATTCTTCTTGGCATTAAGAATTAAGAATATAAATTTCCTTTTAGATCTCTAGAATTATTATAGCAGATACACTTGCAACGTTCAAAATTAAAGCATTTCTTTCACTTTGCTGTTTTACTTTCATATTTCCTTTGCGTTCATGAATAGAATTATATATATATATATATATATATATATATATATATATATATATATATATATATATATATATATATATATCATCATCATCATCATCGTTTAACGTCTATCTTCCATCATCATCGTTTAACGTCTATCCAAACGATGATGATGATAATGATGATATACATATACATATGTATGTATGTATGTATGTATGTATGTATGTATGTATGTGTATGTATGTATGTATGTATATGGGCGAGATGACCCCTTAGCCTTTGTCAAGGCAGAATTCTAGGAGAAGGAAAACTCTGATATAACACCTGCAACTCTGATGGTATCCAATGATGTTGACTTGTTCTTCTTTTTGGTAAATATCATCTTGGTTAAGAGAGTGGGACTGGCTTTGTGCAGTGCCTTTGCTCACTATAAAAGCTTCACGGCACAGGCATTGCTTTATATCTGGAGATCTCTCTGCACTTGTCGTCACATGGTACCATGGGCCTAGCACTGTGTCAATAATTGTCACAGGTGTAGTGTTTGTACCAGAGTTTTTCAAGTCGCTGGCTGGACTAAAGTCACATTCGTTCAGTGCATTGGTAGGAGTTCTCCTACATGGATATAAAGTAGTGGCCGTACTCGAAAACGAGTTGGCAGCCATCATGTATATATATATATATATATATATATATATATATATATATATATATATATATATATATATATATATAATTGTTTCTACTTTTGGCACAAGGACAGCTATTATCCCAGTGTATTATTGGTACTTTATTTTATTGACCGCGTAAGGATGAAAGGCAAAGTTAGCTTTTGAACTCAGGGATTTGAACTCAGAATGGCAAGGGCCATTATCAATGCGTTAAAGCATGGCGTCCGACCCTCTACCGATACTGCCAATCCACCACTCTTATAATATTATTATTTATAGTTATATAAACAGTATATACAACTATAAACACTTTGCTAGTGCTCTGATGATTCCAAACGAAAGTTTGGAAGAAACGATTGCCAGCAATAACATGTTTTAACATAGTTTTGGTTATTGTGTAATTTATATATATATATATATATATATATATATATATATATATATATATATATATATATATATATATATATATATATATGATAATAAGGGCGCTGCGGAGTTGCAAATGGGTTACATATGATAAAAGATTGTCCTTCATCAGTGATCTTCCAACCACCATAGGCATTTCATCGCTTTAAAGACCATATACCTCCGGTTGGTGCGAGCAACGGCTAAAAAAAGTCGTTGGAACACGTAAATAAAGGGGACGCGAGGGTAAACAAACAAAATGGTGAAGCAACAGAAAGTGAGGAAGAAAGAGACAAGTCCCAGATTTCTATGAATTTAAGTTCGGTGAAATCGTGAACGAGAGAATAAAGACCATCAAACCTGGTTGAAATGTGAGCAAGGAAGGAATTTCGCACAGGTCTAACGGGTGGAAGAAGGGGTCTGGTCTGCGAATTCGGTAAACATAAGTTCTGTGAAATCGTAGACGAGAGAGAGAAAACATTCCGACCAGCTTGGCCGAGAGTGCCAGAGAAAAGAATTACTCACAGGTCCAACGGGAAGAAAGAGGAGGAGGAGAGGTAGTGACAGAGAATGAGTGAGTGAAGGGTGAGGAAGAGGCTAACAGAGAGAGTGACTGCTAGAAAGGGTAAAGATACATAGAACGAAAAAGACCTGTAGCAGCAGAGGAAAAAATATGTGTAAATATGGTAATAAGGGCGCTGCGGAGTTGCAAATGGGTTACATATGAAAAAAGTTTGTCCTTCATCAATATATATATATATATATATATATATATATATATATATATATATATATATATATATATATATATATATATATATATATATGTATGTATGTATGTATGTATGTATGTATGTATGTATGTATGTATGTATGTATGTATGTATGTATGTATGTGTGTATGTGTGTATGTATGTATGTCAGGTCACCAGTTGGTGCTAGTGGTAACATGTATCCCAGTACAACCTGTCTCATGGTCGGGTCGTTGGCGACTAAACTGGCAACCCCACCAAGGTTTCTTGGTGAGGAGGGTGACTTTGGACATCCTGCAGGACTAAAAACAAAACCTGTCAAAGGGCAAGGGAGCTCTTAAGACTCAATAGCCATCCAAAATCACCGGGAGAGATGACCCCTTAGCCTTTGTCAAGGCAGAATTCTAGGAGAAGGAAAACTCTGATATAACACCTGCAACCCTGATGGTATCCAATGATGTTGACTTGTTCTTCTTTTTGGTAAATATCATCTTGGTTAAGAGAGTGGGACTGGCTTTGTGCAGTGCCTTTGCTCACTATAAAAGCTTCACAGCACAGGCATTGCTTTATATTTGGAGATCTCTCTGCACTTGTCATCACATGGTACCATGGGCCCTGCACTATGTGTCAATAATGGTCACAAGTGTAGTCTTTGTACCAAAGCTTTCAAGTCGCTGGCTGGACTAAAAAGTCACATTCGTTCAGCGCATCGGTAGGGGTTCTCCTACATGGATATAAAGTAGTGGCCGTACTCGAAAACGAGTTGGCAGCCACCATGTATGTATGTACAAAGGGTGAAAGAACTCATAAGAATCAACGGCGATCCAAATGTGTGTAAATATGTATATACACATGTAAATATGTATGTATATGTATATGTGTATATGCATGGGTGCATGTGTATGTATATGCGCGGGGACATAGAAATAGTCGGGCTGGACACCCGATCGCGCGGTTAAATCACTGGGACTGAAGGACCCCTAGCCTTTGTCAGGGCATTCTTCTAGGAGAAGGCAACTCAGTAAACTGGGATAACTCCGATATAAAACCTACGGCTCAGTAATTACCGATGATGTTGATCTTTTCTGTCGCTCAGAGAGTGGGATTGGCTCAGTGCACAGGCTTTCCTCACTTTAAAAAATATCTTCATGCACAGGCATTGCACGATAGAATTAATTAATAATTATTAACAATGGTATATCGTGCAATGGCCATACTCGATAACGAGGGGGCAGCTATCATGTATGTATGTGTATATATATATATATACATATATATATTTATGTATGTATATGTGTATATATATATGTATATATATACATATATATATATATATATATGTGTGTGTGTGTAATTTTTTCTGATTTAGGCACAAGGCCAACAATTTGGGGTGAAGGGAAAGTCGATAAATCGACACCAGTGCATTACTGGTACTTTATTTTATCGACAATAAGTATGAAAGGCAAAGCAACCACGGCGGAAGTTGAACTCAGAACGTAAAGGGCCATAACTCTATGATACAAATCATAGCGTCCGACCTCTACCGATACTGCTAATCCACCACCCTATAATAATTGGAATAGAAATAATAAGAAAAAGGAAGGAAGAATCGATTAGCCCAAGGTTCAATTGGTATTGATCGCGCCCGACTTTGGAATGGATAGCTCTTCTGACTCGTGGATAATGATGTTATATGATACTTCGTTCCTGATCCTTTATTATTTGGATTGGCAGTATCGGTAGAGGGTCGGATGCCATGCTTTGACGTATAGAGTTACGGCCCTTGCCATTCTGAGTTCAAATCCCGTCGAGGTTAACTTTGCCTTTCATCCTTACGGGGTCGAAAAATAAAGTACCAGTAATGCTCTGGGTAATTGCTGGCCTTGTGCCAAAAGTAGAAACAATTATTATTATTACATCCGGTAGGGCGGTGAATTGGCAGTATCGGTAGAGGGTCGGACGCCATGCTTTCCAGCAAAGTTACGTCCCTTTGCGGTCTGAGTTCAAATCTCGCCGAGGTTAACTTTGCCTTTCATCCTTACGGGGTCGATAAAATAAAGTACCAGTAATGTACTGGGTAATTGATGGCCTTGTGCCAAATGTAGAAACAAATATTATTATTACATCCTCTGTTTCTTGTTTTTTAAACGCAGAAATGCCCACTTGTACCGTCCTGTATTGTCCTGTACTGTCCTTAATGTCTGCTTTATGTAAACCCTTGTGGTTAATAAAGAAAACATTATTATTATGGACAGTATTGGTAGAGGGTCGGACGCCATGCTTTGACGCATAGAGTTACGGCCCTTGCCATTCTAAGTTCAAATCCCGCCGAGGTTCACTTTGCCTTTCTTCCTTACGGGGTCGATAAAATAAAAAACCAGTAATACACTGGGATAATTGCTGGCCTTGTGCCAAAAGTAGAAACAAATATTATTATTATTATTATTATTATTATTATTATTATTATTTTTGTTCTTTGAGTCTCAGTCATTGATGTTATTTAACTGGAATGTTTGTTGAAATGAATATCAAGCTGCTACCTGCAGCCTCAGATATTCAGGACGTATCGGAGGGTTCTTGCTGTTCCCAACAAGCATGCCTTTTGAAGTGTTCCAAACAGCGGGGCTGGACTAATCTTCTTTAACCATCCCTGGAAACTCTTTGAGATAGTACATAGTGCGCCTATGACAATCGGGACCACTTTGACCTCATCGCAGTTCCAAATCCTTTTTACCTCCCACTTAAAGTCCTGGTATCGGTTAATGTTCTCCCTCTCCTTCTCTTGCACTCTCGTGTCGAATAGGCAGGCCACATTCACAATCAGGCACGATCTTTTTTCCTTGTCCAAAACCACCAGGTCAGGTCTATTGTGTTCCAGTTTCTTGTCCGTCTGTATCCTAAAATCCCACAGCACCTTCACCTGATCGTTTTCTATCACCGACTCTGGCTTATGCTCATACCACTTCTCAGAATGTGGTAAATCGTTCACTTTGCATAGGTGCCAGTGGATCACCCTGCCCATCACATCATGTCTCCAGCCTTTATAGTGAGTCTGGGCTAGGTGTTTACACTCGGATACAATGTGAGCCACATACTCCTCTCTCCACAGATCCTGTACAGTGGGCTAGCCTCCTCCTTGTAAATATGGTGTTTCAACCACTTCGTTTTGAGGGCCTGCTCTTGCGCAGTCATTAGCATTCTTTCTGTAGCCTTTTAAGGTCTCCTCTTTTCAACCAGTTCCATGTCAGTGTATCTCTGAATTCAGTTTTCTCAAAGAAGGTACTACGAAGGGATTTTTCATGAAGGCTGCTCTTTCTCCTTGTTGTTATTTCCTCCTTCGACATCCCCTGGTCTATTGTCCTCTCCTTCAGTACAATTCTGAGTATTGGCTCCCTACTATCGGTCACGTATTTGTGAAGGTTGTTTTTCTCCATCTGAACACAGTCCTCTATGCTGATAAGACCTCTTCCACCTTCAGATCTCTTTAAGTAGAGTCTATCGACATCACTCCTCTTGTGGAACATGTTGTAAATAGGCAATAGCTTCCTCGTCTTCCTATCCATTTCTTTTTGTTCAGCAACATTCCATTTCAGAATTCCCGCACTGTATCTAATAATAGACACAGCTCGGGGATTTACTGCACTTATGGCATTCCTACTGTTCAGATATGATTGTAATACGCTCCTTACTCTCCGAATGTATTCAGATCTTATCAATTCCTTCATTTTTTTTGTTTTTGATGTCATCGGCCTCCAGAACACCTAAATATTTGTATCCTTCTTCAGTGTCAATTTCCTTTATCATCTCACCTGTTGGTACCTGGATTCCGTTGCTTCTGCTCAATTTACCCCACTTCATCACAAGGACTCCACACTTACTAATACCAAATTGCATACATATATCATTGCTGAAAATACGGACAGTGTCAACAAGCACATCCAACTCCTTCTCACTCTTCCCGAAGAGCTTAAGATTGTCCATGAAGAGGTGATTGATGGTAAGCTCTCCCTTTCCCAACTTGTATCCTGCTCTCACTTTTCGCAGTATAATGGTCAGGGGCATCAGGGCAAGGACAAACAACAGAGGGGACAGACTATCTCCCTGGAAGATACCTCTCTTGATCTTCACGCCTCCCAAGGATTCTGCAGCTCATGTTAACTCTGTTTTCCAAGACTTCATACATTTGCTCAACAACTGTCTGATGTTATCTGCCACCCTGAAGATCTCTAGGCTTTTGGTGATCCAAGAATGTCAAATGCCTTTTTGCAGTCTATCCATCCCATGGCAAGACCAGTGTGTCTCCTCTTGCAATTCCTCATTACCATCTTATCAATAAGTAACTGGTCCTTTGTACCACGGGACTTCTTTCGGCATCCTTTCGGTTCGTCCGGCAACAAGTTGTTTGTGTGCAGGTGATGGTAGATTTCCTCAGACACAATGCTTGTCAACAGTTTCCACATTACGGACAGACATGTGATAGGTCTATAGTTGGTAACATCATTACCCTTGATTCGATCTTTCATTACCAGAACTGTGGTACCTTTTGTCAACCACTCTGGTACCTCACCTGACATCAAGCAGTTATTGAACATGGTTGTCAGTTTCGGGTGGAGGGATGTTATATTTTTAATCCAATACCCCTACACACCATCTGGGCCTGGTGATTTCCAGTTGGTTAGATTTTTTGCCTGCCCCTTAAGAGTTTCAATTGTGATACTCAAATCAGTTTGTTGGTGTGCCTGTTCACTAATCTCCTTTTGTAATATCTCAATCCACACTGCCTGGTCATTATGTTTAACATCGTGCTCCCATATTCCTCTCCAGAATGTTTTAATTTGTTCCGCCACAGGGATGAAGTCGTTGCCTCTTTCTTTCCCTTCAAGCTGTCCAAACAACATCTTCTGATTGTTGTCAAACATGCGGTTCTGTCTATACTGACTGACTCTGCTCTCGTATCGACTAATTTTTGCACTCTTTGCTACAATGCGTTGCTTCAGTTCCTCTATGATAATATTTAGCTTTTTCCTCCTAGTTTTGTACTTTATTTCCAGTCTATTTTAGTGTCTATGTTTTTTAGTGTCCCATTCAGTAGGGACTCAAACTTTCCAATGTCATTTCTCATTAGCCTGATTTCACCATTCAGTCGTTTCTTCCACCAAGGCTCTGCTCTTTCTTGTCTGTTGTTTCCTCTCGCTTTTATACCAAGTAGTTTCCTCACCGTATTTGCTGTTGCTTTGAGGATATTGTTGCACTGGTGAAGGCTCCTCGCCTCAAGGTATGGGATGACTTTGTTTACCTTAGCTGTTGTTTCTTTTAACTTTTTCCTATCTACAAATCTTAGGTTCATAGGTTTCCCACTATCATTGTTAATTTCATCTACCACTAAGTTTAGGATATCAACCAACTCTTGTCCTAGCCCGTCAGTAATCATCTCCTCAATGGCCGTATCTCTGTTCCAGGTATTATTTATTTCAGCATTCAGATCATTGTCTGCTTCGGATGGCTCCTCCGTTCCCTCAACTTCTTCACCTTCATTTACCACTTGCTCGTTTGCCTGGCATACTCCACTCTCCATTTCCAACCTAATCTCTCTGCTCAGTTCCTCCAGTTCCAGCTCGCTTATCCACCCATTAGTTCTTATTACCCGGCCAATTTTTGTTTATCTAATTTAAATAGACCAATCTTGTTCCAGATGTTATGCATCCGTTTCCTATAGCCTTTTTCCTTGTGGTTACTCTTCAGGTAACATTGCATAACAGTTCTATTCAATTTTTTCGTCCAGTTGGTTCTGGTCCCTTTCCTTCTTCTCCTTCCTCCGACACCAGCAGTATTTGGTTGACAGCCATGTCCCTGCTGCTGAGCTAGGGTGCACCTGCTGGGTGAGAGTCTGTCACATGATAATCCAGTCTCCACTTCACCGTTATTCGAACTGTTTAGGTTCGACATTTAAACACTCTTATCGAGGATTGGTGAATGTATGGTTTCATAACCACCGGTGATTTCATCACCCCCGGTGATTTTAGTGTGGCACTATCACGCTGTAGACGAACATAAATAAACAAACAAACAAATAGGTACCCACCCCCACCCACCCAAAAAAAAATTTCAACATAAGTTTCTTTGTAATGTAATGTTTGAATGTCTGACTTAGTTTTTTTTTGTTTTTTTTTGTCTGTCTGTTTGTTTTTCTTTTTTTTTTTTTTCTTTACGTTTTTCGTTGCTGCAGTGCTGTTTTGATTTTTATTTTTGTTTTTTTTTATTTTTTGACCGGGTCATCAAATCAGTCTATTTATATCTTTTGATGCATTCCTCATTTAGTGGATATACTACGATGCTTGTCTTAGCAGGAGGTATTGGGAGAGAATAGCGGCGGTAGCGATAATGAGGCAGTGGTGGTGGTGGTGGTGATGTGCTAGTAGTACTTAACAGGAGGTAGTGGGAGAGAATAGTGGCGGTAACGATAATGAGGCAGCAGTGGTGGTGATGTGATCGTAGTACTGTAGTGATGGTGTTGAAGTTGAAGTAGAAATAGAAGTTGAGGTTACTTCACTAGAGTTTTTGGCGTGGTAGTGGTGATGGTGGCGGTGGTGGTGTTGGTGGTGAAATCATTTGCCTGTCTGTCCACTTAGCCATTTTTCTCTTTTTCGACTATAACATTTCTGATCCAAAATTAAATATTAAATATTGGGGCCCTATGCTGTAATGTGATGCGTTGTCGCTTGCTGAGAGGTAAAACTGTAATTTTATACTTCATTTGTAATAAGAATTATCACAGTTGTTTTAAATAAGTAAAAATCAAAAACTTACGGGAGCGATTCCATAACGATATATATCCACCATGTGCGTTTTCTTCCCTTATTATTATTATTATTATTATTATTATTACTGGCATTGTTCCAAAAGTAGAAACAATTATTATTATTATTACTAACTTTGCCTTTCAACTTTACTGGTTCGATAAAAGAAAGTACCAGTAATGCACTGGGTAATTGCTGGCCATGTGCGAAAAGTAGAAACAATTATTATTACTAACAGTAACGACTATGGGGGAATACAATATAGGCAACTGGACCCATATTGGAATTGAATGCTCAAACTGATGGATTAATAGCAAATAATTGTTGCATACAAATAAACTAATTTGCCTAAGAGGATAACTTGTCTCTACCTGTTTTGTTGTGCCAATGTGCACTGGAATGAACGGTATCGACATTAATAACCGAAACCGTAGTGATTTCCAGAGACCTACTGGATAGAGGAGACTCTCTGTCTTTTTGTTGATTATTTTTGTCAATTTTGTTTTTGCAGTCTTTGTCCTGTGCGCGCCCTATTTTGAGTATATATATATATATATATATATATACATATATACATATATATATTACATATAATCAAAACTATGTTCAAAACATTTTATTGCTGACAATCGTTTCTTCCAAACTTTCGTTTAGCATCATCGGAGCACTAGCAAAGTTTAAACTTATAATTAACCTCCTATTCCACAGAACAATTGTAAAGATACGTAGATATTACTGTTGTCATTGTCTCTGTCTGCTTAATATGCTTTTATACCTGTATTGTATTATGTGATACCTTTGCCATACTGTGATATATATGCTTAGTACCATTGCTTGTTTTTTACCTGGTTATTCTATACACGCCTAATACCTCTGCACTCTTTCTATACGTTTGCCTATGTACAACTAATGTCCTCATTTTGCGAGTAACTTTCTTCTTTAATTCCTCTATAATTGTTGTATTATACTTTTATAATCTTTGTCGTATCCACTGATACTGGCCACATCATCTTCACTCTTTCAATATGACACTGATAATGACAACAATAATATCTACGTGTCTTTACAATTGTTCTGTGGAATAGGAGGTTAATTATATGTCTAAATTTTGCTAGTGCTCCGATGAGACCAGACGAAAGTTTGGCAGAAACGATTGTCAGCAATAAAATGTTTTGAAAATAGTTTTGATTATTCTGTAATTTATATTCCGGCTCTGTAAAACATCTGATGTATTTACATTGAGCTAATTTTCTTACTGGTAATAAGGTGGTAATAAATTACTCACCTTTCCTGTTTATAATTATATATAGTGTATAAATAATATTATTATTATTATATATATATATAATGAAAAAAAAATACATGTAAGAAAAATATCGATTTCTACTCTTATATGAATTGTTTATTACAGGAAGAAGAACCAAAGACGTTTGTTCCATATATATATAAATATATATGATAAAATGACAGGAGGCTGGACTTGTGTAAATCCTTGAAAGGTTTATTATACCATGATCATTTCAATGACCGGGTTCCGTATGAATCCGCTGATATCATCAGGTATTCGAAATATAATAAATGAATGTAATATATAAAATATATTCAAACCTGAATATATATATATATATATATATATATATATATAAATCTACCAAAAGTTTACGGTAGTGTCCAATCCGTATGAAGAACTCAATGTAATCCGGATATCATGAAAAGAGAAGATGCATTCAAAAACTACTTTCGGTGAAAAATAAACGGAAAACAGAATCAAGATAAATTAATAAAATAATGAATAAACAAAGAAACAGTTGATTATATTAAATGATGAATTTTTTTTAATATAAGGAACTGTTTCTTTGTTTATTCATTATTTTATTAATTTATATATATATATATATATATATATATATATATATATATATATATATATATATATAATATATATGTATTTTATACATGTATTTTTTTTTCATTACGGGTGGATGAACTGATGAAAATGTGGTGTAGAGTCTAGTGTCATAACGATTGTTTCATCGTAACAATTTCGCCTTACTCCGACATCATTACTTCTTTACAAGCATTGGGTCTTATCACAATCAGTATGCCACATCGCAGATAGATGCCACATTATATCCATCGTATTTTTAGAATATTCATTTTTGTTGAGTACAGTGCTTATACTTCAACAAGTCCATTATGTCACACCAGGTATCTTGCGGTTATTATATCTCAAGACAACAATTATATTTCGACACAGACAATGTACTGCATCATAGCAATTATGTTGTGTCATTTTACAGAAAGCTGCACCTTGTCATTTCATTGCATCAATCTTGTCTCAACTCATCCATTCGTGAAACACCCGCGAAATACATTAATCTTAGTGAAAATATTTTTCCCATAAAATATATGGCCTCTGTATGACCTCCTTTCATAAATCACACCACACAAGAGCACATTTATTATTCTTGAAGCAAAGTTTATTTAACACAGAAATTTGTAGAATCAATCAGGTTTTAAGTGTGCATTAGTAAATAGAATCGCATCATAGTTCAAAGACAAAGCTATGAAATACACCGGCCAGTAGAAAAGACAATACAAACTACATAAAACCCACATAAATATATCGATCTC
The DNA here is from genome assembly GCA_964016885.1 of Eledone cirrhosa. Classification (NCBI taxonomy): domain Eukaryota; kingdom Metazoa; phylum Mollusca; class Cephalopoda; order Octopoda; family Eledonidae; genus Eledone; species Eledone cirrhosa. The sequence goes on from OZ024746.1 coordinate 38,532,748, forward strand.
ATAGTAATTTTTTATAGATTTCTCACATTAGATTATATACAGAATATATTAAAAGCTAAGTTGATTCTATTTATACCATTGATTAAAAGGGTAACCATGTATATATGTAGAGATCTACTTTATTCCCATGTGTATATAATCATCAAGTGCGGAACCTCTTCCGAAACCATCAGCCCCAAATGAGCTAACAGAGCCCAACCGCACTGAAGGAATTTGTATGGAGTTAGGGCTTCCAGCCTCAGCTAATGAATTTACGCAATGGATTCTATTCTCAACAGACCTTCTCACGCCTATACAGAGAATGAAAGCCACAGTCGTCTCAGAAAACGAGCGCATTGGCTGGGAGGCTAACATTTTTATTTAGAAAGAAACTCTATCTAGTCCTTCCAACTATTAAAGCTATTTTAAAGTTCCTCATTCAGTTAGAGTCTGGAGATTCTTGTTGGCTGTTTCTTTTATAATTAAAACGTGAGGCAGAGAAAGTGGGACTCACTGTGTCATTGACTGATGGCGTGGTTAATGAACTCGTTTTTTTAGGCGTTAGCTTCCAAGCTTATTTTTTAATAATCAAATGGAAACATTTGCGCGATTTGTCTTCTACATGAAGAACATATACTTGAAACGTGATGCAGGAACTAAAATAGTAAATTAAGTGAACCAAAAAATGTTAAACCTGCAATGAAATGAAACAGCAAAAATTATGCCATTTGTGTGATGTCCACTCACGAGATAGATCTTTGAAAAGTTATAGCCTTCAGCAACGTCTATTAAAACCTCAACTTCGTAGAAATGTTAATTATCCAAACGTCTATGTTCAAATTTCTTATAAAATTAAGATGTTTATTTCCATACGTTATGACTAAATCAGTGAGTGCGTTCATAACTTAAAAAACGTAAAACCATTTGTGATATACGAAACCATCAAATCAACCAACATTTTTTCCTTCTCTTCGTTTCAACTAATTGCACAATAATATCATTAATTATCTTAAATATAAAATGGAAAAAAACGAAGATAATTTTATTAGGCACCATCAAAAAGAAAGAAACAATAATATTTTGAACATTTAATTAGAAAATATAGTTTACAAAGACTATTAATAGAAAGCAAAAGAATTGGAAGAGAATAAAAGAAAAAGTAATGATTACGTGGACGAATAATATCAAGAACTGGTCACACTGAATGTAAAATAATATAAAGACAGTGCAAGAACATCATAATGGTGATCCACGGTGTTGTAAGAAAATGATTCCAGATGATAATTATTGATATTAGGACTGCTTAGTGAGGTGGGTTAGCACAATATTTATAACGTTCAATAAAATACCTTGCGATAGCTAACAATAGACCTACCTCCTGGGTGTAAACCTTGCGTAAATCAACATTGTTTTTTTACACTTCACGGTTTGATAAAATAGGTTTATGTCCACTACTTTCCTCACTGAAATCGAATGTTTCCTCCCTCAAGTATGCATTAATCGTATGCCTTTGTAAGAAATTGGTAGAGCGAAATTCCGTTGTTTAATACATGCCAATGGCACCTTATCCTTCAAAACATTAGATAAATCTACTTCCATGATCTTATTTTGCATGTAGTAAAAATGCTCTACTTAAATCGAAGAGCTAACTGAAAAATGAACAGAGAAAGGAGATTTCTTCATAATGATTTTTCGACATCTAAGAAATTAACTTAGGGAAGACTTAGGTTACAGCAGATATGCAAATACATTATCATGATTTTTACGGCGAGCCTGTTTGATGAAACACTACATAGGGGTCAGCTTTCTTATGCTGATACAATTGTCTACACGTCTAAACTCTTTAACGTTCGACCAAGTATTTCAAATTGAACAGACCTATAATTCAAAATATTTATGTTGTGATAACCACAAGTTTAAGGCATGGATTATAAAGACCAACATTATCCAGTATGGTAATGTTTGAGAAAATATGGCCTGTCATTTCTAACAGATCTGACGACAGTGTAAAGGGTCTTATATTTCAAAGGTTAGTATAAACTTCCGCTGGGAAGTAATAGCCGCACAAGTAAAGGTTAACGAATAATTATCAGA
>OZ024746.1:38552320-38572320 GCA_964016885.1 Eledone cirrhosa
CTCTCTATCTATCTATCTCTCTCTCTCTCTCTCTCTCTCTCTCTCTCTCTCTCTCTCTCTCTCTCTGTGTATATATATATATATAAAGAGGAAGAGACAGAGGTTGTGAGAGAGTATATATATATATATATATATATATATATATATACATATATATACTCTCTCACAACCTCTGTCTCTTTCTTTCTATCTTTCACTCTCTCTATTTATGAAGGTACCCGGAAAAAGCCCGTATCTCGGGAACCCATGATCTGATTTACGCGAAACTTGTTTTATTCCATTCGTATTCCCATTATGCGTCGTTGTGGCTGTATTAAATTACAGACAAACATACAATCACATAGTTTTAGTACTATGTAGATATATCTGTCACATGCATGCTGTTTACTTCCGATCGTTAAATAAAAAAGGCTAAACAAACGCCAGCCTACGGATCATCTCCACATACACACACACAGACACACACATATATATGCATGCATATATTTACATACATATCCACACAAACATATCCACATATACATACACATACAAATACACTTATGTAAGATCATATCCATCCATCTAGATTCTAGATACATATGAAAAAATATAACTATAATTTACAACACTATGAGTAAATAAACATAACTGAGCCTAAGTGTAGATAACCAATTGCTAGTGTTAAATCACAAGGTGTTACTAAAAATATGTATATCTAAAGCAAACGAAGATTCAGAATGCTGTAAACATTTATTCTGATTAGATCGTAATGAAAATGTAAAGCAGTATATACTAAAGTTTAAAGGACCAATGGAAATATAAATTAAATTATATCAGGCATTAAATAGAGCCTTGAAGAAACAACTTATACACAAATATGCACTTAGAAATATTAGGATTGGGTAAATAAGAAAAGATTGGAAGCAAATAGAAGTTGACGTATAACAGTCCTAGTAGAGGTATATCAATAAGTAATTAATAAACAGCTCAAGGTAAAGGAGTAATTAAAGCCATAGAATTAATATTAGACAAAGTAGGGTCATCATTATTATAATAGATAAGAAGGCGCTGGATTGGCTGTATCGGTAGAATGTCGCACAACATGCTTTACTGCATAGAGTTATATCCTTTTACGATCTGAGTTCTTAATTGTTGGCCTTGTGCCTAAATCAGAAACAGCCCCGAATAAGAAGAAGGCGAAGAAGAAAAAGACAGCTCGTCTTGCAAGCTCTAGCTGTGAGTCTGTGGCTATAGCTTACTTCGAGCGGACTTGCCCCATGTATAGGAGCAAATTTTTGAACAAAATAGAAAGGATTAGGAATAATGTAAATAAAATCAACTCATGGTACGATTGCAATATATACCAAAGTTTAATGTTCGTCAATACAACCCTTAGAGGCGAACTAGCTTAAATTAAATATTAAGATAGCTGAAAGACCAGGTATTCCCATAAAAACCCTAATTAGTAAAACATATCCATTTCAAAGAAATCCCTGCACTGATAGGAAATGCATAGTCTGCAAGCTAAGACTGCAAACTAACTGCAAAACGTAGTATATAACATAAGATGTACTGAGGGACAGTATAAGAATAAGAACATAACATACATAGGTGAAACAGCCAGTAGCATAGGAGAAAGGATAAGTGAACACTGGCAAGAACTCCAGGATGGGAAAATCTCATTAGTACTTCACCAACATGCCAAAATAGAACATAGGGGCACATTAGAGAACATAGAGATACAAATCATATCCACACACAGAAAGGGTGCAATGCTCAGACAAATCACAGAGGCGACAAACATAAACGAACACCAACCAAAATGATATATATATATATATATATATATATATATATATATATATATATATATATATATGTATATATATATATTAATAAGAGGAATTCCAACTTTGTCTGATTTACTCGTTTTATTTACAATCCTGTAAAAATGTATAATGGTATTATAATGAAATAGTATGATAGAATATTAAATGTTAAGTGTTAATTGTTCAATTAACACTTAACATTTAATATTCTATCATACTATTTCATTATAATACCATTATAAATGTTTAAAGGATTGTAAATAAAACGAGTAAATCAGACAAAGTTGGAATTCCTCTTATTAATATAATCTTCTATACACAATCATACACACCCGTGTATATTTATCTCTCTCTCTATATATATATATATAAATATATATATATATATATATATATATATATATATATATATATATATATATATATATATATATATATATATATATATATATATATATATATATATAAATGTGTATAACAAAAATATATCTATTCAAGCTAGAAAATAAACCACGTTTTTTTGTAATACTATGAAGGTATTTTACTCATTTCAAACGTATATCTTTACATTATCAGAGTGAAATCTACTTGCATTGCCTGTATGAATTTTGCGTTTCTATTTATTATCGGCTCCTTAGAAAATATCATTTTTACATTGCACTGATATATATATTTAACATCGTTTCTTATCACATTTGTATCGTATACTCTTTGTTAAGAGCTTCAAATGTTGTGAAATTGTACGTAATTGTACGTAATTGTTCGTTAACTGTGAAAGTTTGCTTGATGAAAGAGAATTTACAGCTATTACATGCACCAGTCAAATAAAGGGCTCTTTAACATATCTACAGTAAAAGAAGCTAAAATGTGTAACGAAACCATAAATTGCTGATACATCGATTGTTAAATAGAAAATTATGTATCATACCGATAGCCATTGACTACGGATGTGGACTCACACCTATTTCCTGATGATAAGGCCAAAGTATGAATTAATGCATGCGATTCTATAACTCCCACTAATCCCGAAGAAGATTTCCGCAGAAATATATTGATATAAATTGATTTACCTAACTGTAAGTTTTATTTATTTAATAAAGCGGCGTATGGAAACGAGTTTATATTAATCATTTCCGTTACTATAAATGCTTCTAAGTAATCGTTTGATATTTAAAAGGCATATTAATATGTATATATATACATATATATATATATATATACATATATATATATATATATATATATATATATATATATATATATATATATATATATATATATATATATATATATATATATATGCGTGTGTGTGTATGTGTGTGTGTGTAAATAAGTAAATATATATATATATGTATATATACATATATACATTGTATGTGTATATATATATATATATATATATATATATATATATATATATAAATTTTAGTACACCATTTACGAAGCTTTAGAACAGGGCCAAGCTAACGAATGCAGAATCGGTCTGTAGCTTTAGCACTCGGATAGGGAAAAGAACCCCAGAGTAATAACAATACGTTCAGATAGCTTACCAAATCAGATATAGCGGTCCGCAGTCCAGCCGCATCACTAGAGCAACGAAAATACAGGACCCACGAAAAGATTTTATACTGACCCAGACAGAGCGGTGAGGCTGAATGCAAAATATATAATGTACATCGTATATCACACAATATACATCACATACACCACCCAACATCAGCGATAAGTGTCTGCAAATGCAAGGTGGACAAATTCCGATTGCAGGAGTCTGCAATATAATGGTTTTTGACGACAGAACATAGGATTTCCTTCTTCAGCAAGTCTTTCGTTCTTAGCCTGAGCGGGCATGTTGTAGCTTTAAATTTCGCCACAGACATGTGGTTTTCTCCAAGGGAGGTAACCCCCGCTTGGGCGGTGAATTCCAATTTGAGATAAAGGAATGAATCCCTTTAGACAAACCGAATTAAGCACTCAACCATAAGTTATCAAACAAGCATAAACAATTAATCAATCAATAGAATCATCTAATTAAATTAATCAGTTAATCGTTAATTCTAGGAGTAAATACAAATTTTAGTACAGCGTTATCGAAGCTATATATATATATATATATATATATATATATATATATATATATATATATATAGAGAGAGAGAGAGAGAGAGAGAGAGAGAGAGAGAGAGAGAGAGAGAGAGAGAGAGAGAGGTCTTCTACAAGACTAGAACTGATTCCTTCCTGATGATTTCTCCCGAATGAAACAGCTCTAGTCCTGTAGAAGCCATTTCTATATTAAATATTTATACTCTGCTATGTATTGAGTATCTTAATTACTGTGGTTACCCCCGATTGAACCCAGGATAAACTTATATATATATATATATATAGATATATATATATATATATATATATAAATATATATATATATATATATATATATATATATATATATATATATATATATATATATATATATATATATATCGTTCACACATACGCTTCAATATCAAGCGATGCATTACCTTTCTCTTAACCTGTACTAACAAATGATAGTCATTTTGAAATATAACTCGGAAATTAGATATTACATATAATATACACATAAATTACAATAATTAAATATATATCTATTTCATTTTTTATTTTATATGAAATGAAATACCATTGGTTTATAATTACTCCACCAATTCGTAAAAATCCGCATCGTGATGTAATATTTTATCTCTGATGGTAAAATTGATGTTTATAATAATAAAAAAAAAAAAAACAATTTAATAAAAAACGAAAAATAATAGATTGAGAAGAAAAAATGGAACATAAAATAAGAAAATATAAAAAAAAACATAAAAAGAAGGGAAAGGCAATGAATGATACTAATATCACAAAAGAATGTGGAGGGGAATGGGGAGTGCGATATGCTCTGGGCCTAGAGCGCGGCGGTGTCGGGGCTGCGCTCCACGGACAAGACCGCAAAAGCAGCGACTACCCGTTACAACAGCCACCCACCCCCTCGTAATATCGAATTATTTCTATAATTGTATTACATATATGTTGTATCATATGATATGATATCATATATCAGATACGTCACCACGTTTGCACTCTAACCGATAAACCATCCCTTCCCTTATTTCCCAGCCCCCTATCTCTCGTAACTTTACTATTACCCGATCAAGGACTAACGTCTGATAATTTGAGATTTTTTTTTCCTTTACACACAAGCGAGGAAACTAATAAGGCTTTGTGTAGCTGTTCTCTTTATTTTCTTTTTTTTTAAACATTGAACCATAACTATCTATCTATCTATCTATCACAAAGGAAGCAAAGGCGGTTTTTCTGTGCGTAATAGCCATGTTGAAAGAGGTTGTTTGGTGGACACGATTGAAAGGTCTGAGGTCAAGCAACTTCCACTCTGGCCATAGTCTGGTCTACTTCTTCCGATATCACTTCGGAAGAAGGATAAGAATGGAGAGAGAGGTGTTTGGCCACAGGCAGTTTTATGAAAGGTGGGTGATAGTGGCGAGAATGGCTCGTGTAAATGGGCCTTCTCTGTATACCATCCTGTAGGTAAAGAAGTGAAGGAGAGGGGAGCACCTTCTCCATGTGCTCCCCGGGCAAAGGATTGCACACTTTTTCGGGGGTGTGTGCAACCCCCATCACGTCCCCTCCCTTTTGAGGTTGTTTTCGATTATTTTCATTTTATACCCTTTTTACTCGATTGTATGTAAACTCCCCCTTTGTATTTGTCCCTTCTTTTTATGCCTTTATGGTAAATAAAGAAATATATCTATCTATCTATCTATCTATTGCCCTTGTGGCTCATAAAGAAATCTATCTATCTATCTATCTATCTATCTATCTATCTATCTATCTATATATGTATCTAGCTAGCAAGCTATATATATATATATATCTTTCTTTCTCTCTATATATATAATTACATACGCACTACATAATATATATATATTTATATATGTGTGTGTGTGTGTGTGTGTGTGTGTGTGTGTGTGTGTGTGTGTGTGTGTGTGTGTGTGTGTGTGTGTGTGTGTGTGTGTGTGTGTGTGTGTGTGTGTGTGTCTGTGTGTGTGTGTGTGTGTCTGTGTGTGTGTGTACCCCACAAACATGTATACCTATGTATGTAAGTTTATATAGCATAACATTGCCTATGTCTGCTGTATGATAAAACTAGTGAAGTTAAGTTGATCTTTTGTTTACTAAGAACGTGACACCTCCTCGAAAACAGTAGCACTTGGCATCCTGAATAATACTGTTGATCAATAAATAATAAATATAAACAAAATATAATAAATGAAATGAAGAAATATACAGGTGAACAGATATTCAAATAAAAAAAGATGAATTCATTAATGAAAAAATTCTAAAGAAATGTAGTAGCAAAGAATAAATGTTTCCCAAAAAGTGACCGTATTATCACAGCTTGAGGCAAAGAAGAAATGCATCAAGCAGCAACAGCAGAAGCAGCAGCAACAGGAACAAGCAGCAGCAGTAAAGGCAGGAGAACTAACATTTATATATTCAAAAATACAAAATAATGTAATTTACCTTCGTGTTAACTGAATTCCAGTTTACTTTTAACCAAGAGAAATAACAAATTACGTGTGGCTAGAGGCAACAAAAACAATCATACTGCATCGTCCTTCTCATGCGGCAAACATTAGCGATGGACTTGGGACATGTCCTGGGAGGCGTACGATGAACGTACAAAGATTGCTTATTCCGAGACCTTAAAGAAGGCTGGAAGAAAGCAACCGTAACCATTGTAACCTGGAACAGATAAAGAGCAGGAATTTATGGAGGAGGCTAGATATAGTCAACTTCCGGTTAGATATAGTCAACGTTTCCTCAACAAAGATCCGTGGTTCTGTTACTCTAGATTTGGATGGAGGATGGAAACTCCACTATTCTGGTGTGGCGCCAGAAATGATTGCACATGTGGAAGTAGGGTTACTCACAAGCCTCCATCTGTCAGAATGTGTTATCGCCAATTATCTTGATTTCGTTCGCATAACCAACCAACCAACCGGAAATTTGTAAATTCCTAAATTTATAAATTTATTATAATAAATTGAAGTGAAAGCAACTGGTGCGTGTGTTTCTTATTGGCAACATGACCCTCCCGAAGTATAACAATATATATATATAATTATATCCTTACACACGAACTACTGACCAAATATTTGGCATCAATGGGTTAAAGACATCTGTCAAATCAATTAGTGGTAAAGGTGGTGTATATATATATATATATATGTATATCAGGTTACCAGTTGGTGCAACTGGTAACATGTATCGCAGTACAACCTGTCCCATGGTCGAGTCGTTGGCGACTAAACTGGCAACCCCACCAAGGTTTCTTGGTGAGGAGGGTGACTTTGGACATCCTGCAGGACTAAAAAGAAAACCTGTCAACGGGCAAAGGAGCTCTTAAGAGTCAATGGCCATCGAAAATCACCGTCAAGGCAGAATTCTAGAAGGAAAACTCTGATATAACACCTGCAACCCTGATGGTATCCAATGATGTTGACTTGCTCTTCTTTTTGGTAAATATCATCATGATTAAGAGAGTGGGACTGGCTTTGTGCGGTGCCTTTGCTCACTATAAAAGCTTCACGGCACAGGCATTGCTTTATATCTGGAGATCTCTCTGCACTTGTCTTCACATGGTACCATGGGCTTAGCACTATGTGTCAATAATTGTCACAAGTGTAGTGTTTGTACCAGAGTTTTCAAGTCGCTGGCTGAACTCAAGTCACACTCGTTCAACGCATCGGTACGGGTTTTCCTACATGGATATAAAGTAGTGGCCGTACTCGAAAACGAGTTGGCAGCCACCATATATATATGTATATATATTAGCAACTACACAGCCATTTCTATTCTCCATATATTTCATTATATATATATATTATATATATATATATATATATATATATATATATATATATATATATATATATATATATATATATATATATATATATATATATATATATATATATATATATGCATATACAGATATAATTTCACCGAGTTCGTATTTCGGCTGTGGTCAAAAACAAAGCGAAACGCAATTTTCGAGATATGCGGCAAGCGCTTAATGGACTAAAAGAAGACCAGAGCAATTAACTTACGTTATAGAGGCCAAACAAAGTGAAAACGGCAATCACGAAGCTATCAGTCACCGGAGCCAAAAAAAAAACGAAGCAAGCTAAACAGGTTAAATATATATATATATATATATATATATATATATATATATATATATATATATATATATATATAAATATATATATATTTAACCTGAGGACATAAATCGAGATGGACAACACATTACCTCCAACCACGGGGTCGCCGACCGTACGGAACCCCTAGACCCACGGACACCCTACTTCACACTGAAGGACCACAAATCCGATTTCGACCGTAAACCTTCTATCAGGCTTATAAACCCAACGAAGTCCGACATAGGGAGAATCAGTAAAAAAATCCTAGACCTCGTTATACCAAAAGTTAAGCAAAACGCCAGACTTACCCTATGGGTCAACACCCAGGAAGTAATCTCATGGTTCAGCAATATGGAGGACAAACGAGACACAAAATTCATCCAGTTAGAGAGTTACTATGCTTCAATTACCTTACCGCTAATTACGGCTGCCTTGGACTTTGCCGAGACACTTGCGCCCATCACCGACCAGGAAAGAAACATCATTCTCCACGCCAGGAAGACAGTCTTACTTTTCGACAACTCCTAATGGATAAAGAGAGCTCCCGACTCACCCTTCGACGTCAGCATGGGCGCGACGGATTCGGCTGAGGTCACAGATCTTATAGGATTATTCCTACTAGTTAAACTCACCGATATGTTTCCTGCATTCGGCGGCGGATTGTACCGTCATGATGGGCTCCTTACCCTTAAAGGGTACAACCCCAGTAGTACAGACCGGATCCGTAAACAATTAATCAGCTTCTTCCGCGACTGGGGATTTAAAATAACCCTACAAACGTCACTGGCCCGAGTAAACTTCCTGGACGTTACGCTTGACTTCGATAATGATCTGTACTACGCATACAGGAAACCCAACGACAACCTGCACTTCATCCACCGCCGGTCAAACCATCCTAGGAACATCACCAATAACCTGGTTAAAAACATCTCACTCCGCTTATCTCGTTTGTCCGCTAATGAGCAGATATTCAAGGAGCATGCGCCTTAATACAACCAGGACCTCAAGCGGAGTGGTTTCCGGGAGAAAATATCCTACTGTCCAGCTTCCATTAGCGGAACCAGCAGGCGACACCGCAGCTCACGCAATGTAACATGGTTCAATCCTCCCCACAACGCCGAGGTGACAACTCCTATCGGGAAAAATCTTCTTTAGGCTCATTGGAAAACACTTCCCACTACAACACCGCTACCACAACATAATCAACAAAAATACCATCAAACTCTCCTACAGCACCACACCAAACTTTGCACAAAACATCGTCTCCTCTAACAACAAAAAACTCAACCCCTATGGAAGAAATAACCTAAATAGCAGTGGAGAGCCGACCAGGAGGTGCAACTGTCCTGATGGATCCATATGCCCCCTCGACAACAGATGCAGAGATCGTAATGTGATCTACCAGTGCAACGTGAGGACGGACACCTTCAACAAAGCTTATATAGGATTAAGCGCATGTGACTTCAAGACCCGGCTATACCAACACAGACATACTTTCCGAAACCCGGCCCGGCGTCACGCCACTACACTTTTGGGCCACATCTGGGACCTCAAAGATAACAATATTACCTATGATCTCACTTGGAGCTTACTGTCCAGAGCCAACTCTTACACGGGAGGACGCCGTCCGTGCAATTTATGCTCGGAGGAAACTTTACAAATGCTGTTTTCGACGGACCAACTCCTAAACAAGAAAGACGAACTGGTAACTGCATGCAAACACAGATCGCGTAGGTCTTACCTCGCCCTCAAACCCCAGGGGGGGTACACCAGGGCTGTAACACCCCACTTGCCGACTTTGTAATGGGTAACCCCTGCTTGCAAAGGTAGACGTAAGATCTTCTTTTATATATTTTTATCGTTTCCTCTATATCTCCTTCTTCCGCCCATCCCTTCCTAGTCCTTCCTCCCCAGTCCTCCTTCTTTGTCGTCGTCCTTTTCATTTTCTCGCCCACCCGAGGCAGCCCCGCGGTCCTTTGTAGCCTCAGTACCCCCACCCCCATCCCCTATTCTATGATAGAATTGGCCGACTCCGCTTTTTATAGCAGATACTTGCTTTCTTATCCAATGGCTGCCCCATTTCCGTGCTTTCTACATTTCTTAGTGGTATCTCTGCTTTAATTTCTCGTATATCGATTTTTTTTTTGGGGGGGGGGGATTCTGAATTAATTTTCCGTATCAAATTTTTCATATACCTCGTACGAGCAATTTTTGTATCGTAGCGGCACCCTTAGAGATAGTATTAGTATTCATTTTCGGAATTCTGAATTATTATTTCGTATTAGTTTATTTTTTGCACTGGGTGGTTGCTGACCTTGTGCCTAGGGTATAAACAATTATTTGGTATTAGTTTCAGGACACTGAATTATTAGTTCGTGGTAGTTTCTTTAGTATTTTGGCCCCCCACTTGTTGACCTGTCACCGTAAGATATACTCGGTTGATTACTACTAACTCTTAAAATGGTTTCATTACAATTCCGCCCCACCTAGTAATCTTTTCTATAGTTTAGCAGTACCAGTGAGAGACTTGATGACTGTCGTTAGGGAATAGTAACCAGAAATTGTTTTTATTTAAATATTTTTAACATTCTTGGTATTCTTCTATATATTTACTCCATATTGATTTACTTATTGTTTCGACTTCCTCCCCCTCCCCCTCCCTAGTATACAAGCTTGACCTCCTTCCCTGCTGTAGTTGGCACAATCAACGCACGACTGGGTTTCCTCCACTCCCTCTCCCTCTTTCTTCTACTGGCAGGTTCAGCTACCCCTTCCTTCCACAAATTGCCATGATAGAATTATGTGTCTCAACAACAAACTTTTGACCAATCCTTGTGACAATCACTTTTACCATACATGGAATTACCCCCTGAGAAGCTCGGCTATTCATATACCAGGATAAAAATGTTCATTTAGTCCAGAATTAGCCGTCGAAACGGTTTGAGCTCAGCCATCGGGGTCATACTCGTTCCTATATATATATATATATAGGAACAAGTAAGACCCGACGGCTGAGACTCAAGCCGTTTCGACGTTATATATATATATATATATATATCGTTTCTGAATTTGTTTAGCAAGATTCTTTATCTGAAAACGTGTGTTGAAACCGATATTGTTATACTTTGGGAGGGTCATGTTGTTAACAATAAGAAACACACGCACCAGTTGCTTTCACTTCAATTTATTATAATAAATTTATAAATTTAGGAATTTATAAATTTCCGGTTGGTTGGTTGGTTGGTTACACAACCAGATGGTTGTTTATATATTGTCAAAGTTCTTTCGTCACACATTCTGTGACCTCTTCAGTGACTGGGGATTCTTTTCTTTGTTTTTGTGCCTCTCCTTTGTTCTGTCCTACGCCATTTTGTTTCTGTGTGTGTGTTGTCTGCTCAGTCTGCGCATGCGCCACATCCGGATGTCTGTGTGTGTTTATAATCGTTTATTTATTTGTTTATTTACATGTTACAGGTTGGTTGTTTGTTCTATGTGCGTGTGTGTTTTCATTTTGTCCTTAATTGTAAGTTGTGATGTTGCTGTTCCACTCGTTTTCTATTTAATTTTGGTTGTAATTCTTTTATGTTTATTGCCTCTGTGATTTGTCTAAACATTGCGTCTTTTCTGTGTGTAGATTCTATTTTTATTTCTATGTTCTCTGTTTTACCCTTATGTTCTATTTTAGCATGTTGGTAGAGTACAGATGATTCTTTACTATTTTGAAGGTCTCGCCAGTGTTCATTTATCCGTTCCCCTACACTACGAGCTGTCTCACCTATGAACACTATATTTTTGTCTCTACATTGTCCTTCAGTACAATATATAAACAGCCATCTGGTTGTGGAACAAACCAACCAACCGGAAATTTATAAATTCCTAAATTAATAAATTTATTATAATAAATTGAAGTAAAACAACTGGTGCGTGTGTTTCTTATTGGCAACATGACCGTCCCAAAGTATAACAATATATATATATATATATATATATATATATATATATATATATATATATATATATATATATTAGAAAGTGAGGTTTTTTTTACAAAATGAAAAATAACCGAGGTGTCCTACACGAGTGAAAGTATAAAGAAAAAGAGATGAAATCGAAAATGCAACTGAAGTCTTATTTTTTTTTTAAATATATATATTTATTTGGTTCCTTTACCGGTTTCGCAGTTCTTCTGCTTTTCAAAAGGTGAGTTGAGATGGAGGGTCTGTGGTTTTTCCACAGACCCTCCATCTCAACTCACCTTTTGAAAAGCAGAAGAACTGCGAAACCGGTAAAGGAACCAAATAAATATATATATTTTTAAAAAAAATAAGACTTCAGTTGCATTTTCGATTTCATCTCTTTTTCTATATATATATATATATATATATATATATATATATATATATATATATATATATATAATATATATATATCATATATATATATAGAAAGAGAGAGAGAGAGAAAGAAAGAGAGAGAGAGAAAGAGAGAGAGAGAGAGAAACACACACACACACACATATATATATATATACATATATATATATATATATATATATATATATATATATATATATATATATATATATATATATTGAGTGAGTGTAAAAGACAAAAGGTCATTATTGAAAGTCTCTAGATTTCGCAAAATACATAATATTTTTTATTGGAGAACGTAAGATATTTTTCCGCAAAAATTTGATTGCACTGTTTGGTTACCACTTAGTCATTATAAAAATTAAATGATGCCATTCTATATGTAGGTGGGCCCTCTTCATGTGGCAACCAATAATTTTAGACCTAGTCCACCACTATGTATATATATATGTGTGTCAGTTAGATTCAAACATACAATGATTGGCATCATATATATATATATATATATATATATATATATATTAGTAAACGGAATAGAAAATATTGACAAATTGTTCACAGTGAAAAATAGTTTAATTAGGAATAAGTGAGAATTAGTAATAGTATTGCTTAGTATTCAGTTTTGGTTTTAAGTTTTACCGGTTGCGCATTTCTAATGCTTTTCAAAAATAATTTTGAGATAGAGCGTTCGTGATATTTGCTCTGATCTGATTAGTTTTGGGAATTCTACCTGTTTTTATGTTAAAAAAGTGGCTCCAGCGGTATTAAAATAAACCTCCAGCTAGGGCGATACAATAACTAAAATAAGTTATTGGGATACCTAATTGCAACAAAACATCTCGCCATTTTTTATTCATATATGCTTTCCCCTTCGCTGTGACCTGTCTTTTTTCTCTTCCCTTACTGCTATCCTCTTTCTCTCTCCTCCTTCTCTCTCCTTCTCCCTCTTACTTTCACTCACCCGCTCTGCCAGTCACCCTCTCTCGGCTAGCCTCTTCCTCGCACTTTCACTCACTCACTCTCTGCTACTTTCCCTCTCTCTCACTTCCTCCATCGCCCCACACCGCACGCGATCCTTTTCCTCTCTCACATCCGTACAGCTAAGATGTGTCTTTACCTCCTCGTCAAAATTCGCCCGTTCTTATGTTCGAAATGAATTATTGACTTGACTTTTTTTCATTTTTTCCCCTCTTTACGTTGCCTCACCCTCCGTGTCTGTTTACATGTCTTTCTCTTTCTCAACCCAACTCTTTTTATCCCAATAACTTATTTTCGTTATTGTATCGCCCTGGGTGGAGGTATACTGTCTTTAATGACAAGAAATACCTATGAAGGCTAGTAGACAACTGATGAAGGATATTCCTAACTTCTATTTCTAATTCTTCATTTATTATATATATATATATAATTGTCTCTACTTTAGGCACAAGGCCAGCAATTACCCAGTGCATTACTGGGTAATTGCTGGATGAGACCCCGTAAGGATGAAAGGCAAAGTCAACCTCGGCGGGATTTGAACTCAGATCGTAAAGGGATGTAACTATGCTATAATGCCAATCATTGTATGTTTGAATCTAACTGACATGCAAACACATATATAGGAATAAGGTAAACCCAAATATCACAAGAGAGAGAATTTTGAAAGTAGGTTTATAAATATGAATTTTCATAAAATGTTCGTACTTGTCTCTGTGGCCTGGCGGTAGGTAGTAGAGACGTTGGAGTCACTGGACTTGGGTTCAATCCTGGTCAAGAGATACATGTAATCTTTTTCAGTTTTTATTTTACAACCAGTAGAAAAAAACTGAAAAGGTTATATGGGAATCCTACTCCTGACCAGGATCGAACTTCAGACCAGGATCGGCACCATCTATGATACATCCAACTTGGCCACCGACACAACTACAATGGTTCAATGAAAATTGAAAATTATAAACCTACTTTCAAAATCAACGTTAAAAAGATGTGGTGTCGTTCATGGCTTTCCTAGAGCTATTAGTAATATTTAGGGTCGACTTCTGGTCTTTATTGAAAGCCTCTGGATTTCGCAAAATACATAATATTTTATATTGGAAAAGGTAAGATATTTTTCTGCAAAAATTTGATTGCACTGTATTGTTTCCACTTATGTATTTTTTTGAAATGTTATTTATTCATTATAAAAATAAAATAATAGCATTCTATATGTAGATGGGTGCCTTTCATCTCCTGGCAACCAATATTTTTAGACCCAGTCCGCCACTGTATATGTGTGTGTGCGTGTGTGTGTATGTGTGTGTATGTGCGCGTAAGAAACAATTTAAAAACACAATGATCCAGAAGTATTGACTATATACATACAGGCAACGTTTACAATAAAAAATGATGTATTTTTTTCTCTGGGAATATTTACTAACATTTAAAGAGATGAAAAACTATATGAATAGAAAAACTATATAAAATAAAATTCTATATGACAACTATTGATAATAATATGTATAGGCCTGTGACGAGCATAACTTCCACATGAACAACTATATTATAACCAGCAACCGCCGCAACCACCACCAAAATCACCACTACCACCAACAACAACAACAACAACAACACCAACACCAACAACACCAACAACACCAACACCAACAACCACCACCTCCAGCAGCAGTAGCACCACCATCATTACCACCACACACTACAACAACAACCACCACTACCACCATTATTACTACTACTACCACTACCACCACCACCACCAACTACAATAACAACAATATCAATTACAACAAGAAATATGGTCGTCTGCAACTCCACTGCCAGCAACAGCAACACTACCACCACTGCGTCAGCCTATATTACAATGCTTCTCTCTGACCTGTGATGACTTGGCTCTTTAGAGGCGGCTTTTTCTCGCCTCGTCGTAGCTACATGTCTGCGTTGTGGGAGATTTTTAAAATTTGTTTAAGCTAACAGTTACACCTATTGCTCCATAACCCTTAGTAGCTTATTGTTGTTGTTCCGGAGTTGCTTATTCGTGCGGTAGAAGCCAGGTTACATCGACTTGTTCTCTAGCAGAACATCTCTGCCGAGATGTATCTTTTAATATGAGGATACAAATGTACAACGTAGCTACCGTAATGATTGTGGTAAAAGTGTTCAGAATAAATGACAAAATACGTGAATACTCATATATTTTCAAATGCATACAAATATACATACAACATATATACACACACACTCAGGCACACACATACACGCATACACACACACACACACAAATATATATATATATATATATATATATATATATATATATATATATATATATATATGTATAAATATGATAATAAGGGCGCTGCGGAGTTGCAAATGGGCTACATATGAAAAAAGTTTGTCCTTCATCAGTGATCTTCCAACTATCATAGGCATTTCATCGCTTTAAAGACCATATACCTCCGGTTGATGCGAGCAACGGCTAAAAAAAGTCGTTGGGACACGTAAATAAAGGGGACGCGAGGGTAAACAAACAAAATGGTGAGGCAACAGAAGGTGAGGAAGAAGGAGACAAGTCCCAGATTTCTATGAATGTTCGGTGAAATCGTGAACGAGAGAATAAAGACCATCAAACCTGGTTGAAATGTGAGCAAGGAAGGAATTTCGCACAGGTCTAACGGGAGGAAGAAGGGGTCTGCGAATTCGGTAAACATAAGTTCTGTGAAATCGTAGACGAGAGAGAAAAAATTCCGACCAGCTTGGCCGAGAATGTGAGAGAAAAGAATTACTCACAGGTCAAACGGGAAGAAAGAGGAGGAGGAGAGGTAGTGACAGAGAATGAGTGAGTGAAGGGTGAGGAAGAGGCTAACAGAGAGAGAGACTGCTAGAAAGGGTAAAGATACATAGAACGAAAAAGACGGTGTAGCAGCAGAGGAAATAATATGTGTAAATATGATAATAAGGGCGCTGCGGAGTTGCAAATGAGTTACATATGAAAAAAGTTTGTCCTTCATCAGTGATCTTCCAACTATCATAGGCATTTCATCGCTTTAAAGACCATATACCTTCGGTTGGTGCGAGCAACGGCTAACAAAAGTCGTTGGGACACGTAAATAAAGGGGACGCGAGGGTAAACAAACAAACGATTTCACCGAACTTAAATTCATAGAAATCTGGGACTTGTCTCCTTCTTCCTCACCTTCTGTTGCCTCACCATTTTGTTTGTTTACCCTCGCGTCCCCTTTATTTACGTGTCCCAACGACTTTTTTTAGCCATTGCTCGCACCAACCGGAGGTATATGGTCTTTAAAGCGATGAAATGCCTATGATAGTTGGAAGATCACTGATGAAGGACAAACTTTTTTTATATATATGTATATATATATATATATATATACATATATATATATATATATATATATATATATCTGTGTGTGTATGCGTGTATGTGTGTGCCTGAGTGTGTGTGTATATATGTTGTATGTATATTTGTATGCATTTGAAAATATATGAGTATTCACGTATTTTGTCATTTATTCTGAATACTTTTACCACAATCATTACGGTAGCTAACTTGTACATTATATATATATATATATATATTAAAATAACAAATTAAAGTTTAAATAAAGAATCGCTGCTTTCAACCTTAACGGAATCTTCTGGTTTTAGAAGATCCTGTTAAGGGTGAAAGCAGCGATTCTTTGCTAAACTTTAATCTGTTATTTTAATAAATATTTGCTCTACGGTTTTTATATATTTTCTATATATATTATACTTATCGGGCCCTCTTCGGATTTTAGTCTTCACATATATTATTATTACTATATATATATATATAGGAATACTCATATATTTTCACATGTATAGAAATATATATAAAGAGCCAGGACATCGACGGTTGAGCTCCGGCTGTTTCGTCAGCTAGATCCGAACTAAGCCACCAGACTGTCAAGCATCCCAGCCTCACCCGCCGTGGTCCTGAATTTGTTCATACTACCCACTCTACTATCCCAAGTATCAAATACTCTAGTGAATAATGATCTAACTGGTTTTTACTGCCTCCAATCTGATATATATATATATATATGTGTGAAGGCGTGTGGCTGAGTGGTTAGAGTATTGGATTCACAATCGTGAGGTTGTGAGTTCGATTCCTGAACCAGGCGATGCGTTATGTCCTTGAGCAAGACACTTTATTTCACGTTGCTCCTTCTACCTGGAGTTGCGACCGATAGATAGTATTAGCAATTGGAAAGACCAACGGAAACATAGTTTCCTCGGTCCGATTTGACGAAAGTCGGTCGACTAGAAAAATATATATATATAAACAGAAATAACAAGGCAATGAGGCTCGGCCTCCGGATCTGCCAGCCACACCAATGTCGCTGCGGTTCCACCGTGGACTCTTTCGGCCTCCACCCGCTTTCCTATCACCACAGTGCCGGCCGCATTCCACGCCATGCTGCCCTCAAAGAGGGCATTAGGCATGGCTTGGACGCTTCAGGCCTCCCTTCCCAGCTCGAGCCGGTGGGGCTGGATTGAGGGGACGGCAAAAGGCCAGATGGCATGACCATCTTCCCATTCCGCGGTGGCAAACCCCTCGTCTGGGATGCCACTTGCACCGACACTTTCTGCAGACGCAACCTGGTGCAGTCTGCGACTGACCCAGGTTCTGCTGCACGTCGGTCTGAGGGAGCCAAACTCCTCAAATACCGGTCGCTCTCCGACAGGTTTGCGGTCGTACCCCTGGTAGTGGAGACTTCTGGTGTCCTCGGCACCAGGGCTACCTCCCTACTCACCACCATAGGCGCTGAGCTGACAGCCGCAGGTGTGAGCCCCGCGAGTTTGAGTGGCTTTTCTAGCGCGTCGCCCTTGCCGTCCTCCGGGAAAACATCTTCTCCATTCTGTCCGCCGGGGCTGTGGGTGGGCCCCATCGCGTACCGTTGTAGTTGTTGTAGAAGAAACAGGAAGACAACTGCAATGCTATATATTATTGTTATATAAAATATTTCTATATAGCTTGCTATATAATAATTGTTTCTACTTTTGGCACAAGGCCAGCAATTACCCCAGTGCATTACTGGTACTTTATTTTATCGACCCCGTAAGGATGAAAGGCAAAGTTAACCTCGGTGGGATTTGAACTCAGACCGCAAAGGGCTGCAATTCTAAGCTGCAATTCTAAGCTGCACAGCCTAATGTCCGACTCTCTACCGATACTACCAATCTACCACAGCTTGCCATATAATAATTGTTTCTACTATAGGTACAAGGCCAGCTATTTCCCCAGTGCATTACTGGTACTTTATTTTATCGACCCCGTAAGGGATATAATAATGACCAACAACAGGCATTAATTGTACCAACCACACGCACGTTGAGGCTATAGACGTATTGACTAGTTTCAGTAAAGATGACAATTCATTAAAAAATAATAGATTTAACATCTTCAGAAAATTTAAGCAAATTAATAATTAATAGTGCTTTTGAATAGTTTATAAGCAACAAGTATAGAAAAATGATGACCTCATCAAATAAAAGAAATTATTTTAAAAAAATAAACAGGAAACATTTCATCGGTACAGTATATGGAAATGATATATTAGGTTAACGTTTGAAATAGCAAGAAGATGGATATATATATATATATATATATATATATATATATATATATATATATATATATATATATATATATATATATATATATATATATATATATATATATATAAAGTAGCGGAACAAGCGGTTATCAAACAATTCTCTAAATAAATTAAAAAACGATTTAAATAATCACCTGTTCTGTTGCTGTTACCGACGGTTTCATCATTCCAAAAGATTAGAAATCCAGAGAATTTCCAATGGAAAGAAATGAATCTTCGGACAGCCTATTTCCACACTATAAGGTTGCAAGCCTTACAGTAAGTAAATATTTGGCTTCCTGCCCAACGCATGCGGTCATTATTTAAATCGTTTTTTAATTTATTTAGAGAATTGTTTGATAACCGCTTGCTCCGCTACTTTTTATATTGTTCTGGTATCTCGAATTAGTACCATTGAACCACAAATATTATAAACAACTTGCATATTTCTACAAGTACATAGTACCTGTTGAAGTATTCATCCACTTTTATATATATATATATATATATAATACACACAGAGACAGACAAACAGAAGACAGAAACAGACACACACATACATATATATATGTATGTGTGTATGAAAATGTGTGTGTGTGTTTGCCCGAATGCCTTGGCTAATGAGTTCGCTGTCCAATCAATAGGTTCTGTGTTCGATCCCCCTGCGTGACATCTTAAGCAGATGAGATTTGCCATAGGCTCGGGTCAGTAGATGATTCAACTGAAACTAGGTAGGTGTAAACTGTTTGAAAGCCAGCCGAATGGACTATGATCAGCAACCTTATCACTCAGTTTTACCTTTCATATGACAAAGCCTTCTATAAATAAAGCAATATTTAATCGTAAATAAACGTTAAATGATATTTTCTTATGGAAATCACTGCTATTCCTGTTTCCCACGAAGCTCACACACTCTATCTGACTGTACCCCTCTCTCTCTCTCTATCTCCCTCTCTCTTT
>OZ024746.1:38579820-38622320 GCA_964016885.1 Eledone cirrhosa
GAAAGACCAGGTACCTCCGTAAAAACACTTATTAGCAAGACATACCCTTTCCAAAGACCCTCATGTATAGATAAGAAATGTATAACCTGTAAAATAAGCCCCCATATTAACTGTAAAACTAGAAATGTAGTGTATAGCATAAGATGTACTGAAGGACAATGTAGAGACAAAAATATAGTGTACATAGGTGAGACAGCTCGTAGTGTAGAGGAACGGATAAATGAACACTGGCGAGACCTTCAAGATAGTAAAGAATCATCTGTACTCTACCAACATGCTAAAATAGAACACAAGGGTAAATTAGAGAACATAGAAATAAAAATAGAATCTACACACAGAAAAGACGCAATGTTTAGACAAATTACAGAGGCAATAAACATAAAAGAATTACAACCAAAATTAAATAGAAAATATGAGTGGAACAGCAACATCACAACTTACAATTAAGGACAAAATGAAAACACACACACACATAGAACAAACAACCAACCAGTAACATGTAAATAAACAAATAAATAAATGAACATAAACACACACAGACACCCGGATGTGACGCATGCGCAGACTGAGCACACAACACACACACAGAAACAAAATGGCATAGGACAGAACAAAGGGGAGGCACAGAAACAAAGAAAGGAATCCCCAGTCACTGAAGAGGTCACAGAGTGTGTGACGAAAGAACTATGACTATATATAAACAACTATCTGGTTGTGGAACCAACCAACCAACCAGAAATTTATAAATTTATAAATTTATTATAAGTTTATTATAATAAATTGAAGTGAAAGCAACTGGTGCGTGTGTTTCTTATTGGCAACATGACCCTCCCAAAGTATAACAATATCGGTTTCAACACACGATTTCAGATAAAGAATCTTGCTAAACAAATTCAGAAACGAAATATATATATATATATATAGAGAGAGAGAGAGAGAGAGGGAGAGGGAGGGAGAGATAGAGTGAGGGAGAGAAGAGAGGGCGTGTGTTTCTTATTGGCAACATGACCCTCCCAAAGTATAACAATATCGGTTTCAACACACGATTTCAGATAAAGTATCTTGCTAAACAAATTCAGAAACGAAATATATATATATATATATATATAGAGAGAGAGAGAGAGAGGGGGGGGAGAGGGAGAGAGAGAGAGAGAGAGAGGGAGAGGGAGGGAGAGAGAGAGAGAGGGGGGGAGGGAGGGAGAGATAGAGTGAGTGAGATGAAGAGAGGGCGAGAGTGAGTGAGAGAGAGAGATTTTCTGGATCAGTCCGAAGTTCACTATTTACTACCCATATCGTAATTCAAGAGATAAAATGTAATAGCAATACTAAAAAGTATAAATTCAAAAACAGGAGGTGTATAAAAAGAATGAGAGAAAGAAAAGAGAAGTAATTATAGGTTCTTTTCTCTTTCTACTTTATCTCGTCACTATATTGTTACTGCTATTTCCCCTAGCTCTTCCCACCCTCTCTCTCTCTTTATCAGATTTGTTGTCTCCTTTATATATATAGATATCTCTCTCTCTCTCTCTCTCTCTCTCTATATATATATATATATATATATATATATATATATATATATATATATATATATATATATATATATATATATATAAATATATATATGTACACACACATATATATACATATATATATATATATTAGTAAAAAGAAAAGAAAATGCTGACAAATTTTTCCCAGTGAAAAATAGTTTAATTAGGAATAAGTATAAATTAGTAATAAGTATTAGTTAGTATTCAGTTTTAGTTTTTAGTTTTTAATATATATATATATATATATGTGTCTACATATATACATATATATATATATATTAAAAACTCAAAACTAAAACTGAATACTAACTAATACTTATTACTAATTTATACTTATTCCTAATTAAACTATTTTTCACTGGGAAAAATTTGTCAGCATTTTCTTTTCCATTTTACTAATATATATATATGTATATATATGTGTGTGTGTGTGTACATAGATATAGATATATATATCTATATATATAAAGGAGACAAAAAATCTGATAAAGAGAGAGAAAGGTGGGAAGAGCTAGGTGAAATAGCAGTAACAATATAGTGACGAGGTAAAGTAGAAAGAAAAAAGAACCTTTAATTACTTCTCTTTTCTTTCTCTCATTCTTTTTATACACTTCCTGTTTTTGAATTTATACTTTTTAATATTGCTATTACATTTTATCTCTTGAAACTTACAATCTTTTAATAATGTCTTGTTTTGCTTAACTAATGAATATTTCCAGCTCTGCGCGCCTAACTTCTGCATGAACCCAGTCACCTAGCTGCTTTCTACTGCATATTGCACATTGAGCACATGCCTTTATGCTTTGGCTTCTAACTAATTCACCAATCTCTCCTCTCCTATCTCCTCTCCTATCTCCATCTCTCTCTTTAAGATTGGTTACTCTTGAACTGTGTATACTTGAGCTCCCGTAGTTGAGCTATTTACTGTTATAATTCATCATGTTGAGCAAGCAGGAACTCAGAATCTCACTTAAGTCCATACCTATCCAGGACAGGAAGACATACCTCAAACTCCTAATACAGAGTGTCAACTCTTTCATCCGAATAATAAGATGGAAAGCCTTCCACTTTGACCGTGCGGGTGCTGCTGACGCCGGAAGTACAGCAAATAGATATGGATTTACCACCTGCAAGAAACCCCCACACAACATCCTACTGGACCCTTTTGAGAAAGATCTATTCAACTTCGTCAGGGGCATTAAATTCAAAAGGCCTGACAAAACTAAAAATCTATACACCATGACTCCTGAAACTTACAATTTTAATAATGTCTTCCTTGTGAAATTTGTGGTCTTGTTTTGCTTAACTAATGAATATTTCCAGCTCTGCGTGCCTAACTTCTGTATGAACCCAGCCACCTAGCTGATTTCTAGTGCATATTGCACATTGAGTACATGCCTTTACGCTTTGGCTTCTAACTAATTCACCAATCTCTCCTCTCCTATCTCCATCTCTCTCTTTAAGATTGGTTACTCTTGAACTGTGTGTACATATATACATGTATATGTGTGTGTGTGTGTGTGTGTGCGTGCATACTGAGTACGTTAATCTTGCAATAAATAAAGTATCTAATACTGGTTGCAGAGTCAAAATAATATTTACTTTGAATTTATCTTATACAAATAAGTTGCAAATATCTGTACACTTGTTCAACCATATTAAAATAAACGTAGCTTTATATGCAAAACCTTGTAGACGCACGTAACTCAATAATGAAAATAAAACCAAAAAAGAAAATCAAGGAAAATGGGAATAGATAGATATATTTATTTATGTATTTTATTTATACGTCCGTATAGAGCTAGTAAGCCATGGCACACAAGGAGAAGTATCTAGTACTTATTACAGTTAAAAAAATACAGAAAAAAAAACCTAGATATGCAGAGATAAATGAGTTTTAAAATAAAATGAAATTTAAAATAAAATAAAATAAAATTCTAATTTTAAATAAGGAAAGCCAACTAGAAGCAAATTAAGCATAAAACATTAAAAAAAAAGATTTTAAAAAAATGGGAAGCTGGGGAAACTGTAAAGAAGCTAAGAGGTTATGTTGTTGAATATTTTAGTAAATTCTATGAACTCAAGAAAATGTTCCATGTTAGACATATAAAGAAGGAGGCGACGTCTGTGATATGTTTTCAACTTAATCAGTGATTTGGCTGTTAGCGTGCATGTTGGAAAATTAAAACAATTATTACAAAAAAATATATCATTGTTAAAATATAGAATTTATATTAACATGATGTCACCTCTTACCTGACCAAAGGATTTTACAAAAGTGTATACAGTTTGACTGGCAGCCTGAGGCACTCTATCGGTTACGATGTTGAGTGCGTCGATAACCAGAACAGTCTTCTCTTGAAATAAACGTGCAAGTGGCTGAGCATTCCAAAAACGCGCGTACCCTTAACATAGTTCTTAGGGAAATATCCGCGTGACACAGAATGTGACAAGGCTGGACATTCGAACTATGACTACAACTCATTTTTGCCATCTGAATGGACAGGAGTAACATGAAATAAAGTGTCTTACTCGAACTCACAACCGTACGATTGTAAGCCGAATACCCAAACCAGAAGGCCACGCGCCTTCACTGTATATAGATAGATTGATACAATCATACTTACAGAATAATTTACAAATCTGTAAATGTATATTTACATACATATCAACTAGAAATTGATTGACATATATATATATATTTAAAATAAATACATGAAACAATCACAGGGGATAATTTGTAAAGTGTGTAATCACACATAGCTAGGTTGGCAACTAATTAAAGTTTAACTAGAGCTTCAAATATTACCTTTTAAAAAATTATTAATCTTCCTTGTATATTATTAAGGAAGTATATTTCACCATTAATCCGTAAAGTCACAGTAATCAAATCCTCGGACATGACTCCCTTAATTTAATTTAATTTAATTAATTTTGGGTATATATATATATATATATATATATATATATATATATATATATATATATATATATATATGTGTGTGTGTGTGTGTGTATATACATATATATATATATACATATACTCTCTCTCTCTCTCTCCATATATATATATATACATATATATATTTATATGGAGAGAGAGTAAGCGAGAGCGAGATGGGAGAGAGAGAGAGAAAGATTATTATGGATCCGATTGGCGATTTGGTATTCTACCTTTGGGAAGTCAGAAGAAACACATATATATTTAAATATAAGCATAGATACATATATGAGTGTAGCCCACCTTCAACAATGTCGCTCAATCAGTGAATGATTTAAATAAATAATTATTAATCAGAGCTTTATAAAATTATAAGTTTGAAGAAGAGGCAGATAACATTTACCTAATTTTTTCTTCTTAGTCCGGAGAAATTAACTAAATAAATAATCAACTAAACGGAGCTAAGTTTAAAATGTAAGTTTGAAGAAATGATAGATGAATGTTAACTAATATTCCTCTATTATTTAGTTAATTTCTACAGACTAAAGAGAAAAATTAGATAAATTGTATTTGCCTGTTCTTCAAACTTATAATTTTATATATATATACACACACATATATATATATATATATATATAAGATCAAAAGATGGTTAAATGAGTTCCATGTATTGTATTATGCGCATTTCAAAAACAAATATCATCATGCAATAACATTTGTCTTTTCATCAGATAAAATAGGAAGACATGATATGAAGGTTAAAAACACTTGTGGATAGTGCAGTTTTAAATCAACATATATATTATGTATACTCCAGTCCTACAAACTGGAGAGTGCTTCTTATCCGATATCTGCATTGCTTTATTGTACTACAATAAAACTCACCTCCTACATATATATATATATATATATATATATATATACATATATATATATATATATATATATATATAATGTTATATATATATATATTAGTTAATAATATAATGTTATATATATATATATATATATATATATATATATATATATATATATATATATATATATATATAACATTAAAAGTTTGAAGAGTGTGTATACATGTATATATATATATATACATATATATACATGTATACACACTCTGCTGCATACATGCAAGTGAATACTCACACTGTCTATTTATCTATCTAACACTCCCACACTTTCACACGCACTAACGCTGACAACAGTTTATTTACATTCCAATCAAATTTCTCCTACAGCTGGCCCTGAGGTTAAATTGTTAAAGAGATGTACGTTTGGAACACTTACAAATGGAAATAAAAAAGCAGTAGCCACCGGTAAAAGAAATGGAAGAAAACATAAATAACGTGAATACAGTGTTAACAATTATTACGACTAGAGAGTCGTAATATGAACCAGAGCCCAAAACTGAGAAAAGTAAAAACGTAATGATAAATATATATATATATATATATCTATATAAATATATATATATATATATATATATATATATATATATATATATATATATATATATATATATATATATATATATATTGTTATACTTTGGGAGGGTCATGTTGCCAATAAGAAACACACGCACCAGTTGCTTTCACTTCAATTTATTATATATTTATAAATTCATAAATTTACAAATCTACAAACCTATAAATTATAAATTTCTGGTTGGCAACATGACCCTCCCAAAGTATAACAATATCGGTTTCAACACACGATTTCAGATAAAGAATCTTGCTAAACAAATTCAGAAACGAAATATATATATATATATATATATATATATATATATATATATATATATATATATATATATATATATATATATATATATATATATATATATATTGGTACACTGCTCGGGCGCAGCCGATCTGTGGGGCTATGTCGAACAACTGCTGTCAAGGGTGGGACCGATCCGGTTGACCACCGAGTCTATTGTAATGATCAAGCCGCCTCCCCCCTTCAAAGATGAAGCAGAGGCGGTGTTTCTGTGCGTAATAGCCATGGCGAAAGAGGTTGTATGGTGGACGCGTCTGAAAGGACTGAGGTCAGGCACCTTTCTCTCTGGCCAACAACTGGTCCGTTTCTTCCGATATCATTTCGGAAGAAGGATCAGGATGGAGAGAGAGGTGCTGCACCCCAGCCGTTTCTATGAAAGATGGGTGAAAGTGGCGAGAATGGCCCGTGTAAATGGGCCTTCACTCTACATCAGACTATAGGTAAGGAAGATGAAAGACCAAGGGAGCACCCCTTCTCTGTGCTCCTGAGGAGAAGGGTTGCACACTTTTTTCGGGGGTGTGTACGACCCCCCAAGGCGCCTCCTCTCTATTGAGGATTTTGTTAAAAATTTTATTTTTTGTGATATCTTATTTTATTTTTATATTTTGTTATTGCCTCCTCCTTATTGAGGACGCCTTTTTGTGTAAACTCCCCCCTTTGTACTTGTCCCACTTTTGATGCCCTAGTGGCAAATAAAAGAAATCTATATATATATATATATTGAAAATTAGAATTGGTGCTCTGAAATAGCGATATATATATGAATGTATATATAGTGTATTTTGCAATACACTGTAGGCTTAATTAAAAGCATTTCGAAGACCTTACTCTATTGTTTTAGGGTAGTGACAGTCTCACTTACTTTAAATTCTCCCTTGTTTGCTGAAAATTTAAATACAGTGTATTGCAAAATACACTGTATATATGTTCATATATATATATATATATATATATACATAGAAGATCCTGGAAGGGTTAGCACTAAACTTCGGCATTGAAGGCAGGACCAGCCCACGAAGGGGACATTACTGTGTAGTGCCAAATGTCTCATCCGTCACATCGAGAATAATGACCACGTACTGCAAAAGCATGGGGTTCAAAGAACCCCTGCTTTTTAAAAGGCTACCAAAAAAATATGAGAGATCTATATGGTATGCATGCGGATGTTTTCATGAAACATCTCGATATTTTACTGACCAAGATCCCGGATGAACCCACAGCACGAGGCGAAGCACACATACGGGCAGCTGCAACAAACTCCCTTTTGCATCAATGGCCAACCATGGAAGGTTGGCTATCGAAAGTGTTGCATGGGTGGCGTTGCCCCAGAATGGCCTCTGCCCTTCGGCTGGAACTCAAATAAATAAATAAATGAATTGGTCCTACTGAATTACTGATGCGAATAGGTTAATGCTCACAATATGTACATCATGAGTATTATCCGTAATACAGTATATAAATGGTGTTAAATCTAAATAAATTCAGAATATAATACACAAATATGGTAAAGTGTCTGTCTTATAAAACTGTAAATCGTGATAACTTATATCTTTTCGTGACAAAGCGTTGTATATGTTGTCAGAAAATGGTAGACGAAAAATCAATTTTGAAAACATTTTTTCGCAGTGGAAATCTCTGATGTTCTTAGCGTATAACTTAGGGTCGGATTTCCGATCTGAGGATAACTTCTTCCGATCAACCTCGAATGTTATTTAAAGGTCATTGGCAGTGCACTTCGGCCTTTGATAGAGACATTAAATATACAGTTTTAATTTTCCAAACGTATTTCAACAATTTTTACCCGAACATTTTAATTCTTTCAATATTTCCAATTCATTTATATTACTAACAGATGTATCAGCAGAGGAGAGACAAATAAATATTTGTTTTATATATTATGTGTGGGTGCATGTATGTGTATGTGTATGTGGGTGTATGTATATATATATAGATGAGGGACTCATTTTATTACATGTTATCCATGTGCTACCTGCAGTATTTTTCTCTATATTTTATTACATATATTTACCACTGCGATTCTGTGTTTTTTCTCTCTCTCTTACTGTTCCCCCATTCTCTCTGTTTCTCCCCCTCTGTCATGTCAGTTAACTCTTCCTCACACTTTCACTCACTCACTGTTTCTCTCTCTTCTCTTCATTTCATCCTGTACACCACGAAAGCTATTTTTCTCTCTCCGCTCATAGCCTACGCTCGTGTACTGTCTGTTCTAAAAGCGCTCATATATTCACCTAGCTTATGCTAAACAGAATAATTTTTGAAGCTTGTTTCTTTCCCCTGGTTAGCTTTACACTGTTGTTCTCCTGTCTCACTCGCTTTACGCGTTTTAATTGTCCTAATAACTTATTTTGGTTATTATTGCACCGAAGTGAGGTATATGATTTTTAATGCAATGAAATATCCATGATCTTCGGCAAATCACTGATGAGGGACTCATTTTATTACATGTTATCCATGTGCTACCTGCAGTATTTTTCTCTATATTTTATTATATATATATATATATATATATATTGTGTGTGTGTATAATATATGTATATACAGGGTGTCCAAAAAACGTATGCATACTTTGATTTCCTGTACTGACAATATTTATTAGAATGCTGTTGAAGTGTGTATACATTTTTGGGGACACCCTGTAAGTATATATATATATACTTTTTTTTTTTGTGTCTGTGTTTGTGATGTGTGTGTGTGTGTTTGTGTATGTGTGTGTGAGAATGAGAGGGGTTTCCGTCAAACCCTCATTCAATCCTTTATGGAATCTTGGACCTCTGTTTTTGTGATACCTTTTTCCACATAATTTGCCCGATGCCACTATCAATATGTCTGTATGTATGTTTGTTACCAATTCCATATTTTACAGTATACATTATTTGATATGATAAGGTTTGGAAAACGCGAAATCTCGCCAGATGAGTAAATTGTACCAGTTACTAGTATATAGGCTTGGTCTTAGCTTTCTAAGCTCTGCTTCCTGGCTTCTTGTGACTCTGAAATAATGGCTACATTCTACTAGAAAATATAACGAGATAGCCATGGCTTCAATGCCTTTGATTATATGTCTATTAGGGCTAGCATTGGATTTTATCCAACAACAAAACTATCGTTGCTATCACTAGTAAAAAATAATCTAACGACGGTGCCTCTCCACGCCATCGATGTTTGTCCAACAAAAATGCAAAGGCCGATACAGCTTGGCATCAGTGACGTTGCAACTCATTTTCATATCTGAGTGAACTAGAGCAACGTGAAATAAAGTGCATTGATGAAGAACACAACGCAAAGCTCGGTCGAGAATCCAACGCACAACCTCACGATTGTAAGCTCGACGTTCTAACCACTAAGCCATGCATCTTCGCATTAGCTCAAGTTGTATTGCAATAAAATATCTTACTCCTGACACTATCAATTAACCAAGCGTAGAAGATATATAATCGGATTAAAACTTAATAATATTAATATTTCAGTGACCTCGGTGTCCAAACTTAATCTTTAATGACCTTTTATAGCAACTTCATATATCTAAACTATATAAGGTTACATCAGGTAGGTTAACTTCGAATTTCAGAGACATAAATATTTCAAAACTGAAAACAAAACTGAATTGTTTTTTTGTTTTTTTTTCGTTTTATTTTTGCATTGTACAAGTATGAATGAATACACTCGTGAGTTTGGATCATGCTTACATATCCTTAGCTACATCTAACACACAACCTCTATACCCCAACATTACATACAGAGAAGGACAGAGAGTGAGAAAGAAAAAAAGAAAGAAAAAAAGAAAGAAAGAAAGAAAGAAAGAAATAAAGAAAGAAAGAGGGCGGGGGTAGATAATAAGTATGCAAGGGATTT
Organism: Eledone cirrhosa; assembly: GCA_964016885.1. Taxonomy (NCBI): domain Eukaryota; kingdom Metazoa; phylum Mollusca; class Cephalopoda; order Octopoda; family Eledonidae; genus Eledone; species Eledone cirrhosa. The sequence goes on from OZ024746.1 coordinate 38,589,970, forward strand.
TTACTGGATCGCTAGTAAATGTTTGCATGATATTCTTATTCGACCCACCACGAACGATATTTTCTTAATTTAAGAGGTTCGCAAGATAAAATGAATAGGCTATGAATGATGTTTATTTACAATGGCCCAAGGAATTGCGATCCAAACACTGAATCCTGCGAAATAGAACCAGATTATTGACAGGCTTTATACATTATTTTCGTGTGTGTACACATTTTCATGTGGAATCGTTCAAATTTGTAAATAAAAATTCCATCACTGTGTTTGAATGTAAAAAACATTCGCTTTATATTTCTGCTTACATTGAAAAATATAATTCATACTAATAAGGAATATATTTAATCAACTCTTAGGGGCTTAATCTCAGTAAATACGTACGGAATATTTATGACTAATAACCCTTTTCTACATCCATGATGAAGTGGTATTCTTTCAAAGATGCTGGTTAAAAGACAAGCCAGAGGGAGAGTTCGCACACTGCTAGTTATGCCACGTGACTCGTTGATATTTTTTGCAATAACAATATATTTATATGTGCTACAATACTTGATGAAGGCCTCGAGTTAATAATACAATTTAAGAAACAAATCTCCCATAGGAATTGGATGCAAAACGCAGGAAGGGAGACGTGGTTTGCCAAAATTGTCATGTTCCTTGAACAATTTAAATGAAAATTCCAGTTATAGAAATAACATTTTCAAAAACAAAATTCTACGGATTTTCCCACTTTTCAAAAGCACAAGATCTGGGTATTTTGTTAATATAATCCAAGAATCAAGAAAATAGTTTTCAACTTATTTTGTATAACTTATAGCCTCGTGAGCTGGAATGGCTTTTCCAGCGCGTCTCCGTCACCATCGTCTGGGAAAATGCCTTCTCTATTCTGTCCGCCGGGGCCGCGGGGTGGCCATCATTTTCTCACAATAGTGAGACGGAGGCGTTGATTGTGGGAGTCTGGTTCTTTTTTGTTCGGACCTGGTGTATCTGTATATGGAAAAGGAAGGGCTTCCTTGTAATTATCTATGTATTAAATATACTGACTCTCACTTAACTACTACCGCCGCCACTGCAGTATTGTCACAACACCACCCCTAAAAACACCGCCACGAAAGCAATACCACCCTACAACACTACAACCAACACCACTTCAAGTTCTTTCCTATTTCATTTGATGTTAAAGTACATATTACACAAGAAGACTTTCTCTGAAGACTTCATAATCTATCAATACAACCATCATCATTTCATTTCTGCACTCTCTCTCTCTCTCTCTCTCTCTCTCTCTCTCTCTCTCTCTCTCTCTCTCTCTCTCTCTCCCTCTCTCTCTCTCTCTCTGTATCTATCTATCTATCTATCTATCTATCTTTCTATCAATTCTATCTATATCTCGTATAAGAATATATAACATTAGCACAAAGTAACACATTTTTACGAAAGGAACAGTAGGATAAATCGATCCCACTTTCTGGCGCACGTAATATATTGATTCAAAAAGTAAGATAGGCAAAATCAAGCCATATGGGATTTGTACTCCAGGTTGTAAAGAAACATAATTACTAGGCATTTTGTGTACCACTCTAATAATTCTGCTATTCCTTGCTTTTCTCTATCTAAGAAGAAAACATTATTCACCACGAAAGTAAATAAAACGACTCATATTTTACGTACGCTAAAATTATATTAATTAATGTGAAAACCTGGCATTAGAGGGTCGGACGCCATGCTTTCCAGCATAGTTACGTCCCTTTACGATCTGAGTTCAAATCCCGCCGAGGTTGACTTTGCCTTTCATCCTTACGGGGTCGATAAAATAAAGTACCAGTAATGCACGGGGTAATTGCTGGCCTTGTGCCTAAAGTAGAAACAATTATTTGAATCGGTGGTGGATTGGCAGTATCGGTAGAGGGCGTCGGATAACATGCTTTGCGGTATTGAGTTGTGGCCCTTTACGTTGTGAGTTCAAATCTCGGAAAACTAAGTAGCATACGACATTTTGTCGAGCATGTTACTGAATTTGCCATTCTCCATTCTCTCTGTCATCAAAAAGTCGGAATTTATCTCGTGTTGACTTCCCTTGGGATTAGCAATATATCGCTATTGAAAATGGCATTTTTAGAGGTACTTTAGTTCGAGCAGCCTCCATTCCTGTCAAATTATGCATATATAGCACGAATTTATGGAATTGTACAACTACTTGCAACAACAGTCCCAATATGAGTCCAGATATCTTAACAGCAAACGAGTTGGTTGTTAATGCCATAATGCCAACTGAACCAAAAAGGCTACAATGATAATATTTGAACTAATATTTCAAAAGTTTATAAATCACGTGGAAGAGAAACAGATAAGAATTGTTTAGTATAATTTTCCCTGAGTATATATATTTATCTTCATAGGAGAGCTCTCAAATCCACGCTGTGCATAAAATCCAACCTCTTATTTAAATCATAACAACAGCTAATTGTGTACCGTGGATATTAAAATATCTGATGAACAATATACTGTAAACACGAAAGGTATTTATAAATAGAACAGAAGATGTATAAAAGACAGAAGCGATTATGTGTATTTATAATAGAAGGGTTGGAATATTCAACTTTGAATGCTTCATTCTTTTTTACGGCATATTAACTAGCGATCATAAAATAGATTAAAAAATGTCTTCAATGGTGTGTAATAGAAGTATGTTGCATATTAAAATAACATAAATTTGAATATTGTTGCTAAATAGTGCAGAAAATAGAAAACACATAGAAAGTATGAAGTTGTTTATTAGTTGTACACTCTTAATATAATGTCCCTGCGAATAACGAATAAACCTCAACAATAATTCCAGCTTGCATTGAACAACTCATTTCAAGCACAACAACGAAAATTGTAAATGCCAAACTGAAGCGGCAAAAGGCTCAACACAATGTGCTATAAGAAAATCAGTGGATATTTATATAAAAACTATAGAAACAATATGTTATCTATATATTCTTTTACAAAGATATTCTACTGTATACGAGAGTAAAAAAAATGTGAATTGAAGCAAACCCATTCCATATTCCACTGTATAGAAATAAATCTTAAAGAACTCTGATATATTAACAATATGAATAATGCATATTTAATACGATATAGCAAAGAAGAAAACGTATTTGACAACGAGTGATGTTCAATCAAAACGTCGTGAAAAGATCATCTTGATTATTCGATTTATCATTTTTCAACGACAATAAAGATTTCATTCTTTGAAAAGACCCTCAGAAAATTATTCAAAGCCGTTCTGTCATATATTCAAAACTGCCTGAACATATCCATATACATATAAATATAATCATCGTGTGTTCCTCCTCCATACTATATATGATTGGATGAAATATGTGTGTGTGTGTGTGTAGTGACAGTTTGATTTAACACTACATTACCAGCTGTTTCAAGGCGTAATCATGTCTTGACTTATACATACATGCACACACATACGCACGCGCACGCACACACTCACATACACACAGACACACACACACACACACACACACACACACACATATATATATATATATATATATATATATATATATATATATATCTGTCATTACAACACCAGAGGTCCGACGAGCTTTTGATTCCAGAGTCGGGCCAGAACGAACCTTGAGCTGATCAATAGCGAAACACACGTCACAAATCAATAAACGTAATGAAGGCTTAACAAATCGTCCTTGTATTATTACATTTATACTCTGTTTAACTCTACACCTCGCTACAAACGTGAACCTAAACATCGAATGCTCACCTGTATATGTATGCGTGTATGTTGTAGTGTTGTTTATCTCTCTCTCTCTCTATCTATCTATCTATCTATCGAAGAAGGATAAGAATGGAGAGAGAGGTGCTTGGCCACAGGCAGTTTTATGAAAGGTGGGTGATAGTGGCGAGAATGGCTCGTGTAAATGGGCCTTCTCTGTATACCATCCTGTAGGTAAAGAAGTAAAGGAGAGGGGAGCACCTTCTCCATGTGCTCCCCGGGCAAAGGATTGCACACTTTTTCGGGGGTGTGTGCAACCCCCATCACGTCCCCTCCCTTTTGAGGTTATTTTCGATTATTTTCATGTTACACCCTTTTTACTCGATTATATGTAAACTCCCCCTTTGTATTTGTCCCTTCTTTTTATGCCTTTATGGTAAATAAAGAAATATATCTATCTATCTATCTATATATCTATCTATCTATCTATCTCTCTTTCTGTCTGACGTGTGGAATATCGCCGGTAAGTTTTTTGTTAATTTCTATGCAAAAAACCGATCTAATTGTTTGAAAAAAATACAACACTTTGTAGATTAACCCCCAAGCTGAATTGTCAACTGGGTGGTAATCCCATTTTTCGCCCCTGTAGGGGCGAAAATTTTATTTAAAAGTTTGTCTTAAAATATCAAATTTTACAAAGTAAAAAAAACTTGAGCAACACTAGAACGCTGGAGAACGTTAATAGTGAAAAGAGAGAGAAAGAGGCAGATATTAACGTTATATCTGCTTCTGCTGCTATGGACGTTGCCATAGATACTGTCACAAAAGAAAAAAATATATCAACATTTGAAAATGTTACAATTTCTACCGCCGAAGCGGAGAAAAATCACAATAACACACGGGAAAACACGGCAAAAAAACCCATTGACATACATACACATGAAAAAGACATCAACAACTCTACAGATACATCTACACATAAAATTTCCAACAACGATAACATCATTATCAACAACAACATCACACAAAAAAAGAAAATGTCTTTTGCTGACACAGTCAACAAGAAACAAGATTTTATAAATCTTGATATCTCCAACGCAAGAGATATGCTCCAGCAAGGGAGAAAATTTGTAACTTTCGAAGAAAGAGGTGGGTTTAGAATTAACTCACCCCTTGAAATAAAGGAAGACACAAACCGCCGATCAGTCACTTTTAGGACTGTGTCAAATTCGTCAAGAAAACCGACATTTGTTAATCAGTCAGATATAGAAGATTCTTTCAAGGAGATTCTAGCAAATGTCGATTTTCTCCAGCGAGGAAAACAGTACGGAAGCGTTTCCGTACTGTTTAAAAGCGAGACACTGGCCCAAAAAAACTCTGTGACACCAATAGTGTCAGAAGCATACACCTTTTTCCCTACATACATGGGGAAAAGGACACAAAAAATAAAAATAAAAAACATACCTCCAAGCATTAACATCTGGTGGATCTTGGCTGGCTTCGTAGAGCCAGAAACAGACATAATACTTTCGATACGAAAATCCATTCGACAAAGGTGGGCGGGCACCGATTTGGAGATTCTGTTGCAAATGAAACCGGAGAGAATCTCCAAAATACCCGAAAGAGTCGTTATTGATAATAACAACAAAATAAACATTTCGGTAGAAGGAAGAAAATTTCACTGCTTTCGCTGTGGTAGCACATCTCACCTAAAAGCCTCTTGTCCACAAACACACAACAGCAACATCATAAAAAAAACGCTATTACCAACACCAACACCAAAACAACCACCACCACCACCACAAGTACAACGACAGACGAAACGAGCAACCACACCAAAACAAACAGACACTCAACCAACAACAACAGAAAAAACAGAGACAACACCCCTGAAGAACACATCCCCACTCCATCCCACTCCATCAAACACTACCACAAACACACATACCGAAACACCACCACCACCACACTACATACCCTTACCCCACACACCTGACGATGATTATTCATCGACGGATGAAGCTGCTTCTCCTTCTTTAAGTGAAGAAGAGGGAGAACCGCGGAAATCCAAAAAACAAAAAAAGAGACACCACAAAACCCACAAAACTCCAATTACCAACACCAACACACAACCACAGACACAAACAACAACACAAACAACACCACAGTCAAACACCCCCCTATCAGCAAAACCAGCACCAACACCACCCCAAACACAAGCACCCACCATAAAAAGAAAACTCCCAGATGAACAACAAACTAAAACAATACAACAAAAACACAAACAACAATACGCATACATCAACACAAACAACAAGAGTTTGATGGAGGTCATCTCCCAAAACCCCAAGGTGGAGACGGAGGGCAAAACTTTCGTCAAGGCAGAATCGTCTCCACACCTTAAACTTATAAGGGTTTCTATGGAAACCTATAAAGACCTGAAAATTAAATTTTCACAGGACGTGGGCAACCCCTGCCACAAACCCATCAACCGCGTCCTGTTGAAAGGTTTCCCCACCCCACCCAACACCCCATCCAGCACCCAAATGGAGATTGAACAACCCGATCTCCAGGAAATGAAAAGGTAAGTGCACCTTTCGTCCTTTTTCTCCAACTTTTCTTCACCAACATGGCTGGTTTACGAGTTGGAACCGTGAATGTGCGTGGCCTAGGGATGCCCTGGAAACAGGGCCAACTTTTAAACGACCTTAGGTCACACAGTATGGATGTGATAGCCATCACCGAGTCCAGAATCCACAACAGGCAGCAACTAACCCCCATCTTCGACGACTTTGAGATCTACGCATCTCTCTGTCAGCCAGGAGGTGGAGGTGGAGTGGCTGTTATGTTTCGGAAGAACCTGGACGTCGGAGTACAGCAAGTACACTTGGACCCGGAGGGTAGACTGGTAGTCCTAGACGTGAACAGTATCGGAGGTGGAGCCTTCAGACTGGTGGCCGTTTATGCCCCGACCGGGCAATCGCAATCACGGCCAGACTTCTTTAAGCGTCTAGAGTCTTTTCTGGGAACGTCTCGCTCCTTACTTTTAGTGGGGGACTGGAATGGTATCCTAGATGCACGATGGGACTATGTGGGAGTATGTCCCAGTAGAGCGGGGTGCAACAGCCTCAAAACTTTAATCGGCCAATTCCAACTGGCCGATAGGTATCGACTGGATTTCCCGACTGCACCACAGTGGACGTGGGTAAACCGCAGTGGGACATCTAGATCGTATTTAGATAGGTTCTTCATTAGAGAAAGGGACAAGGATATGTTAAGCTGTCCACGAATGCACATGGTTGCCTATTCAGATCACAAGTTAGTCGTCTGCTTAGTCAACCGTGATAGAATACATAGACAGGGTCCCGGATACTGGAAGCTGAACGTGTCGTTGCCGGCACGTAAAGCTTACAGTGAACGGATAAGTAAACTAGTCAAGCAACAGTTAACGGGAGCCATCGTCAACAATAGATGGTGGTACTCTCTCAAGAAAGCAATTAGAATAGAATCGATAGGGTATAGCAGAGAGTTAGCCTTAGAGAAAAACAGAATAGAAAGAGAACTAGTAGCCAAGGTAGAGGAGGCACTTAGAAGTGGCAACGCGGCTAGAGTGTTAGCGTCGAGAACGGCACTGGACCAGTTCTTCGATGCGAAACACGAAGGCTGCGTGGTCAGAAGCAAAACACGTGCTCTAGGAAACGAAGGAGCGAAAGCTGTCAGCTGGGCCCGAGTGGCGGAGGCAAAAATTGGCAACAAGTCCACGATTCGGTCTTTGAAAGACCAAAACGGACGCGTGCTACTTGACCCCAAGCAAATGTGCGCGGCCTTTCAGCGGCACTTTGCGCGACTGTTTGAGCAGAACGACGGTGAGCCGAACGGGGCAATGGACTTTAGTTCATACCTCGACGGCCTGCCGCGTCTCTCGAACACGGACGCCGAGTTCTGCGAAAGACCGATCACGGACACTGAGATACGGGACGCTCTGGGCCGCTGCGGGAAACGCAAGTCACCCGGTCTAGATGGTCTACCCTACGAATTTTACATAGGCATGCCGGACTTGTTCTCTGGCGTCCTCGAAGCCGTCTACTGCAATTGGCAGCAGAACGGGAGAATTCCCAGTTCTGCAGGCAAGGGCGTAGTAACGCTGATCAGGAAAGACGAGAACAAGGGGGACGAAATTAACAACTTCAGGCCCATAACTCTGCTCAACACAGAGTTAAAGATTTTGGCCAAGGTGCTAGCGACGAGGTTGGCGCTTGTCGTCGAGAACCTGGTAGGGAAAGCGCAAACGTGTGCAATCCCGACCAGGTGCATACACAACAACCTCCACCTCATGCGATACATCATAGAGAGGGTGGGTAGTAAACCCGGCTTCGGTGGGGCTCTGATCAACTTGGATCAGTCTAAGGCATTCGATAGGGTCGACCATCGATACTTGGAAGCGGTTCTCAAGGCGGCCGGTTTCGGTCCCGTGTTCAGAGGATGGATCGAGGCGATGCACACCAGCATCTGCTCGAGGGTCAAGGTGAATGGCTACCTATCGGAGCCGTTCGCAATCACGCGTTCCATTCGACAGGGATGCCCTCTCTCCTCCATTCTGTATGTATTGACTCTAGAGCCACTACTGCGGAAATTGGAGCTGTTGCAGGGCATCCCCCTAGAACCGGGACTGTGCAAAGCGGCATCGGCTTATGCCGACGACGTGACAGTAATGGTGTCGAGCACCTCGGAAATCGGGGTGATCGGCAACATACTGAAAGAATACGAAACGCTGACGGGAGCAAAACTAAACCCAGACAAGTCTGTCGGTTTGCAACTCGGTACGTGGAGAGGCAAACCGATGACATCCGACAGCGTCGTTGGACGCTGGACGGACGGACCGGTGAAATTTCTCGGGGTCTGGTTCGGTCCAGACCTCCAGGTGGAGAAAAACTGGAACGAGGTCACGGCCAAGGTGTTTGCACTCACTCAGAAGTGGGCAGAGTGCAAACTGTCCTTGAAAGGTCGAGCGGAGGTGGCGAACACTTTCATAGCGTCCGTCATCTACTACCGCTTGACTGTCGTGCCTTGTCCCCGTGAACACCTCGCCAAGATGGAACGCATGCTCTTCCAGTTTCTGTGGAAGAAGCAGGCTCCGCTGGTGAGGAGATCCGTCTGCTGTCAGCACCCTTCCAACGGAGGGCTGGGAATGCCGTGGCTGATGATGCGCAAACATGCGCTGAGGCTGCGGCATCTCCAGGTATTCCTCACCGACCCCCAACCGGTGTGGGCACCGTTTGTGAGACAGGCTTTCCCACAGCTCGTCTCGCTAACGGAGCTGCAGTCCTGGGTGAAGAAAAGACCGAAAACGATGGGCGCCTGGCACATTGAATGCGCTCAGGCGCTCACAGTCCTCTGGCAAGTGGGCGCAGCAATCAGTGGAGACTCCACTTCGACATTCTATAGAGGGATTGTACGTTACAAGGGCGACGACGTGCTCGGAGAGACTCTGGGCGTCGAAGACGATGAGCTCACCAGTATGTTTGGTAGGACTTTCCGCCCGGGACCTATGGACAACTTCCAGAGGTCCCTGGCCTGGCAGTGCTACCGAGGAGCTCTACCGGTTCGTGACAAGATCTACAGGCACGGACGCCCTGGCAGGGATCCTTCCAAGAGGACGTGTCCAAGATGTGCGCAGGACATTGAAACAGTTATGCACGCAATTGTACACTGCCCGGGCGTAAGCGACCTGTGGAACTATGCAGAACAACTGCTGTCGCGTATGGGACAAATACAGTTGACTGCCGAGTCCATAGTAAGGATCAAACCGCCAGACTCTTTCAAAAACGAAAGAGAGGCGGTTTTCCTCTGTACGGTGGCTATGGTGAAAGAAGTTATATGGTGGACGAGGTTGAGAGGACTGAGGACAGATGCCTTTCTCTCCGGACAACAATTGATTCCATTCTTTAAGTATCACTTTAGAAGGAGAGTCAGGGTGGAGAGAGAGGCACTGCACCCCAGTAAATTTACTGAAAGGTGGGTGAATGAACCGAAAATGGCCCGAGTGATTGGGCCTTCTCTGTTTATAAGCCTGTAGGTTGAGGAAGAGAGCAAAAGGAAGAAAGGAGCACTTGCACAACACGCTCCTTGAGTTGAGGGTTGTTCTATCGACGGGGTATTAAACAACCCATTTGTGGCGCCTCCCCCCTATTGGGGATTTCGATTGTTGAAATTGTTTGTTTTTATATTTTTTTACACGACTGTATGTAAAATCCCCGGCATGTCTTTGTATTGTCCCCTTTCTTGTTGCGCCCTTGTGGCTAATAAAGAAATCTATCTATCTATATATATATATATATATATATATATATATATATATATATATGTCTGTGCGTGTGTGTGTGTGTGTGTGTGTTTGTGTGTGTGTGTTTGTGTGTGTGTGTATAGACGATAGGCGGGACAAACAGGAGAAACAAAATTCAATAATCTGCGGCATAATCTCTATTATAACCGTAAAACTATACCTCAGTCATACTTGTGTGTGAGTGATTTAGACTTCCATCATTTCCGAAGACGATGGCTTCAGTTGATTCAAACAACGGAAATACCTACTCATGAAATTATGTTGCTGAGTATTCCACTGACACATAGAATTTTACAGTAGTTCTCAGGGAGATTCAACGTAACAAAATATGTGACATAACTGGCTCCCTATATTAAAACTGCGACTCAGTTTTGCCTGTTGCCTTGACTAAATAACGTGAAATAAAGTGTCTTGCTGATGACACTCCACCCGGTCAGGGAATCAAACTCACAACCTTACCATCATGATTCCAGCTTTCCAACTACTACACCACGCGCCTTCACAATATATAACAGCGTTTGTCTGTCTGTATGTCTGAAATATCTTCATGATCAAAATCAAAATCAAAATCATGATCATCATCATCATCATCATCAACATTTTCATCATTATCTTAATCATCATCATCATCATCATCATCAACACCAACAGCAATATCTTCATCTTTATTTTAAACATCATTGTCATCATTCTCGTTGTAATTAACATCATCATCGCCATGATATTCATTGTCCTTTGTCTACTCTACTTACATCCAAAACTATACATTTCTTTAATCCAGTTGCTATAACCGAAATTTCCCCTGTTGCATTTAATCACTTGATTTCTCTTCTGTATAGCTGCCATTGATATCTCTTTTCCGCTGCCATTTTACTATCTTTCTTTCAAATTTTTCATCCTCCAATTCAGTCCTTTACGTAACTAACTCACTCTCGTGCCATGTACTATTCTCTCTCTCTCTCTCTCTCTCTCTCTCTCTCTCTCTCTCTCTCTCTCTCTCTCTCTCTCTCTCTCTCTCTCACACACACACACACACGAGATATACCTAACTTTCTGCCTATGTGTGTGTGTGTGCTTTTCTCTGACGAGCTTCCACATCACTGCCGCTCATCTGTCGGCCGCTCACTCACCTTCTCTCATTCATTGCTCTTTGTATGTGCAGGATTCTTTTCAAATCTCTTTTATAAGTTCTCAATATAATAGACGTAAGAACATACATACACACATGCAATTATATATATATATATATATATATAGAGAGAGAGAGGGGGGGGGGGGAGAGAGAGAGAGAGAGAGAGAGAGAGACAGACTGACAGACGGGCAAACAGACAGCAGACAGACAGACAGAAGGAAGGGGAAAGACATTGAGAGAGACAAATACTGGCATACATAAACTTGAAAGGGAAAAAGATGAAGGGACATAAAGAGGCAGAGATCAGTCATGACTATTGGATATTGAGAAATTTATAGAATGGTTGGGATATGAATTATATAGTATATTGAATACCACATCTAATCATTAAATTTATACCCATATAACATCCTATCTCTGAAAGCACAAGTGAATGAAGAAATGGAAAAGACAATTTTCCTAAGGGAAACATCTAAATATTCATAAAGAATGTTACATTGACTCAAGTACGAAGGAGTACATCGTTCTATTAGATTAGTAGATGACATAGCGGAAAACAACACAGCAAATGATATAGTGCAATGAAGATATATTTTAGTTTAGCACTTGTTACAGTAAGAACAGATTCTTAACGTTTCAGGTGTTAGTCCTTCATCAGAAGATAGAATGAGAAATAAAAGAAAAAATAGAAAGATAAAGGAGATGAAGAAGATGAAGAAATGAAAAAAAGATTTTGAGGTGCAAAGAGCACGTGCCTGTTCAGTTAGCCAATTTGAGGATGTGTTGGTCAGAATGTAACTTAAATACTAGAGAGGTTTTAAAAAATAAATAATAGATAACTTTCTTTTTATTTGCCACCAGGGCGTCAAAGAGTGGGACAAGTACAATGAGGGGAGTTTACATAAAATGGCGTCCTCAATAAGGAGGAGGCAATAACAAAATAACAAAATATAAGATATAAAATATAACAAAAATAAATTGAATAACAAAATTCTCAATAGAGTGCAACCCTTCTCCTCAGGAGCACAGAGAGAGGGTGTTCCCTTGATCTTTCATCTTTCTCACCTACAGTCTGATGTAGAGTGAAGGCCCATTCACACGGGCCATTCTCGCCACTTTCACCCATTTTTCTTAAAACCGGCTGGGGTGCAGCACCTTTCTCTCCATTCTGATCCTTCTTCCGCGGAAGGTATGTAGGTATATAGGTAGGCAAACAGATAGACGGATAGACAGATAAACATACAGGCAAACAGATAGATAAATAGATAGATAGATAGGTTGGTAGGTTGTTAGGTAGGTAGGTAGGTAGGTAGGTAGGTAGGTAGGTAGGTAGGTAGGTAGGTAAGTAGGTAGGTAGGTAGGTAGGTAAGTAAGTAAGTAAGTAAGTAAGTAAGTAAGTAAGTAAGTAAGTAAGTAAGTAAGTAAGTAAGTAAGTAAGTAAGTAAGTAAGTAAGTAAGTAAGTAAGTAAGTAAGTAAGTAAGTAAGTAAGTAAGTAAGTAAGTAAGTAAGTAAGTAAGTAAGTAAGTAAGTAAGTAAGTAAGTAAGTAAGTAGGTAGGTAGGTAGGTAGGTAGGTAAGTAGGTAGGTAGGTAGGTAGGTAGGTAAGTAGGTAGGGAGGGAGGTAGGTATGTATGTAGGTAGGTAGGTAGGTAGGTAGGTAGGTAGGTAGGTAGGTAGGTAGGTAGGTAGGTAGGTAGGTAGGTAGGTAGGTAGGTAGGTAGGTAGGTATACAGACGAAGAGACAGACAGATAAATAGTTAGATAGATAGATATGTTTCTTTATTAGCCACAGGGGCACAAAAGAAGGGGACAAATACAAAGGGGGAAATAGATAGATAGATAGATAGATAAACATGTGAAATGTTTCTAGTTAAAACCAATAAGGCCATTATTCCATTTAGTAATATATATTTACGATATGTAGAGCGTAAATATAAGGATGTTCGGCCCTACGGCTAAATATAGTACGGTTGCCTGTAGAATGGGAGATTTGTTTATGTGCCACAGGCCAAACTGTATGCTTTCCGCCACAAGCGGATGATATGACCAGCTTCTAAGACTACTTTTCATAGTTAAAAACCTACATTGAAGCTGATAATTTTAAGCTAACGTATTTTCAGTACACACACATACATACACACACACACACACACATATATATATATATATATATATATATATATATATATATATATATATATATATATATATATATATATATATATATATATATTCATATTTATATGCATATATACATACAAGTATATTCAAATATATATATATATATACATCACCTTGATCACCTTCACCGACCAGTTTGTCGGGCGCCAATCGGCGCCGTTGGTCACAGCACGTCGTGTGGTGTTTTAGCCATAAGATAACGCCATCCCATTCAGTGGCTGGGCGGGCAGGCCGGTACTCATTTCTACAGGTGAGTAATTTGAACTCACTACCTTTCGATTGCAAGCCATATATATATATATATATATATATATATATATATATATATATATATATATAATAATAATAATAATAATAATAATAAAATGTGGAGAGGAAGCACACGAGTTAGGATATATATATATATATATATATATATATATATGAAAACAGGGAGAAAGAGACGATTATGAGGAAGAAAAATTTTTTTTTTTTTCCTATTTTGTTTCTCTCTCTCTTTTTTCTGGGTTAGAAAATGATTAAAACGAAATGTTTTACTTTGTGTGAAGTGTTAAGGTATTAGTTGATTTATTTATTATTTAACAATGGCATTTATTTATCTATTTATATATTTAATTATTGTCTATTACCGATTTCAGCATTTATATGCATTATCAAATGATAGTGAAATGTATTAGTGTGGTGTCGCACATGTTAAACAGACGGTACAGAAAGAATAATGTTATTTACAAACAAGGTTTAAGAAGTGAAAAGAAAAAAGAAAAAGGAAAAAAAACGTGCATAATGTGGAACGTAAAACGTCAATGTGGGAGAAAAAATAATGTTATTTACAAGCATAGTCATTGAAGTTAAGCAGATCAAAATGTGTTAATATAGCAAGAGTGCTTAGTTGAACCATGGTTCCGTGATGGAGGCAAATGGTGGACTGAGATTTGATATGATTTCCCTTTTTAGAGAGTTAATATGCAGGGGGAAGCAATTCTTGCTGGGTGATATATAATTTATTTAAGAAAAAGGATGAGGGAGGTAACTCTTGTAAATGTTTGATGGTTTGTTGCGATTTTTAGAGCATTAAGTAGTGGTTGAAATTTATTAATGAAATGTGTTTTCTTATTGGTACGTTGGATGAAAGTAGCGTTGTCTATGAATATGTAAATGGGGAAAATTTTAAAGTTTGGATGTTGGTTAAGAGCACAATTGGCGATGTGTTCACTAAATGCAATCTTTCTGTATTCCTGTATTTTAATTTGTGATTTATGGACGGTGATACGTTGACTGAGGCTGTTTTTTGTCTGTCCTGTGTAGTGCTCTTAACAACCTGAGCAGGTCAAAACATAGATAAGGTTTTCAGATGCACATGTAAAGTTGTGTTTAACTGTGAAACGTTGTCCTTGTTTAAAATGGAATGTTGAACCTTCTATTAGATTTATGCATATTCCACAGTTGGGCCTTCCGAATTTTGTTACTGTAGGGTTCATTGTGAGGGTTTGTTGGATTTCGGCTTGTGTGAAGATGTTTTTTATGGATTTGGGTTGTCTTTTGCTCTTTATGATGTTGTGTGTTTGGGTGATATTGTTCATTCTTGGGTCTCTTTTTAGTAAAGGAATGTTCTGGAGGATGGTGTCGAATGCCTCATTGTTGAGGGGGTTGTGTGTGGAGATGTATGGTAGAGTTTTTTGTTGCGGTTCATTCCTGGGTTTGGGGTGTCTATATATATATATATATATATATACATATATATATATATATATATATATATATATATATATATATATATATATATATATATATATATATATATATATATATATATATATATATATATATATATATATATATATATATATACAAACATAAATTATTGAGATTCGCATTTCGCCCCACGAAATAACGATAAACAACCTCCGAGATGTGCGGCAAGTGCTCAATGATTCAGATGAACCAGAGCTATAACAAACGTTAAAGGCCAAAATCACTGAGACGGTGGTTAAACAATCATTCGCATAGCCAAAAAAACGATCAAATAATACGGGTATTGAGAATTTATCCGGACCCCTGGAAGGTTGGTAAAATCCAGTATATGGGTTTCTGCGGCTTCTAAATAAAGTACCATCCGTTTACATAAATAATGTCAGGCTTCTGGTAAGATGATTGAACAAGGAAGCCACTTTCTCAACAGGTTTTAGTTCAATGTTAATACAAGGACTGACTATTGCTGACCCCACGTGGGGATCGGCAAGGGAGCCAACCCTTATATCAGGCGAATGAATTCAGTTGTGTATTTTTTGCAAGAATGCAAAAACATCACAAATCGAATAGAGTTCTCAACAGAAGGATTAAAATTAACCTAAGCTATTCATCAGTCAATAGAATCAACTAAAAAATCAAGAAAATTAACTGGTCAATAGCTCGAGTCTTGAGAATAATACAAACATAAATTATCGAGATTCGCATTTCGGCCCACGAAATAACGAAAAACAACCTCCGAGATGTGCGGCAAGTGCTCAATGATTCAGATGAACCAGAGCTATAACAAACGTTAAAGGCCAAACACACTGAGACGATGATTAAACAATCATTCGCATAGCCCAAAAAACGATCAAGTAATTCGGGTATTGATAATTTACCTGGACCCCTGGAAGGTTGGTGAAATCCAGTATATGGGTTTCTGCGGGTCCTAAATCAAGTACCGTCCGCTTACATAAATAATTTCAGGCTTCTGGACAGATGATTGAACAAGGAGGCCACTTTCTCAACAGGTTTTAGTTCAATGTTAATACAAGGACTGACTATATATATATATATATACATATATATATATATATATACATATGTATATATACATATATATATATATATATATATATATATATATATATATATATATATATATATATATATATATATATATATATATATATATATATATATATATAGGTTGCGTGTTGTGTTCTTGAGCATATATATATAATATATATATATATATATATAACTTTATAAATATATATGTGTATATATATATATATATATATATATATATATATATATATATATATATATATATATATATATATATATATATATATATATATATATATATATATATATGTATATATAGTGTATTTTGCAATACACTGGATGCTTAATTAAAAGCATTTCGAAGACCTTGGTCTATTGTTTTAGAGTAGTGACAGTTTCACTTACTTTAATTGTATATATATATATATGCATATATATATATATATATATATATATATATATATATATATATATATATATATATATATATATATATGGGCCCACCACTATGTGACAATAATTGTCACATGTGTAGTGTTTGTACCAGGGTTTTCAAGTCGCTGGCTGGACTAAAAAGTCACACTCGTTCAGCGCATCGGTAGGGGTTCTCCTACATGGATATAAAGTAGTGGCTGTACTCGAAACCGAGTTGGCAGCCACCATATATATATATATATATATATATATATATAACTTTATATATATATATATATATATATATATATATATATACATATATATATATAAAGTTATATATATATATATAACTTTACATATATATATATTATATATATATATGCTCAAGAACACAACACGCAACCTAGCCCAGGTATCGAACCCACTAGGCCACGCATTCCACTCAAGGCTGAACAATGAAATTAGAGGTAAAAGCATCCAACTGGCTTCCGCAAATTCCCTTCTCAAGGCTCGGGTCATCTTGAGGCTACGTCAACGACACATGATCGTTCATGTTTGCGAAGTGAACTTCTCATCTATGTTAATACCCAATATATATATATATATATATATTTCGTTTCTGAATTTGTTTAGCTAGATTCTTTATCTGAAATCGTGTGTTGAAACCGATATTGTTATACTTTGGGAGGGTCATGTTGCCAATAAGAAACACACGCACCAGTTGCTTTCACTTCAATTTATTAAAATAAATTTATAATAAATTTATAAATTTATAAATTTCTGGTTGGTTGGTTCCACAACCAGATAGTTGTTTATATAGTGTCATAGTTCTTTCGTCACACACTCTGTGACCTCTTCAGTGACTGGGGATTCCTTTCTTTGTTTCTGTGCCTCTCCTTTGTTCTGTAAAACTAGAAATGTAGTGTATAGCATAAGATGTACTGAAGGACAATGTAGAGACAAAAATATAGTGTACATAGGTGAGACAGCTCGTAGTGTAGGGGAACGGATAAATGAATACTGGCGAGACCTTCAAGATAGTAAAGAATCATCTGTACTCTACCAACATGCTAAAATAGAACATAAGGGTAAATTAGAGAACATAGAAATAAAAATAGAATCTACACACAGAAAAGACGCAATGTTTAGACAAATTACAGAGGCAATAAACATAAAAGAATTACAACCAAAATTAAATAGAAAATATGAGTGGAACAGCAACATCACAACTTACAATTAAGGACAAAATGAAAACACACACACACATAGAACAAACAATCAACCAGTAACATGTATATAAACAAATAAATAAATGAACATAAACACACACAGACACCCGGATGTGGCGCATGCGCGGACTGAGGACACAACACACACACAGAAACAAAATGGCGTAGGACAGAACAAAGGAGAGGCACAGAAACAAAGAAAGGAATCCCCAGTCACTGAAGAGGTCACAGAGTGTGTGACGAAAGAACTATGACACTATATAAACAACCATCTGGTTGTGGAACCAACCAACCAGAAATTTATAAATTTATAAATTTATTATAAATTTATTATAATAAATTGAAGTGAAAGCTTCTGGTGCGTGTGTTTCTTATTGGCAACATGACCCTCCCAAAGTATAACAATATATATATATATATATATATATATGTGTATTGTATTCAGCCATGTAGAGGGAACATTTTTTTTTTACGGCAAAACCGGCCATTCATCGCTCGTATACAGGAAACTGACTGGCCAGTCTGCTGATATGCAAATCTGGCTGATCAGTGGATCTGCTAATATGCAGATCTGACTGATCAGCCAGTCTTCTAATATGCAAATCAGGCTGATCAATCACTACTATATATTTTAGAAATATCATATATTTTCACTAGCTCTGACAGTTGGCAGGTGAACAGTGAGCTGTAGTGACGAAGGGTGATACCAAGAAACATTCGTTTACATGCCAACACAAGAGTAAAATGAAGGGTTCATTCTACTGACATGGCTTTAAAAAGAGGCTTGTTTGCATAATTGCAAACGAATCGAATATTATTATTAATATTCGAAAAACTCAGATTACATTTATATATATATATATGAGAACAAATGGTATTGTGAAAACTTGCCACAAATATTAACTCTAAAGTAGTTGGATATGTGGGGCAAATTATACTTGGAGACGGTATTGAGGCGGTGTTTGCAAAATACAAGCAAATGAATATATATACACACATATATGTATACGTGTATAAATGTGTATCCATTCATATCTATATGTGTGTATATATATACTCATATATAAGTAATGTCTAAAAACATACACACAAAAAACACACAATCACACGAACTCATATATATATATATAAATAAATATATATATATATATATATATATATATATATATATATATATATATATATATATATAAATATATATATATATATATATATATATATATATATATATATATATATATATATATATATATATATATATTATATATTTATATATATATATATATATATATATTTATATATTTATATATATATATATATATATTTATATATTTATATATATATATTTATATATTTATATATATATATATATATATTTATATATATATATATATATATATATATATATATATATATATATATATATATATATATATATATAAATATATATACGTATTTCTATAATGGGAATGGTAAGGTCTGATTGTAAATATACGTAGTTTAATCTTAGTTCTGATGTTTGTGTTTTCTTTGCAGCCTCCTTTTGCTCTGTCTAATCTCAGCAGCTTTACGTTTTATCTCTATTTTCATTTGATCCGTTACTTTTCATTTCGTTCCCTGTGTGTTTCTTTACATTAATTCTTTAACTACACACATAGACGTACGTATTCACACATGCACAAACACATATGTCGATATTTTATGTGTTAGTTTAGACTATATATTTATATAGAGAAAGATAAGTCAAACTGTGAACGTAAATACTATACATATATAAAATTATATTGTATTATATACATACATTATATATATATATATACATACATTATTTATATATATATATTTATGTATATATTTATATATATATGAGGGCGGTGGATTGGCAGTATCGGTAGATGGTCAGACACCATGCTTTCGAGCATAGTTACGTCCCTTTACAATCTGAGTTCAAATCCCGCCGAGGTTGACTTTGCCTTTCATCCTTACGGGGTCGATAAAATAAAGTACCAGTAAGGCACTGGGCAATTGCTGGCCTTGTGTCTAAAGTAGAAACAATTATTTATATATATATATATATATATGTGTGTGTGTGTGTGTGTGTCTATATAATATATATATATATATGTATAGATACAAACACACACCCCCACATACACACATATATTTATATATATATACACACAGAGTAGATAAATAGATATGTTTCTTTTATTTGCCACTAGGGCATCAAAAGTGGGACAAGTACAAAGGGGGGAGTTTACACAAAAAGGCGTCCTCAATAAGGAGGAGGCAATAACAAAATATAAAAATAAAATAAGATATAACAAAAAATAAAATTTTTAACAAAATCCTCAATAGAGAGGAGGCGCCTTGGGGGGTCGCACACACCCCCGAAAAAAGTGTGCAACCCTTCTCCTCAGGAGCACAGAGAAGGGGTGCTCCCTTGGTCTTTCATCTTCCTCACCTATAGTCTGATGTAGAGTGAAGGCCCATTCACACGGGCCATTCTCGCCACTTTCACCCATCTTTCATAGAAACGGCTGGGGTGCAGCACCTCTCTCTCCATCCTGATCCTTCTTCCGAAATGATATCGGAAGAAACGGACCAGTTGTTGGCCAGAGAGAAAGGTGCCTGACCTCAGTCCTTTCAGACGCGTCCACCATACAACCTCTTTCGCCATGGCTATTACGCACAGAAACACCGCCTCTGCTTCATCTTTGAAGGGGGGAGGCGGCTTGATCATTACAATAGACTCGGTGGTCAACCGGATCGGTCCCACCCTTGACAGCAGTTGTTCGACATAGCCCCACAGATCGGCTACGCCCGAGCAGTGTACCAATGCGTGTGCAACGGTTTCCTCGTCGCACACGCATCTGGGACAGATCTTTTTGGCGGGGTCCCTACCCGGGCGCCCGTGTCTGTAGAGCCTTTCTCGAACGGGTAAAGCCCCTCGGTAGCACTGCCAGGCCAGGGACTTCTGGAAGTTGTCCATAGGTCCTGGGCTGAATGTCCTACCGAACAGGCTGGCCAGTTCGTCCTCCTCCATGTCTAGGGCTTCTCCGAGGGCGTCGTCGCACCTGCTGCGTACCAGCCCTCTATAGAATGTTGCGGTGGAGTCTCCACTGATAACCGGATCCGCCTGCCAGAGGGCGGTGAGCGCCTGGGCACACTCAGTGTGCCAGGCGCCCAGTTTTCTCGGTCTTTGCTTGACCCAGGATTGCAGCTCGGTGAGTGAGACGAGTCTGGGAAAGGTTCGTCTCACAAACGAGGCCCACACCGGTTGTCCGGTGAGGAATACGTAGAGGTGCCGTAGCCTTAATGCGTGTTTACGCATCATTAGCCACGGCATCCCCAGCCCTCCTTTCGAAGGGTGTTGACAGCAGATGGATCTCCTCACCATAGGAGCCCGCCTCTTCCAAAGGAATTGGAAGAGCGCGCGCTCCATCTTGGTGAGGGTTTCCCTTGGGCAGTGCACTACGGTCAGGCGGTAGTAGATGACGGACGCTATGTAGGTGTTCGCCACTTCCGCCCGACCTTTCAGGGATAGTTTGCAACTGGCCCACTTCTGGGTCAGTGCAAACACCCTGTTCGTAACCTCCGCCCAGTTTTTCTCCACCTGGAGGTCCGGTCCGAACCAGACCCCGAGCAACTTCACCGGGCCCTCCGTCCAGCGTCCGACGACGCTATCGGAGGGCATCGGTCTGCCCCTCCACGTGCCGAGTTGCAAACCGATCGACTTGTCCCGGTTCAGCTTAGCCCCTGTGAACCTTTCGTACTCCTCCAGTAAGGTGCCGACCGCCTCGATTTCGGAGGCCGTCGACACCATTACTGTCACGTCATCGGCGTAGGCCGACACCGCTTTCCGCAATCCCGGTTCCAAGGGGATGCCCTGCAACAACTCCAACTTCCGCAGTAGTGGCTCGAGAGTCAACACATACAGAAGGGAGGAGAGAGGGCACCCTTGTCGGATGGACCGCGCGATTTGGAACGGCTCCGAGAGGTAGCCGTTCACCTTGACCCTAGAGCAGATGCGGCTACTGTGCATAGCAGTGATCCAGCCCCTGAAAACGGGTCCGAAGCCTGCCGCCGCTAGCACCGCATCCAGGTAACCATGGTCGACCCTATCGAACGCCTTAGATTGATCCAAGTTGATCAGGGCCCCACCAAAGCCGGGTTCGTTCCCAACCCTCTCTATGATGTATCGCATGAGGTGGAGGTTGTCATGGATGGACCTGGACGGCATAGCGCATGTCTGCGCATCTCCCACCAGGTTGCCCACGACAAGCGCCAACCTCTTTGCTAGCACCTTGGCCAAAATCTGTAACTCTGTGTTTAGCAGTGTTATGGGCCTGAAGTTACTTATTTCGTCCCCCTTGTTCTCGTCCTTCCTCACTAGCGTGACTACGCCCTTGGTCACAGTACAGGGAATTCTCCCGTTCTGTTGCCAGTTGCAGTAGACCGCCTCGAGGAGATCGGGGAACAAGTCCGGCATAGCTAGATATAATTCGTAAGGAAGACCATCGAGACCCGGGGATTTGCGTTTGCCGCATTGGCTCAGCACGTCCTCTATCTCAGCGGCCGAAATCGGCTCCTCGCAGGACTTCGCCTCCCTGTCCGAGAGGCGCGGCAGGCCGTCGAGGTATGGACCGAAGTCCACGTTCCCAACCGGCTCCCCGCCCCTCCCGAACAGTCGGGCAAAGTGCCTTTGAAAGGCCTCACACATCTGCTTAGGCTCAAGAATCGCCCGTCCATCCAGGTCTCGCAAAGACCGGATGGTAGATTTAGTTCCACTGTTGGCCTCTGTCACGCTGGCCCAGCTAACAGCTTTGGTCCCCTCGTTCCCTAGGGGACCAAAGCTGTTAGCTGGGCCCGCGTGACAGAGGCCAACAGTGGAACTAAATCTACCATCCGTGGAACTAAATCTACCAACAGTGGAACTAAATCTACCATTTATCTACAGAGTAGATAAATAGATAGACAGATCAACAGATAGATAAAAATGGGAAAGGGAGTAACTATGTGATTATGTTTTTAGTCTTAAAGCATACATACACATAGACAAACTTGCTCGCCCATCTATATTTATATGTGTGCGTATACGTATATGTGAATATATATATATATATATATATATACATACATACATTTGACTATATTTATAAAGAGAGATAAATAGATAGATTTCTTTATTTACCATAAAGGCATAAAAAGAAGGGACAAATACAAAGGGGGAGTTTACATATAATCGAGTAAAAAGGGTGTAACATGAAAATAATCGAAAATAACCTCAAAAGGGAGGGGACGTGATGGGGGTTGCACACACCCCCGAAAAAGTGTGCAATCCTTTGCCCGGGGAGCACATGGAGAAGGTGCTCCCCTCTCCTTTACTTCTTTACCTACAGGATGGTATACAGAGAAGGCCCATTTACACGAGCCATTCTCGCCACTATCACCCACCTTTCATAAAACTGCCTGTGGCCAAGCACCTCTCTCTCCATTCTTATCCTTCTTCCGAAGTGATATCGGAAGAAGTAGACCAGACTATGGCCAGAGAGGAAGTTGCCTGACCTCAGACCTTTCAATCGTGTCCACCAAACAACCTCTTTCAACATGGCTATTACGCACAGAAAAACCGCCTTTGCTTCCTTTGTGAAGAGGGGAGGCGGTTTGATTGTCATCACGGACTCGGCGGTCAATTTAATCGGCGCCACCCGCGACAGCAGTTGTTCGGCGTAGCCCCACAGATCAGCCACGCCCGGACATTGCACCAATGCGTGCGCTACGGTTTCTTCGTGACGCACGCATCTAGGGCAAATCTTTTTTGAGGGATCCCTGCCCGGGCGCCCGTGTCTGTAGAGCCTCTCTCGAACGGGTAGAGCCCCTCGGTAGCACTGCCAGGCCAGTGACTTCTGGAAGTTGTCCATTGGGCCTGGGCCGAAAGTCCTACCGAACAGGCTGGCCAGTTCGTCTTCTTCCATGTCCAGCGACTCTCCAAGGGTGTCATCGCCCCTGCTAGCCACCAGCCCTCTATAGAATGATGAGGTGGATTCTCCACCGATGGCCTGGCCCGCTTGCCAGAGAGCCCTGAGCGCCTGAGCACACTCAGTGTGCCATTCTCCCAGTTTTCCGGATCTTTGCTTGACCCAGGACTGTAGCTCGGTGAGTGAGACGAGTCTCGGAAAGGCTCGTTTCACGAACGGAGCCCACACCGGTTGACCAGTGAGGAATACCTGTAGGTGCCGTAGCCTTAATGCGTGCCTACGCATCATCAACCACGGCATCCCCAGCCCTCCTTTCGAAGGTTGTTGGCAGCAGATGGATCTTCTCACCATAGGAGGACGCTTCTTCCAAAGAAATTGGAAGAGCATGCGTTCCATGGTGGTGAGTGTTTCCTTAGGGCAAGGCACGACAGTCAGGCGGTAGTAAGTGACGGACGCTATGTAAATGTTCGCCACCTCCGCCCGGCCTTTTAGGGACAGCTTACACTTGGCCCATTTCTGGGTTAGTGCAAACACCTTGTTCGTAACCTCGTTCCAGTTCTTTTCCACCTGGAGGTCCGGTCCAAACCAGACCCCAAGCAACTTTACCGGGCCCTCCGTCCAGTGTCCGACGACACCGTCAGGAGGCATCGGTTTGCCTCTCCACGTTCCGAGTTGCAGCCCGATGGACTTTTCCCGGTTCAGTTTCGCTCCTGACAACCTTTCGTACTCCTCCAGTAAGGTACCGATCGCCTCGATCTCCGAGTCGGTTGATACCATTACTGTTACGACATCGGCGTAGGCCGACACCGCTTTGCTCAATCCTGGTTCCAGGGGGATACCCTGCAACAACTCCAACTTCCTCAGTAAAGGCTAGAGAGTCAATACGTACAGAAGGGAGGAGAGAGGGCACCCCTGTCGAATGGATCGTGTGATTTCGAACGGCTTCGAAAGGTAGCCGTTCACCTTGATCCTAGAACAGATGTGGTTGCTATGTAGGGCAGTGATCCAGCCTCTGAAAACAGGACCGAACCCAGCCGCCGCTAGCACCGCATCCAGGTAACCATGGTCGACCCTATCGAAGGCCTTAGGCTGATCCAAGTTGATCAGGGCCCCACCGAAGCCGGGTTTGTTGCCAACCCTCTCTATGATGTGTCGCATGAGGTGGAGGTTATCGTGAACGGACCTGGATGGGATAGCACATGTCTGCGCATCTCCCACCAGGCCACCCACGACAAGCGCCAACCTCTTTGCTAACACCTTGGCCAAAATCTTTAACTCTGTGTTTAGCAGGGTTATGGGCCGAAAATTATTTATACTATCCCCCTTGTTCTCGTCCTTCCTCACCAGCGTGACTACGCCTTGGCTACAGAACAAGGAATTCTCCCGTTCTGCTGCCAATTGCAGTAGACCGCTTCGAGGAGTTCGGAGAAGAAGACCGGCATTGCTAAATAAAGTTCGTAAGGTATACCATCGAGACCTGGAGATTTGCGTCTGCTGCATTGGCTCAGCGCATCTCCGATCTCATCAGCCGAGATTGGTCCCTCGCAGGACTCTGCCTCTTTGTTCGAGAGACGCGGCAGGCCGTCGAGGTATGGACCGAAATCCACGCCCCGGCCCGGACCCTCGCCTCCCCCGAACAATCGGGCAAAGTGCTTTTGAAAGGCCTCGCACATCTCCTTAGGCTCCCGGATCACTCGTCCATCTTCGTCTTGCAACGACCGGATGGTGGATCGATTTCCACTCTTAGCTTCTGTCACGCGGGCCCATCCAACGGCTTTGGCCCCCTCATTACCTAGAGCACGTATTTTACTTCGAATGACGCAGCCTTCATGCTTTGCATCGAAAAACTGGTTCAAGGCCGTCCTCGATGCCAGCACTCTGGCCACATCTTCGCTCTTGATTGCCTCTTCTAATTTACCTGTTAATTCTTTCTCGTTTCTATTCCTATCGGCAGCTAACATCTTGCTATAACTTATTGATTCTGTTCTAATCTCTCTTTTGAGAGATGCCCACCATCGGTTGTTGACGATTGCACCCGTCAAACTCTCCTTAACTAATCTGCTAATCCGGTTTCTGTAAGTCTCTTTTGCCGGTAAAGACAGATTAAGTTTCCAGTAACCGGGACCCTGTCTATGTGTTTTCTCGAGATTGACCACGCAGGTCACTAATTTGTGATCCGTGTAGCCAACCGTGCGCATTTCTGGACAGCTTAATATGTCCCTATCCTTACTTCTAACTAAGAATCTATCTAAGTACGATCTAGATTGACCACTGTGGTTTCTCCAAGTCCAGGTAGGCACAGTTGGAAAATCTAGTCGATATCTATCGACCAAGTTAAAACGGTCGAGTAACCCCTTGAGGCTGTTACACCCCCTCTATTAGGACATGCTCCTGCATAGTCCCAACGTGCATCCAGGATGTCATTCCAATCCCCCGCTAGAAGCAGGGAACGCGACGTTCCCAGAAAAGTCTCCAAACGTTGGAAGAAGTCGGGCCGTTCAGCTCCGAAAGGGGAGTAGACGGCGACCAGTCTCAAGGCCGCACTTTCACTACTGCCAACGTCTAGCACCAACAAACGACCCTCCGGGTCCGAGTGCACAACCTGTACGGCAAGACCCAGGTGTTTTTGCAGCAGTACGACAACCCCACCCCCACCTCCAGGTTGACAGAGAGATGCATGCACCTCAAAGTCATCGAAGGTGGGGGCCAGCTGCCGCATGACGCTGATTCGAGTCTCACAGATAACCATTACATTTATACTACATGACCTGAGGTCATTTAGAAGCTTTGCTTGCTTCCAAGTTGAGCCCAGGCCACGTGCATTCAAACATCCTACTCTTAACACATCCATGTGGGCGGCAGAGCCAAAGGAGAGTGTAGAGACCTACCTTTTCGCTTCCCGGGGTTCGGGTTGCACGACTTCCATGGGGTCGGGGGTGTTGGGTGAAGGGGTGTCTTGTGGTGGTGTGGGGTCGTCAGTGTGTGGTGGGGTTGGGGTGTTTGGAGTTGTGTTGGGGAGGGGAAGGGGAGGGGGAAAGCTTTTTAGTAGGACGCGGTTTATGGGTTTGACAGAGGGTGGTCCTACGTCCTCCTTAAAATCCTTTTTTAGTTTTTGGTAGAGGTTCATTGGGATTTTTATTAGTTTTAAATGTGGGTGGTTTTCTGACGAAACAAAGTTTACACCTTCGGTTTGTACCGAAGGATTATTGTATATGAGTTCATTTAATTTATTATTGTTTCTGTTGATGTAAGTATAGTGTAATGTCTTTTTTTCCGATGGTGTGAGTGTTTCGAAGAGGGGAGGGGCAGGTTTGGTTTTGTTTGTTGCTGGAGGGGTGTTTTCTGTTTTGTTGGATTGTGTTGCGATTTGGGTGGGGGTTGTTTGTCCTTGTGTGTTTTGCACATGTTTTCTTTTTTTCCTTTTAATCTGTCTGAAGGACTCCGTTTCTTCCTCCGAATTCGTTGGGTTATCTTCAGTGTTGGAGGGAAGAGGTATGTTTGCTGGTAATGTTTCCGTGTTGGTTTTCTTTGTGGGGGAGATGGATGTCACTATGTTAGACTGTGTTGTGTGTTGTGTCTGCGGTGGTTGTGTTGTTTTATTGAGTGAGAGGTTGGGTGGGCCTGTATTTTGTTTTGGGGTAATGTGTTGTGACTGTTTGTGTTGTGGTGGTGTTGTGGTTTTACTGAGGGACGGGTTGGGTGGGACTGAGTTTTGTTGTTTGTTTATCTGTTGTGGTGGTGGTGGTGGAGCTGGTGTTGGTAGCAGGGTTTTCTTTTTGTTGAGTTGGGGACAAGCGGCCTTCAGGTGCCCTCTGCCTGCACAGATATGGCAGGACGGCCTTCTCCCCTCCACGCTAATGTTTATATACCCGTGGTCCTCTAATAGGATTCTGTCGGGTATTTGGGCGATGCGTTCAGGCTTCATTTGTACTACCAGCTCTATACCTGTTCCACTGAACGCATTGCCTGTGGTTTTCCCAATGGAAATCACGTTGTCATTCACTGGATCGATGAAGCGAGCTATGAGCCAGCAGTAGTCCACATCTGGCATCATTGCATCCAGCCATATGCGTTGAGTTTTTTTTCCCATATAAGATGGATAAAAGGTGAAATTTTTCGAACGAATCGGTGACAAAGCACATTTTTTTGCCGCCGATTCGTTCTTCATGATAATTGCTAGGCTTCCATACAGTCTGTCTTTTCTTATGAAAGTTGTTTCATTCAGTACTTCTGTGAGTACTGTTTTGATATCTGCTTGAGAAGGCTGTTCAGGTTTTTTTGTACTGTTGTTGATGGTCCGAAACTTGACCGTTCGGCTTTCAATGTCTTTCGTGAATTCTTGAGGCATTTTTACCAATAAAATACCATTCTCACCTTCACTTATGTATTGTTTGGCGTCCGTGATCCTTCGTACCACATCTGAAATGTTTTCCGCTATATAAGTCAAAGATTTCTTTGTTTTCTGTGCAAATGAAATCTTGTCGTCTGCTTTGTTTTCTGATATGGTGTTATTTTCAACTGTTATTTTTTTGTTTGTTGTGTCTTTGTTTGTGTTATTAGTATTGTCATGCAATTTTTCAAATTTTTTTTTTTCGTTGTTGGAATCCAAGTCCAGATTTATGTTTTCGTCATTTAATTTTTTTTCCGCAGATTCGTCCGTTTTTATTTTCATTTTTCCTTCCTTCTCTATGACGTTAGTTGGGAAGGAAGGGAGGACTAAAGCGTGCGAGCTTACAACTCTTACCGCTGTCCCCCCCACCACTATTTTCGTTCGCTGCGTTTAACATTTCTGTTAGACGGTTGAAATTTTTTACACAAAATTTTTTAAAACAGGTTTTTCACCTCTAGGAGGGGTAAAGATGAGCTGACCCACCGCCTGACAGTTCAGACGGAGGGTCAAGCTACACAATTGTATCAAAATTAAGTTTGAACTCACAAAATTTCCTCAATAAATTTGAACAAAACTTCTGTGCGAAGTGAATGACATCCACACTGTAGAACAGACGACAGCTAGATTATAAAGAGAGATAAATAGATAGAGAGGGAAAAAGAGACAGTGAGAGAGAGTTGGTAAAATGTCAGTGATGTTTTAAATCCTCCGAGGTCGAAAAATAATAAACAATCCATACTGGGGTTAATTTGTACTCTATCTATCTATCTATCTAACTATCTGTCTGTCTATCTATTTATCTATCTATCTATCTGCGCAAGAAATCAGTTGTATTCCAATAAGGGGAGGTATAGGTTGCCCTTCGTTGTAAATTCCCCAAACATACTATATGCCAGAACGATCCCCTTACGAATCTGTCAGAAAGTAAGGTCCATATATGTGTGTGTGCGTGTGTGAGTGTGTGTATGTGTGTGTGTGTGCGTGTGTGTGTGTTAATAGGTCTGAAGACACAGTTCTACATCTCCATACTTCAATTCATTAAACAACGACTGTTATATACATTTCAGATGCGTTAGGTAACAGTTACGCAAGTGTAACACGTCTCCTCCATCAGACGGAATTTCATAACGTAGGAGATAGGCACACGCCATGCACACACACATACACACACACACACACACACACACACACACACACACACACACACACACACACACAATTTTCCCAGGTGGTATCGAAGATGTCAACAGTTGAATAAATATTCAATATATAAGTAAAGATGGTGCATGTTTATTTCATCTAGAAATGACTTTTGACTTTTAAAAGACTAGAACTTTCCTAACCTTTTTCTCAAACGGATGAAGCATTTCTCGCCCTGTAGAAGTCATTTTTGCGTAAAATAAATATAGACACATATGTATGTATATATAAAAAATATATATATATAAATATATATGTATGTATGTATGTATGTATGTATGTATGTATGTATGTATGTATGTATGTATGTATGTATGTATGTATGTATGTATGTATGTATGACAAAGGGCGGAAGAACTCATGAGTCAACGGCCATCCAAATGTCTGTAAATATGTATATACACATGTACATATGTATGCATATGTATATGTGTATATACATGGGTGCATGTGTGTGTATATGCGCGGGGACATAGAAATAGTCGGGCTAGATACCCGATCGCGCGGTTAAACCACTGGGAGTGAAGGACCCCTAGCTTTTGTCCGGGCATTCCTCTAGGAGAAGGCATCTCAAGAAACTTGGATAACTCGGATATAAAACCTGCGGCTCAGTAGTTACCGATGATGTTGATATTTTCTTCTTTTCGGGTTATAGCTACTGTCGCTCAGAGAGTGGGATTGGCTCAGTGCACAGTCTTTCCTCACTTTGAAAAATATCTTCACGTACAGGCATCGCACGATGGAATTAACTAATAATGGTATATCATGCAATGGCCATACTCGATAACGAGGGGCAGCCATCATCATCATGTATGTATGTATGTATGTATGTCAGGTCACCAGTTGGTGCTACTAGTAACATGTATCCCAGTACAACCTGTCCCATGGTCGGGTCGTTGGCGACTAAACTGGCAACCCCACGAAGGTCTCTTGGTGAGAAGGGTGACTTTGGACATCCTGCAGGACTAAAAACAAAACCTGTCAAAGGGCAAAGGAGCTCTTAAGAGTCAATGGCCATCCAAAATCACCGGGACAGATGACCCCTTAGCCTTTGTCAAGGCAGAATTCTAGGAGAAGGAAAACTCTGATATAACACCTGCAACCATGATGGTATCCGATGATGTTGACTTGTTCTTCTTTTTGGTAAATATCGTCTTGGTTAAGAGAGTGGCATTGGCTTTGTGCAGTTCCTTTGCTCACTATAAAAGCTTCACGGCACAGGCATTGCTTTATATCTGGACTTGTCATCACATGGTACCATGGGCCCAGCACTATGTGTCAATAAGTGTCACAGGTTTGTACCAGAGTTTTCAAGTCATTGGCTGGACTAAACAGTCACACTTGTTCAGCGCATCGGTAGGGGTTCTCCTACATGGATATAAAGTAGTGGCCGTACTCGAAAACGAGTTGGCAGCCACCATGTATGCATGTATGTATGTATGTCTTTGCGTGTAATTGTTCTCAACGGTCCACATAATGACGTATTATCTTCGTTTTTACCGTTCATTGACAGAGAACGTCTCCACGAACTACCTGATAGAATATTAGTCTACGACTTCATTTATACTATAAAAGTGACTTTGCCTTTGCCTGTAATTGTTCTCAACGCTCCAAATAATGACATATTATCTTCGTTTTTTTCCGTTCTTTGCCAGGCAACGTTTCCACGAACCAATATATCGTCTTCCTGTCTTCCTTCGGTTGCAACGTTTTTCGAAATATTTACTTCTGCGTTCACAGATTGATTTTTTAGTTTCAGAAGATCCCGTTAAGGGTGAAAACAGCGATTCTTTGCTTAAAATTTAATCTGGTATTATATAATATATATATATATGTTAGACACACACTGACTAACAACAGATTTTTTAAGTCTGCATGTTGTCTGACAATATATGCGAAGCTTGTGAATAAAAGATTCAAGGGGTATCGCTGGCCGTGGCGATTCCTTCCAAACATCTTTTGTAATGTATCGTCTTATTGACTAATTTCATCGTCTTATTGGCTAATCAACCAACGAGAGTTGCTCAAAAGCGTTTTGTTTGCACGTTTATTTATCGTTTCGCTTTCGAATCTCTCTCCTGTATTTTGTCGTTTTATCATCAACATATTTTTCTCTTTTTGGTAAGTTATATTGTTATTTTATGTAGAATTTTTTTAATTTATATTAACTATTTTTTTTTCAGTTCGTTATAACATGCTTAGAATATTGGTTGTATCATATTTACTTGTATATATGTCCATATTATTGTTCGTTTTATGTTAGATTATTTTATTATTATTATGTTAGATTATTATTTTTATTATTATGTTAGACTATTTGTATTAATTCAACTGTAACAATTATTATGTAAAATATATTTATTTAATATTGATTGTTTTTTGTAGTTGTTTATATTAAAAGTCTGAAAATATTTTTATACATCTTACAATAATATGTATAAGATCATTTATAAAATAACAATTATATAATCTAATTACATTACAACTATAATTTATTATTAATATATATCATATTTAACAAATAAATAAACAAATAAAAACACACACAGACACCTGGTTGTAACACATGCGCAAACTAAGCACACAACACACACAAAAATAAGATGGCCTAAGACAGAACAAAGAGAGGCACAAAACAAAGAAAAGAATCCCCGGTCACTGATGAAGTCACAGAATGTGTGACGAAAGAATTTGACAATATATATTAACAACTGTCCGGTTGTGGAACCAACGAACCAACCGGAAATGTATAAAAGAAATTTTAATTTATAATTTAATTTATAATAAATTAGGGTGAAATCAACTGCGCGTGTTTCTTATTGGCAACATAACCCTCCCAAAGTACAACACTATCGGTTTCAACACACGTTTTCAGATAAAGAATCTTGCTAAACAAATTCAGAAACGAAATATATATATATAGATATATATATATATATATATATATAT
>OZ024746.1:38624820-38627320 GCA_964016885.1 Eledone cirrhosa
TCTCAATCTCTATCCCACTCTTTGTCTTTTTTTCTATTCTTTTTTTCTGAAATTCAGTTAGATTACTTTATCTGTTTATTTTATTCAATCATTCATTCCTTCGTTCTTTTCATTCATTCAGGCATCCAGGTATATTTTCATTTCTAACTTTACTGTATTTTTCTTCTTCCGTTTTGGGGGGGGTTTTTTCTTTGCATTTCTTTTTTTAGTTGTTGTTGTTGTGCTTCTTTTTTTATTTTGTTTTTCATTTTGTATTTTTGTTCTTTGTCACTTTGTTCTATGTTCTGTATCGTATCTGAAGCTTCTCTATTATTCTTCCTTTCTCTGCAGGAAAAAATGACAGATTTGTGCGGTCACTGGAAATTGGAGAAGAATGAAAACATGGACGAGTATATGCAAGCAGTTGGTGAGCTTTATAGTTCCATTTTTGTTCTTTTCTTTATATTTACTCCCTAAATTTTTATTCCTTTCTTCGACCCTACCGACTCCATCTTTCCAACCCCTACAACCCAATACCATCTATACAACCATCATCACCACCACCACCATCAGTCTTATACCTTGTTATACGTTCGGATATTTCTTATCTTATTTATGATCTTTGCTATGTGGAGACGAGTATATGAGGTAAATTTCTCATGTTGAATGAAACTCCACACTGAATCGTATATACGATCATATGTTTTAGGGTGATAGGTTGCCGAAATCCTTAATACTTGCCTTGCTATACGTATTTAGCTCTAGCTCTTTACGTTGTAAGTTCAAATCACGTCTAAGTCGAACGTATCTTTTCTTCATCCGGGATCACTCACTATTCAAGTCCTGGAGTCGATTTAATCGACAATGAACTCCCTCTTAAATTCATGAAATTCAGCCTATGTTAGAAGTTAATAAGGACCGTGGAATGAAACGTAAGGGCACTGTAGAAAATTCTCAGTGGTATTAAGTTTCAGTTCAAAGTTCAAATCCCATAAATATCAATTTAATCGCTGTTCCTTCTGGGATACATGAAAGAAAGAAGAGTCAACCGCTACGTTTGTTTCCTTACAAAGGTGTGATCTTGTGTATGTGTTAGAATTAATCTATAATATTATTCTTATTGTCACGACATGCGTACAGCAGTTATGATCTAAGCAACCTTAAGTATGGCACGAAGTTGAAGATTTAGGTGAATTGTTTAACAAAATATAACTCAGAATATAAAGAGCCTTAACCAAACGCACTAACGATTCTACCAATCCACCGCGTCCAACAATAATAATTGTTTCTTCTTTTGACACAAAGCCAGAAATTATCCCAGTGTATTACTGATCCTTTATTTTATCGACCCCATAGGGATGAAAGGCAAAGTTAACCTCGGCGGGATTTGAATTCAGACCCTTTATGGTCTGAGTTCAAATCCTGCAGAGATTAATCAAAATATCAGTAAAAAACCTAGTGTCGATATAATCTACTTTCCCTTCCATTAAAATTGCTGGCCTTGTGCCTAATGGAGAAACCATTATTGTTATTGTCATTGTTGTCGTTGTTTGATGTTAACTTCAACGAACCTGCTGGCTTTGTTTATCGCTGTTCACTAGCTTTTCATTTGGTTTAAACAACGAATTTCCAGGATTTGGATAGCATTCTTACATGTATATATCATATAAAACTTTTTATGGGGTTATTTCTAATTAACAGATTATCGTAATTTTAAAACTAATTTATGAACTTTTAGATGTTGTTTTGGTTTGAATACATTCATACTGGCATCCAACTGTCACAACATCAACCGAAAATGTGCAAATTTCAACAAACCCAAAACACGAATTCATAAACAAACGTTTCCCCTGTACATCAACGTCCGTCATACGCACATCCAACAACATCACGTATAAATCCTTTAAGCCACCCCAACTCTTTGAATTTCTTCATATTCATCACTGAATTTGAAGTACCCATGTGTACACCCCCATTATCGTTTTCTATTATTCACAAACGATTCAACTCACACGGACGGTGTACGTGACACACTAACTGTATACAGTCTCAACATCTTCGTCACTTTATCTGTTCCTCTGAAACAGGTATCTTTCCGCCAGTCTTCCCTTCAACACCGGATTATCTACTCTTACGATTAGTATGCCTGATACACTTACATCCAAATCATTCCCTAGAATACTTAGCAAAACAATTAGCATTTCCACAGCCGTAGCATTCACACTTCTTTGCTGATAATCTATGAATGGAGTTTTCAGATTCACTCTTTGTTAGGCCTTGTACACTTTGAATGTCCTTAAAATATGTGATGGTTGATTCCGTTGCCACAAATAATTCGGGCACACTTTCTGGCATCCGTGTTCTTTTACTAAGAAGTCGCTGTTGAATTGTTCCCATTCCTGAATCAAACAGACCTCCTGTCTCTTAAACGTTAACTTGTCCTTAAAATTACAATTTTCTAGCATTTTTCACTGCATTGGAACATATCGACTGGTGATATCATCTTCTTTCCAATATTGAT
>OZ024746.1:38637320-38649820 GCA_964016885.1 Eledone cirrhosa
TGCAATGACCAGTTCAGCAGGCCAAATGTTGGCGTTAGAATTGGCACAGCATAAGTATTGTTGGCAATGTATTGTTGTATGCTGACAGTTCTGATGACCATATTTTCTTTACTCTTCTGAGGTATTCAGTTCTGGTTCTCTCCTTATTTATGGGTCCATCATATCTGACATTCTCATCCTGTCCAAGATATCTGTAGTTGTCACCTGACTGCAGAGGTTGTATTGTCAGGCCGTTCATCTCTAGATTTCTAGAGGAGGGCACAGCTCTTCCACGTTTTATTGCCAAATATGCACACTTGGACTCACCAAATTTCATTTTGATGTCGGTTGAAAATTGTGTAATGAGGTCCAATTGTTTCTTGATGTCATTGATATTTGGCCCATACAACTTCAGGTCATCAACAAAGAAAAGATGGGAGATACTTCTGGGCCCACTTCTTTGTCCACCTTGTTTCCTGAGTAGGTAAGATAGTGGATTCAGTGAGAGAACGAAGAGTAGCACTGACAAGCTATCACCCTGAAATATGCCCTTCTGGTAATGTATCTTATCAGTTTTAACTTGCTCCTTCTCACCTCTAAGGATCAAATTGGTGTACCAGTTCTTGGTCAGGCGTTCAACAGCAGCTACCAATGGTTGTGGGACTTTAGCTAACTGTAAAGCCTTAATAATCCACCCATGAGGTACACTATCAAATGCTTTTTGATAGTCCAGCCACACCACAGTCATGTTTCTGCGATTCTTTGTTGTTTTTTCCTGAATAATTTGGTTAGTTAGTAGGTGATCTATGCAACCCCACACCTCCCTCTTTCCATCAGCTTGCTCAGGTATTATGATGTTGTTGGTAGCACAGTGATCCTGTAAGAACAGGTTAAGGCACCCAGTATATAATTTATACATGATGTTTTGGCAGCCTATTGGGCGGTAATTTTTAGCAAGGGTGGTTTGGCTATTTGGGGGAATGAGGAGAGTAGTGGCAGTTGATAACCATCTGGGCAGTTCTTGTGTGCCTTTAATGGTTTCTGTAAACAGCCGTCTGAGATCTTGCCGATAGAAAGTGAAATTCTTCAACCAGTATCCTGTAATGAGGTCTGGGCCTGGCGATTTCCTATTCGACATTTTCTGTAGTGCTGTTTCCAGTATTGACCCATCTATGTCATATTGTTTTATCTGGACATGTTGGCAGTAGTCCTGTTCCAGTTCTTTTAGCGAATTAGCTTGTCTGTTGAATCCGTCATCCGTTTCCCATACAGATCTCCAGTAGCTCTCAACCTGTTCTTTTGAAGGGGTGTCGTTTACAGGAATTGAGCTTTTGCCACCGAAGCTGCGATAAACTGATTTAGGATCTCTGGCAAACAATCTATTTAGCACTTGTCGTTTATGTGCTGTTGACTTATATTTTAGTCTTTCTATTGTAGCTGTGAGTTGTTGTTTCAACTGGTGTAATTTGGAGTTCAAAGTTTTAAATTTTGTATCTCCAAATCGTCTCTCTAACTGTTTCTTTAGGTCTTCCTGGTGTCGTGTGAAGTTGCTCTCTATGTTGCATTTCATAACGACTGCGATGTGTGAGATACTTCGTCTCAGGGACAAAATTTTGGTTTTTAAATTTCGCATCCACGCTGGTTCAGGCTTTCTGTTTGTATCTTGATTGCGTGGTTTTAGATGTGTGTTATATGATAGCAATGTGACAGCTGAAACATATAACAAAACATTAAGCGTTTCAAATGTCGTTTCTACACCTTTAGATCGTATAGCCTTCAGATAATTGTCAGCTATTTCGTTCACCGCTTCCAATTCCAATTTAGTGGGTTGTCACTCACATTAAGGCTGTGTATCTCTTGAAACATATCGTTCCATGTCACTTGTAGGGTGTCCACAAGTTTTTGGTGCTCTGTTTGTTCAGTAGAGTCATGAATTTCAGCCTCGTTGTATGTATGTATGTATGTATTTATGTATGTATGTATGTATGTATATACATTGCAGATAAAAATACATATATGCATATGTATATATATATATATATATATATATATATATATATATATATATATATATATAAACACACACACATATATATGCATATATACATGTATTCATATAGAAACATACATATATATATATGTACATATATATACATATAAATAAATACATATATATATATATAGAGAGAGAGAGGGAGAGAAAGAGAGAGAGAGATACATATATATATATATATATATATATATATATATATATATATATATATAGAGAGAGAGAGAGAGAGAGAGAGAGAGAGAGAATGAGAGAGAGCGATGCTATATGAGTGTGGGATGAAAAGTTCATCCAAGATACTGTGATAGAATGACCAAATGAGGTTTATTTTTCAACAGTATCCCTAGAAAGTAACAATGCAGTTAGTAATAAGAAGAGTTGAAATGAATGCAGGCAACATTTCACAGCTCTAGCATCACTCCTTCACAGTCACCTAATAAACCTTTCAGCTGACCCATGTATATGCACAAATGTTCTCTCAGACACAGACACGTGTGTGTGAGTCTCTGTGTGTGTGTGTGTGTGTGTGTGTGTGTGTGTGTCCGTGTATGTGTGTGTGTGTGCATGTGTGCGTGTGTGTGTATGTGTGTGTAATGTAGAGAGAGATATTTGTATATAAATTTTTTCGAAGCTAATCGTATGGAGACATATAACTATTTATTGATTAGTATACACATCTTAATATTTCACCTCTGAAACGATCGTAAGACCATAAATTAATTAGATATTACACCTTGTTTCATTGTTATGTTTTTGTTTTTCTTTTCGCTGCTATGAGTGCCTGTGTGTCTGTGTGTCTGTGTGTTTGTCTGTGTGTAAACAGGGATTTGTTACCTTGCACTTTTCCTCCAAAATTTGAGGTTTTATGTTTTAAAAAGAAATTATTATTATTACATTCCGCTATTGTCGTTTTTCTTTACTCTTTTGTTTTGGTATTTTTAAGTCTCTTATCAATTTTTATATTAGGTAGATAAGAGTGGATGCTGATTGTCTGTTAGCATTGGGCTTGCAATATTGGGAAGGTTGTAGGAGAACAACATTGATGCAAAGTTAACTCTGGGACGACTACTGTTTCTGGTGTTTAATATTAATTGTTTCTACTTTAGGCATAAGGCCAGCAAATACCCAGTGCATTACTGGTACTTTATTTTATCGACCCCGTAAGGATGAAAAGCAAAGTCAACCTCAGTGGGATTTGAACTCAGATCGTAAAGGGACGTAACTATGCTGGAAAGCATGAGACATTTCGTTACCAACGAACATTCATCACATTTCTTTTCCTCGTTTTCAAACTAGAGAGCTGGCGGAAGTCCTTCACAAGCACCTAGTTATTGTTGCCATTTTTGCTTTATTCAAATTCCATTTTCTTTTTGAAGAAGAAGAAGAAGAAAGAAATGAAAATTGCATTCTAAAATATTCCTAACAAACAAAAGAAATTTAAAAACATGAAGCTTCCATAACTGTAACTTCACGTGTGAATGTCAAAACCAGAGACTGGCTGTTCAACTGGAAGCAAACCATGACACTTTTTTTTTTTTGCTATTAATTATAATGATGTCTTCGTCACTGTATTGAATAAAAAAAATCATACTTCTTTCACATTCTTTTCTCACTCACTCATCTTAATATATATATATATATATATATATATATATATATATATATATATATATATATATATATATATATATATATATACGCACGCACGCGCGCACACATATATATGTGTGTGTGTATATATATATATGTGTGTGTGCGTGTGTGTGTATGTATATAATATTCTCCCTCTTCCACTCTAATAGTTTATCCTTTTCATTCTCTATCGCTTTCTCATCTTTTGTTTGTTTTATATCTGCTATCTATTGCTTTTCCTTTTACTAATTTCCATAGAATATTTTTTTTATCTTTCTTTCAACTGTGTCTCCTCTAAAATGGCGTGAATACAGAAATAGAGTCACAATGCTTCCTCAAATTTAAGAACATAGCTCGTAATGAAATATCCGTTTAAACTTGGTTGAATTGTTTGTATTAATAATATATATACATATATGTGTGTGTGTGTGTGTGTGTGTGTGTGTGTGTGTGTGTGTGTGTGTGTGTGTGTGTGTGTGTGTGTGTGTGTGTGTGTGTGTGTGTGTGTGTGTGTGTGTGTGTGTGTGTGTGCGAGCGTGTGTGTGTGTGTGCGTGTGTGTGTGTACTGGTCTCACTCATCAGGCGCAAGAACAAAATGTTGTCCTTGCGCATGATGAGGTCATAACTGGTCTCCGAAACCTAAGGTCACTCATACATGTTATGTTTTGAATTCTAATAAATACTAAATAAACTCTCTGATACCAGATTGGGCATTGTCTTCTTTAACTTTTTATCTACAGATATCCCGCATACGAGCTCACACACGCACACTCACATACACACACCTTGAAACAAACTGCAGTTATTCATTGGAAGAGTTGAAATTAATGCATGCAAGATTTCGCAGCTATAGCATCACTCCTTTATAGTCAGCCTATGAACTTTTCAGGCCACCCTCGGCGTTGCGTAATTATTGCAGCTCAGCCCGTTCTGAATTCAAACCCCACCGGAGATCAACTTCACTTGTCAATATTCAGAGGTCGATAAAAATAAAACGCCAGTTCAGTAATAAAGTCGATTTAAACGACTTTCCTCTTTCTCTAATTGCTGGCCTCGTGCCAAAATTAGAAATAATTATCATCATTTGAAAAATTCATCAAGATTTTGTATTCTTCAATCACGAATTCGGTACTATTTCAAAAAGATTCATAAAGTCATTCAAGATTATTTTCAAGAAATTCCATATTTAAAATGCTATGTTTAATACCATAACATTATTTTGTCGTAGTGGCGGTGGATTGGCGGTATCGGTAGAGGGTCGACGCCATGCTTTGACGCATAAAGTTACGGCCCTTTCCATTCTGAGTTCAAATACCGCTAAGGTTAACTTTGCCTTTGATCCTTACGGGTTCGATAAAATAAAGTACCAGTAATGCACTGGGAAATTGCTAGCCTTGTGCCAAAAGTAGAAACAATTATTTTGTTGTAGTGTTATATTCTTTCTGAAATGTGTTTATCTATCAATGAAAACAATCTATTAATATCTTTACAGGAATGATTGTGTATCATTCTAGTTGTGTCAATTATAAATGGGATGATAAACATATTCCTTAAGTTCCATAATATGTTTCCTTCAACTAATAGATTGATATAGATGGGGTTGGGGATTTGGTTGCGTAATTGTTTGTATCGAGTTTAATAATTCCTGAGGCACAAATTATTAAAGAATTTCTTCCTCTCTTTTCCCTTTTCTTTTCTTTTTCTTTACTTTTTTTAAAAATCTAGTTCGTACATAATGTTTATCTCTATTTTCAAACCCTTATATACGGATAATTTTATTTAGGGGCACATCATTGCTTGTTGGAAATGATACTTCTGTTAGTACAGCAATAATACTAAAAAGAGCAATAATAATTATTTCTACTTTTGGCACAAGGCCAGCAATTATCCCAGTGCATTACTGGTACTTTATTATATCGACCCCGTAAGGCTCAAAGGCAAAGTTATCCTCAGCTGGATTTGAACAGAGAATGGCAAGGGCCGTAACTCTAGGCGTCAAAGCATGGCGTCCGACGCTCTACCGATACTGCCAATCCAAGGCAAAAGGCCAGCAATTTTCGGGGAGGGGAAATTCGATTAAATCGACCCAGTGCATTACTGGTACTTTATTTTATCGACTCCATAAGAATGAACGGTATTTGAACTCAGATCATAAAGGGCCGTAACTCTATGCTGCAAACATGGCGTCCGACCCTCTACCAACACTGCCAATCCACCGCCCAATAGGTGACCAATAATAATAATATTACTTGACCAACAGCCCCGAAAGACACAGAAATACTGGAACAGTGGATCACTTACATCTACTTTATATCTATTACAGCGAATAACTTTGGCTGTTCTTTGTGGGCAATGTCTGTTCTGTCTTGTACGAGGGGCTTAGCTTACGAAATGCTGGTCAGCTGATAGTGTAAGGCAGAGGTTCTCAAACTGTTGGGGCTACCATCCCCCTCACGGCCACGTAATACCCTCAGCGCCGCCCACTCCTATTTCCAGAGAGACCTGCCTACACGCAAATTGTAAATAATACATAAAAAATAAAATCATTGATTTATATATAAGAAACAATATAATAAATACTATGTATAAATAAATGTATTTTTTTTTATTTTACTATATATAATGTGGATCATATTGGTAGTATCGGTAGAGGGTCGGACGCCATGTTTTCTAGCATAGTTACGTCCCTTTACGATCTGAGTTCAAATCCCGCCGAGGTTGACTTTGCCTTTCATCCTTACGGGGTCGATAAAATAAAGTACCAGTGAGGCACTGGGTAGTTGCTGGCCTTGTGCCTAAAGTAGAAACAATTATATATAGTATAATATCATTTCTACCACCCAGCACCATCTCCTTATACCCCAGCGCCCCCTTGACCTTCTCAATGCCCTCCTCCCAGGGAGCCGTAGTGCCCAGTTTGGGAACCTCTGGTGTAAGGTTTGGTGGTTGGTTTTTCGTTATTTTCTCATCATTTTGTCGTGAATATTTAAAAACTAAATATTTTTTCATATTATTATTTGTCGCATATTTCTTGTTTATTTGCATAGTTTTAATTATTATATTCATTTCTATTTAGGTGTGGGATGGACACTCCGTAAAATTGTGACAAAGCTGAACAGCAACATGCATATACAAGTAGACGAAAGTGGAAATTGGACACTTGATATCACGTCCACGTTTAAAAATATACACCTTCAGTTTAAACTCGGTGAAGAGTTCAATGAAACAACAGGAGATGGACGCCAAATGAAGGTCGGTGTAAACAATATATATATATTGTTCATCACTCTCCCTTCCCTCTCTATCTATCTATCTCTCCTATCTCTCTCTCTATCGCTCTCTCTCTCTCTCTATATATATATATATATATATATATATATATATATATATATTTATATATATATATATATTTATATATATATATATTTATATATATATTTATATATACCCTAAAATGGGAAAAATTAGCTAAAACTCAAAGCTTTTCCAGGAGCCAAAGTTTCTGCAAATTGTGTAATCTTGAGATTTATTACATAATCACACACAAGAAGAAACTGCTGAATAACAGAATTGAACGAACATTATTCTGCCGTCACAGAACTAAAACCCTTTTTTCCCACTACAAGCCGAATATTACATAAAAGAGGAACATCCCCCAACTATATAAACCTTAATCTAGTTAGAAAAATATAAAAACAATCTCTTCTCA
This sequence comes from Eledone cirrhosa, assembly GCA_964016885.1. Taxonomy (NCBI): domain Eukaryota; kingdom Metazoa; phylum Mollusca; class Cephalopoda; order Octopoda; family Eledonidae; genus Eledone; species Eledone cirrhosa. The sequence goes on from OZ024746.1 coordinate 38,644,691, forward strand.
ACATATATTAATAACCTTAAATTACCACACTAATAATGGAAAGATATGCTGATGAGAATAGGTACAAATATGCGATAATGAATGTGTCAAAAAACGTCCATAAGTATGTATATATATGTGAAAATGTATATAAATAAGTAAATATATATATATGTTTGATGTGTATAGTTAGATGTAAGTGTATTCATGTATTAAAGTGCTTATATATATATATATATATATATATATATATATATATATATATATATATATATATATATATATATATATATATATATATATGTATGTATATATGTGTATACGGATGTGTATGTATGTGTATGTGTGTACACATGGACTAGAGTATGTATGTATATATGTGTGTGTCTATACGTGTGTATATAAAGATAAGTTGAGTATGAAAATGTATACACATGAGCGCGTATGTATGTACATGAATACATGTGTGTATATATATCTGTATGCATGTGTATATATATGTAAGTATGAATATGTGAATTGTGAGTATATGTATTTTGTAGAGGTGTGCAAATATATTTGTGTGTGAATGCGTGGGTGAAAGGATACGTACACTTGAAAGAAAAATTTAAGTCTGAATGTTAATTAAGTGCAAACACAAAACCAACCACGCATATCTTTACTATCTCTAATCCTTCTATAGATTTAGAAAAATAACCAATAATATATTCTATAAAAAATGTCAAAACAACAGATGGGAATCTAATTACTCACTGCCACCAAGAATTCTCACTGCTATCGAAAAACCACTCCTTCAACTATTCTTCTAACAACTTCACCCCTCCCTCCTAATATTCTCTATAAAAACTAAATAGGCCCTCAGTAATATTATTCTGATGAAATGACAGTAAATAATAACATTGAAATATTGAATGTCTGCATAACTAAAAGTTTGTAGATAGCAGCTGTTTTAGGTTATGTAACTGTTATAGAAACACGTGTCAATAAATTCCTTTCAACTAAACTGTATCCATTCAAATCTTTCTATATTTATATATATATATATATTTATATATATATATATATATATATATATATATATATATATATATATATATATATATATATATATATATATATATATATAGAAAGATTGGAATGGATACAGTTTAGTTGAAAGGAATTTATTGACACATGTTTCTATAACAGTTACATAACCTGAACAGCTGCTATCTACAAAGTATTAGTTATGCAGACATTCAATATTTCAATGTTATTATTTACTGTCATTTCATCAGAATAATATTACTGAGGACCTGTTTGGTTTTTATAGAGAATATTAGGAGGGAGGGGTGAAGTTGTTAGAAGAATAGTTGAGGGAGTGGTTTTTTGATAGCAGTGAGAATTTTTGGTGGCAGTGAGTAATTAGATTCCCATCTGTTGTTTTGACATTTTTATAGAATATATTATTGGTTATTTTTCTAAATCTATAGAAGGATTAGAGATAGTAAAGATATGCGTGGTTGGTTTTGTGTTTGCACTTAATTAACATTCAGACTTAAATTTTTCTTTCAAGTGTACGTATCCTTTCACACACGCATTCACACACAAACATATTTGCACACCTCTACAAGATACATATACTCACATTCACATAGTAACATGTTCATACTTACATACATATACACATGCATACATATATAAATACACACATGTATTCATGTACATACATACGCGTTCATGTGTATACATTTTTATACTCAACTTATCTTTATATACACACGTATAGACTCACACATATATATATACATACTCTAGTCTGTGTGTATATATATACATATACATATATATCTATATATATATATATACATATATATATATATATATATATATATATATATATATATATATATATATATATATATATATATATATATATATATATATATATATATATAAGCACTTTAATACACTTACATCTAACTATACACATCAAACATATATATATATTTACTTATTTATATACATTTTCACATATATATACATACTTATGGTCGCTTTTAGACACATTCATTATCGCATTTTTGCACCTATTCTCATCAGCATATCTTTCCATTATTAGTGTGGTAATTTGAGGTTATTAATATACATATATATGTTGAGAAGAGATTGTTTTTATATTTTTCTAACTAGATAGAGGTTTATATAGTTGGGGGGATGTCCCTCTTTTATGTAATATTCGGCTTGTAGTGGGAAAAAAGGGTTTTAGTTCGGTGACGGCAGAATAATGTTCGTTCAATTCTGTTATTCAGCAATTTCTTCTTCTGTGTGATTATGTAATAAATCTCAAGATTACACAATTTGCAGAAATTTTGGCTCCTGGAAAAGCTTTGGGTTTTAGCTAATTTCTCCCATTTTAGGGTAAACTTTTGATCGCTATCGCTGAGCGTCCAAGCTTTTTCTGCTAAAGTTGTTACATTTCTTTGGCTCTTTTCAACTAAACTGTATCCATTCAAATCTTTCTATTTTTCTCCGGATTACTTTTCTCCCATTTTAGGGTAAACTTTTGATCGCTATCCCTGAGCGTCCAAGCTTTTTCTGCTAAAGTTGTTACATTTCTTTGGCTCCTTTCAACTAAACTGTATCCATTCAAATCTTTCTATTTTTCTCCGGATTACTTTTGGAACTACAACTGGAACCGTCGAGCAAACTCTACGTGAGCTGTCAATCTACTGTGTGTAATATTTATATTACAACACAACGGAAAATACTGTATATATATATATATATATATATATATATATATATATATATATATATATATATATATATATATATATATATATATATATATGTGTGTGTGTGTGTGTGTATGTATATATATATATATATATATATATATATATATATATATATATATATAGAGAGAGAGAGAGAGAGAGAGAGAGAGAGAGAGAGAGAGAGAGAAAATAAGAAAATGCGAAGTAGTTGCAGATGTTAAAGTCCTTTATTATGTGATACATATTTCAATGACGAGACATTTAATGTTTGATATAGAAGGAAAAGAATCTTAATGTTTCGGGCATTAGTCCTTCATCAAAAGATAGAATAAGAAATAAAAATTGAGATAGAAAGATAAAGAGTAAGAAGTAAATGTAAATGGTATATATATATATATATATATATATATATATACATATATATATATATATATATATATATATATATATACATATATATATATATATATATATATATATATATATATATATATATATATATATATATATATATATATATATATATATATATATATATATATATATATATATAAGTATTAAGGCCAATTACCTAAACGGAGCAATACCAGGAGCGCCAACCCTTCATGCTAATCCGTTGTAGTAATTGGCCTTAATAATTATATTAAAATTCGCCCTACGGACTTCAGCTCTATATCGTGAAGATTTCTACTAAGATACTATCACTATATGTTTGGTGAGAGTCATTAATTTTAAACGCAAACATGGTTGTGCATTAAAGCATTTAGTTTCCTAATCACATGATTTCAGTCTTCGCCCCCACAGTGTAGCAATTTCGGCAAATGTCTATTACTATCGCTTCAACTTGACAATGCTTTATTGGAAAATGGAAGTCTATATTAATTGTAATTAACGGAAACTTGATTTCCCATTGAATGGTTTAGCAAGACATTTAGCATGACATTTCTGATGTGTAAATCTGAAGATAATAGCATAGAAAACATAATTTCCTCTTGGTAACATTTATATTCAGGATAATACGTTCTTTCACAAATGTTGATCCTTTGCTTGTGAAAACCCAAGGGTGACAATCACGTGAGGTACACGAAAAAATAAAAATTCTCTGGCTAAAAAAAACAGGTTCGACTTTCATGTATGAACGAATTTTACGCTATTATTTACCGTAAGTGAGCAATATGTATAGAAAAGTTTCATTTGGCAGTATCGGTAGAGGGTCGGGACGCCATGCTTAGACGCATAGAGTTACGGCCCTTGCCATTCTGAGTTCAAATCCCGCCGAGGTTAACTTTGCCTTTCATCCTTACGGGGTCGATAAAATAAAGAACCAGTAATGTACTGGGTAATTGGTGACCTTGTGCCTAAAGTAGAAACAATTAATTATTCTACAAATTGATAACGGATGTATATATATATATATATATATATATGTGTGTGTGTGTGTGTGTGTATATATATGTATATATTTATATATATATATATATATATATATATATGCATACATACATATATATATGTAAAAGTATATATGTATACATATAATCGGGAAACCACCTACATATATACATATATATATATATATATATATATATATATATATATATATATATATCATCATCATCATCATCATCATCATCATCATCATCGTTTAACGTCCCTGTTCCACGCTTGCATGGGTTTGGACGGGGGTTTTCCCACTTGAGGCAAGAGTGGTTGTCTTGCTCGCATAGGACTGTCTGGCGGGTTTTCTACAGCTGGATGCCCTTCCTAACACCAACTACATTTACAGTGTGGGACTGGGAGGTTTTTTTGTCGTGACACCTACACGGTCTCGTTTGTTTCGGCCTGGATGTTGTGGCACCAACATAACTTTGCATTGAAGGGGGCGGTGTGGATGGGGTGGGGCGGGGGTGTATTTTGTTAGAGATGTCTACTGACTAGTAGGTTTTACTTTGTATTTAGGTAAGGCGGGTCTTCTCTGTTACTGAGTACCGCCAAAGGTCTCGGTCCAGTGACATTGTCTTGGAGAGGTGTAAGTGTGTGAGGTCGGAATTTATCAGCTCGTCCCAGGTTTTCCTGGGTCTGCCTACTCCGTGGCTACCATCTATCTTTATTGCCCTGCACTTTGTTATACAGCTGTCGTCTTTCATGCGCATCACGTGACCATACCAACGTAGCCTTCTCTCGAGTAAACAACATCTGATCCCTCTTATTTCTAATTTTTTCCTTAGTTCGTTTATGCTTTGCCGTTCACGTATATTACTATTACACATCCAGCGGAGCATGCAAGCTTCGTTCCTCTCTAGTCTGCGTATATCCTCTGCACACAATGCCCAGGTCTCACTGCCATGCAACATTGCTGTTCGTATGCAGGCATCATACAACCTGCCTTTCA
>OZ024746.1:38658597-38663597 GCA_964016885.1 Eledone cirrhosa
ACACTTGCCAGGTAGAGTAGAATTCCATGTAAGTGTTAAAAAGAAGAAGCCTTGTTTCCATCTGTGTGTGTAGACCAGTCACTTAAGAGCTTTCTGCTTTCAACACAACGTAGGGAACCACAGTCCCTCTCAATGCTGCCAGTTTATTGATAGTGTGGTGTAGATTATGGAGGACAATTACAAGCATAGATTGACATGTTGAAAAGATTGACATACATAAAAATGTTGGAGTTATGTTTGATGTAGTACATCTGTTAACTGTTTGGTAAATCACCTTTCCATGGTGAGGGCAGGTGTCTGTTGAGGTGTAAGCAGCCCTCAAAAATCTCATTTTTAGAATTTAGGTATTTTTCGATGAGTCAGATGGAACATCTTGTTTCATTGATGTTTGATCTGAACCTCTCTAAGAATCTCCATTTTATTAGTACTTAGAGTGAGAGAGAGAAAGAGAAATTCGTAGATTGATTAGTTAGTTCGTCAATACAATATTGTAGAGTTGGTTCAACCAGTGTAACAGTGTAACACACACACATATATTATATATATATATATATATATATATATATATATATATATATATATATATATATATATATATGTATTGAAATTTCCGTTGAAAACAGAAAAGGTCATAGAAGTGAAGAGTGCTCTATGTAAGTATCAGAGCAAAATTGAATGTATAAAAATCAATACAATATAATTACCTCATTACCAGAGGTTTCCCGAATGAGGCGAATACGAAAGAAACGTCTTCATTCGTTCGTCAGACGAGGCAATATAAAACACTTGGAAAGTCTCATCAAGAAAAGCAAAATAACAAAAAAGATATAGACAAATGAATTAGAATATGAAATATATAATAATCTTTCAAGAAATATAGTTAGGTGTGTGTATATGTATGTATATACGCTCACAGATGTGCATATATGTGTATGCACATATGTATACGTATAGTGAAAAAGTGTGCGTAAATATATAATTTAGGGCAAATGTATCTGTATGTCTGTAATCTACAGACAGAATAGATACATCATAAGAATATGAAGGCACGCGCATAAACACACCTACACACACGTACACTTAGATGCGGAAGTAAAAGAGGTAAGGGAGTGTAATAATTAAAGGAAAGTATCAATCTCGATATATTTATAAAAATGGAACAATAATTTAGAAAGAAAAAATTAAAGAAAAGAAGACAAAAAAGGTACATACATACACACACACGTATATCTCACAAAAAAAAACACAAAAATATACATGCTTATATACACACGCACACTTACACATCCATACGTTCGATACGTACACACACACACACACACACACACACACACACACACACACACACACACACACACACACACATACTTACACTCACGCATATTGACCTGTTTGCATGCACACGCATAACAATGAGTAAGTAAAAAAAGGGGGCAGAAGAAAAAAGGAACAAAACATAAAACCTAGATGTAAAAATATATATATATATAAATATATATATATATTTTTTTTTTTTTTTTTTTTTAAATAGAGGTGTGACACACGAGTTGTGATATATTAGTAAAAAGGAAAAGAAAAATCTGACAAATTTTTCCCAGTTAAAAATAGTTTAATTAGGAATAAGTATAAATTAGTAATAAGTATTGGTTAGTATTCAGTTTTAGTTTTAAGTTTTTACCTGTTGCGCATTTCTAATGCTTTTCAAAACTAATTTTGAGATAGAGCGCTCGTGATGTTTTCTCTAATCTGGATTACGAGCGCTAACGAGCGCTCTATCTCAAAATTATTTTTGAAAAGCATTAGAAACGCGCAACCGGTAAAAACTTAAAACTAAAACTGAATACTAACCAATACTTATTACTAATTTATATTTATTCCTAATTAAACTATTTTTCACTGGGAAAAATTTGTCAGCATTTACTTTTCCTTTTTACTAATATATATATATATATATATATATATATATATATATATATATATATGCAATGCAACACACCCGCTGTAGTTTATGAAGCTGTGGTCACTTCCAACCGACCAAATCAACCACAGGAGGTCAAATCCTATGTGGGTATGCCTGAGGGCCGATTTAAGGAACGCTTCCTGAACCACCAGTCGACGTTTAGGAACCCGGACAGACATTCAACCACGAAACTCGCGAGCCAAGTATGGTCCCTCAAGGACTCAAGTACAGACTACTCCATCCAATGGAAAGCCATCACTAAGTCCAACCCAACAAAAAACAAATCCTCCATTCCCATTATGCCAAACCCATGACTTCCAAACATCTGATCCACCGAAACTCGGCCATTTCGGACCATACCGAAATCAACATACTGATTGCGGATTTGGTACGGGTGATGAGAAATGTGTCCCGCATGTGCAACCCCGAAGAACTAGAGAGACACATACAACACTTCATCCACCGTATGCAGTTCTCTGGCTACAATCAGAGAGATAAAATCAGAGTGTATAGAGGAGCCAGAACCAAATGGGAAAAAATGGTAAATAATGACATAAATGGGACCTGCCCCTTGTATAGGAGCAAATTTTGGAATAGAATAGAAAGAACTAGGAACAAGGCTAATAGAATAAACTCATGGTATGATACCAATAAATACCAGAGTGTAATGTTCATCGATACAACCCCTAGAGATGAATTAGCTTACAAATTTAGAAGGGCCCTAAATAAACATAAACTCAATATTAAGATAGTAGAAAGACCAGGTACCTCCGTAAAAACACTTATTAGCAAGACATACCCTTTTCAAAGACCCTCATGTATAGATAAGAAATGTATAACCTGTAAAATAAGCCCCCATATTAACTGTAAAATTAGAAATGTAGTGTATAGCATAAGATGTACTGAAGGACAATGTAGAGACAAAAATATAGTGTACATAGGTGAGACAGCTCGTAGTGTAGGGGAACGGATAAATGAACACTGGCGAGACCTTCAAGATAATAAAGAATCATCTGTACTCTACCAACATGCTAAAATAGAACACAAGGGTAATTTAGAGACCATAGAAATAAAAATAGAATCTACACACAGAAAAGACGCAATGTTTAGACAAATTACAGAGGCAATAAACATAAAAGAATTACAACCAAAATTAAATAGAAAATATGAGTGGAACAGCAACATCACAACTTACAATTAAGGACAAAATGAAAACACACACACACATAGAACAAACAATCAACCAGTAACATGTAAATAAACAAATAAATAAATTAACATAAACACACACAGACACCCGGATGTGGCGCGTGCGCAGACTGAGCACACAACACACACACAGAAACAAAATGGCGTAGGACAGAACAAAGGAGAGGCACAGAAACAAAGAAAGGAATCCCCAGTCACTGAAGAGGTCACAGAGTGTGTGACGAAAGAACTATGACTATATATAAACAACTATCTGGTTGTGGAACCAACCAACCAGAAATTTATAAATTTATAAATTTATAAATATATAATAAATTGAAGTGAAAGCAACTGGTGCGTGTGTTTCTTATTGGCAACATGACCCTCCCAAAGTATAACAATATCGGTTTCAACACACGATTTCAGATAAAGAATCTTGCTAAACAAATTCAGAAACGAAATATATATATATATATATATATATATATATATATATATATATATATATATATATATATATATTAGAAAATTAGGGTTTTTTTTTACAAAATGAAATAAAAACGAGATATCCTACACGAGTGAAAGTATAAGGAAAAAAGATGAAATCGAAAATGCACCTGGAGTCTTTTTAAAAATATGTATTTGGTTCCTTTACCGGTTTCGCAGTTCCTGTGCTTTTCAAGAGTAGAATTGAGATGGAGGGTGAAGAACCACAAGCCCTCCATCTCAATTCTACTTTTGAAGAGCACAAGAACTGCGAAACCGGTAAAGGAACCGGTAAAAGACTCCAGTTGCATTTTCGATTTCATCTTTTCTCCTTATAAATATATATATATATATATATATATATATATATATATATATATATATATATATATATAAATTGCAATTTCTGTATGTTTGTTTGTGGATTAGTTTGTGAATCTAAGACACAAAGATTACCAAACGGATCTAGATGAAACTTGACACATGTGTTGGGCTCATGCCCATTTCATTTGTTACGTATATTTCATTTTAATCAAATGGTTTCCCGGGGGCATATGAAATTAAAACCATAGGTAAATGACAAGATATTATGCCTATTCACGAAATTTAAGCAAATTTCACTAATATTAAGACACCCTAATGGGAGTTCTATTTTTTTCCTTATAGCAACACTCATCTTCTCAGATAAACATGTTTTCATCTGACCAATGCAATCAAGAATATTTGTTTGTATTATTGTTTCGTAAATGAATTTGTCTTCGCTTTTGGTTATCTGTCGTATATTTTGATTTCATTTTTGGTCTGAGAGGCATTGGGCATGTTAATGGGAACTGGGAATACCCCCGCTCCCGGGTATTACAGGGTACCTCAGCTAGTATATATATATGTGTGTATGTATGTATATATATATATGTATATATATATATATATATATATATACATGTATATGGGATAACAAGTTATCGTTATATAATCCAGTTAGAAGTTGTATTGTGAGTACACTGCGCCGTAGATAGTTTTAACGTACGGCTTTGTTTGACTAAACAAATGTTTCCATAGTTATGCAGCGACTATATATGTATATATATATATATATATATATATATACAATATTAAATAAATGGAAACTATATTTATAAAACCATATTTATTTCATTATATATATTTCGGGGATATCATATTAACAATATGCTATGCCTTCCTCAGACAAAATACAATATAAACAGTTTTATAGATAGATAGATTCGACATACCGTTATAACACCGACTTGCATTTGAAGAGGTTAAGCTGGCAGTCATATATATATATATATTTATTTATTTATTTATTTATTTATTTACAGACAAATTGAAATAGGTTTCTTAA
>OZ024746.1:38668597-38676097 GCA_964016885.1 Eledone cirrhosa
AAAAATACAGAATAGTGAGTTTTTCACTAGCCGTTTACATCTCGAACAATACTAGATCTGTTTATAGAAACAGCAACTCCCAGGTATATAGATAGATACACATGTCCAGAAGTCACCCACTAGCTAATATAATATCACCATTCTCTCAACACTTCATGCTTTATAAATACCCCCACCATGTTCAAGAATCATTTCAGATACAAGTTCTCTCACCATGAACAGGACACCTATATAACCTTTTGTCACTTTCTCAATCTTATCCCAGTTTATCCTTCTCTATACACTTAATACAATTCTAGGACCTAAATATTTACTCATTTTCCCAAGTAGACGCATTGAGTAAATCATTATATTCCCAAAGTTACCTCACCTCTACCATTCATAAATATTCTGTTCGCTCACAGCTTTCTGTGTGACATATCTAATTCTAATCCAATTCAGGGCCTTCTCAATCCTCTTGGAGGAACTCCTCCTTGGGTGACTTCCACAGTTTTCTGTTTGATTTTGGTCATATCAGAGGTGTAGCTGTAATCACCACGCTTGCCCAATTGCAGGTCGGTGAGGCAATTTAACCCATATTTGAGATGGATGGCCGTTGATTCTAACGAGTTCATCCGCGCTTTTTTACAGTTCTTGTTTTGTGGGGCTGCTGGGGTTCCACATACCCTCCTCACTAGACCAAGGTAGGATGGAGGAGCCGGTTTACTCGCCGATGACTCAACCATGAATCCGATTTTACTGGGTTATATGGTACCTGTAGAAGACAGAAGCCTGACTATGACACACACATATATATATATATATATATATATATATATATATATATATATATATATATGATAATAATGATGGCTGCGCGTTGCAATGGGAATATGGCCCTTAAAGCGATGAAATGCCTGGGACGGTTGGAGGGTCACTGATGAAGGACTTACTTTTTTATATATATATATATATATATATATATATATATATATATATAATGATGTTGGTGTTTTAGATACTAGTGTACATAAAATATTCATGTATTAACTGAACCAAACAGTCAATAGATGTGAACCAGAGTATTGGATTTATTTTCCCAACAAAGGGCAGACGGGAAATAACTGCACCATTTGGGTGAATTGCTTCTTCCGGCAGACAGAAAAGGCAATTATTTGAAACTTCGAAATGACTGTCACATAGACCTTCAGAAACAATGGGAGTGAAATGGAGAGTCAATTAAATCGATCCCCAATGCGATACTGGTACTTTATTTTATCGACCCCGTAATGATGTAAGGCAAACATAACATCGGTGGGATTTGAACTCAGAACGTAAAGGGCTGTAACTCTATGCCATTAAGCATGGTATCCGACGAATTACCGATACTGCCAATCCACCACCCTTAGGTAATAATTGTTTCTGCTTTTGACACAAGGCCATCAAATATCCCAGTACATTACTGGTACTTTATTTTATCGACCCCGTAAGGATGAAAGGCAAAGTTAACCACGGCGGGATTTGAACTCAGACCGTAAAGGGCCGTAACTCTATGCTGCAAAACATGGCGTCCGACCCTCTCCCGATACTGCCAATCCACCGCCCTGATTTCTACTATAGGCACAAGGGCTATTTCTACTATAGGCACAACGTCAGCAATTTGGGGAGAGGGGAAAGTCGATTAAATCGACCCCAGTGCATAACTGATGCTTTATTTTATCGACCCCCTAATGATGAAAGGCAAGGTTAATCTCAGCAGGATTAGCTTCAGTAATAATATATATGAGTATGCATGTATGTCTTTATATCTGTATATATATATTTATCAATTTCACGAATTTCCTACCACACATAATTGTTCAGTATGTTTACTTTTCTTTTACTTCAATTTCTCTACTTTCAGTCAACGTTTATTGTTGAAGACGGTGCCTTGAAACAACACCAAGTTGCTACAAAGGAAGGAGGGGTTGATTCAATTATAACGCGAAAGCTGCAAGAAGATGGAACCATGATTTCAGTAAGCAACTATATGGTGTTATTGCTATTGTTGTTGTTCGTATTGTTGTTACTGTTGCTTTTGTTATCGTTGTATTTCTTTTTCTTGTGTCGTTGTTGATGTTGTTGTTATCAAACGTTTCCCAACTATGAGACATTCCGTCACTTAATTTAAAACTATAATCCAAGATTACTTTTTAACGATTAAAGTCGGTGAGATGATATAAATTTAGGAAAATTTGGCTTCAGAACAATCTTATCTATTATGAAATGTGTATAAGGTGATGTTGATGGTGGAGTTGTTCTCGTTTTTATTGGCTTTTTTGTAGAATATTAACGATGGTGATGGAAATTAGGAATTCGTTAGTAACAGATGTCATGATATTACTTCTTACGTAGAGAATAAAGTTTTAGTAAGGAGAATGGTGGCGGTAGTGGCATAATGCTGGCAGTGGTTTTTATTATTTTTACTTTAACGTAGATGTGGCTATGATACAATCATTGGAAATGAATGTAGGTTGTGTTACATCTGTTGTGCCTGCAATAAATATTGATAGTAGTAGTAGTAGTAGTAGTAGTAGTAGTAGTAGTAGTAGTAGTAGTAGTAGATTTCATTAATTAATAATTCTGACACGTGTTTCGTGGAAATTGTATGCACCTGTAACTGTCTGAATTGGTGTTTATAAATGCACACTAAAATACTTACTACACATTGCACTATAATTGCAACTCATCGGAGAGATTTTGATCAGTTGGGATGAATACTCAATATTATAGAGTCGAGTCGGTGGGTGAATTTAGTTGAATTTGACTAATCAACCTTTGAGTGTGGGTGGCATGATCTTCATAATGGCAGTAATCCCATTGATACAGAACGTTCTATTTACTTTATTCTTGCAGGGCTCTTCAAATATCTGTATATAATTTGACTTATAGATAATACGGTAAATAATCTTAATTAAATATTAAGATAGAAGTTATCTTTCAGACACCTATTATGTGTGTCATTGTCCTGAACTTATCATATTCATTGGCGACAGTTTGTCTGTTTATTCTCCCTTTATAGTTGCAAGTAGGGGGTTATTTTAAGATAGCCTATATGTTACTTTGAAGTGGTTTTATGTATATTTGTTATGCGTGGTGATTTGGTGAGTTCGAACTCTGGAGACGGAAGCATCGGGTCCCTATAGTTACATTTATTTTACTTCCTCTATTTTGCTTACTTTTATACGAATTGTTTTTGTGGCGAGTTAGTCTAAATTCTGGATAAATAGAGAGTTATCCATACTTATTTGTAACGTTACGGACGACGATGTGTTGTGAAAAAACACAATGCGTTTATTACGTTTAATATACTTTACTCGGATATCGACTGTGGTGCTTTGCTGTTGTATGTAGCTATGTAGCTAAATAGAAGAGGTGTACTTAATTGTATTATAGACTGTTTAGTACACTAAGCTGTAGATACCCAGGATGTAAAAGATGGTCAACCCAACAGACATTACATTTTCGTCGTTCGCCCTAGTAAGATTTGGTAGAGTGTACGATATATCAGGAAATTTTGTAGTTAATGATGTTCTATTCAACTGCCAAATTAGTTTTCGCGGGTTTGGTTGATTTAAACATATAGGTTTTTTTTTTAATCGAAACTACTTGATCAGAAAGCCTATATATATACATATATATATATATATATATATATATATATACATATATATATATATATATATATATATATATATATATATATATATATATATATATATATATATATATATATATATATATAGTACATTATGAAGAGAGAAGAAACATTAGATATAATTAGTAATAAAATATATTATACCTAGCTGGTTCTTCAGTCCCCGACTACGTAGTTTCGTGGCATATTATGCAAAAACACTAGATCATAGAGATATAGAGTCTTTGTGAGGTTCTGCCGACTTATCAAGGGGGTACCTCATTATTGCATAATATGCCACGAAACTACGTAGTCGGGGACTGAAGAACCAGCTAGGTATAATATATCTTATTACTAATTATATCTAATGTTTCTTCTCTCTTCATAATGTACTTTATAGCTCTGATACTGAATCAGTCTAATCCATTCGGATTGTTTTGTCCCAGTTATTCATAGAGCAACATCGGTTGAGGTTGGCACCACTAACACAGGGATATGTGTGGATATATTCATGTATATGTATGTGTCCGCATGTATCTGTGTGTTTCTCTCTTTCTTTCTCTCTCTCTCTCTCTCTCTCTCTCTATATATATATATATATATATATATATATATATATATATATATATATATATATATATATATACGTATGTATGTATGTGTATGTTTATGTGTGTATTTATATATATATATATATATATATATATTCTCGGTATGGTGAACTAACTGTTGTGTAACCACTTATATATATATATATATATATATATATATATATATACATATGTTTTAATCTGGTGATCAATATTCTAATGGAATAGTTATATAAGTTGATTTAATCATATAATTGGGCAAAGCTGATTTTCATTGTGTGGTGGGAGGTGGGTGTCTGTGATGTGTGTGTGAGATTGTGGCTGTGTTATAGTAAAGTATTTATTAATTATATCTGCAAAATTATTGATTACTAACTGGCATACTCGAGTTTTTTCTTGCTGCTTGTCAATGTAATAGCTAGAAACTATATAATCATTATTATAGGTAGATGTTAGCTGTGAGACGATATGTGTGGCTAAGTTAAATTAGCGGGAATGGGATAAAGGTTGAAATTATTTATTACATTATGAAAGGCCGCTTTTAAGTTTACAATAAATATTGGACTCTACTCTAAATAGAAATAATTGTTTCTACTTTTGGCACAAGGCCAGCAATCACCCAGTGCATTTCTGGTACTTTATTTTATCGACCCCGTAAGGATGAAAGGCAAAGTTAACCACGGCGGGATTTGAACTCAGAATGGCAAGGGCCGTAACTATGCGTCAAAGCATGGCGTCCAACCCTCTACCGATACTGCCAATCCACTCTAAATAGAAGTAATGCAAAAGTTATTAAATTATTTCAGCTTATTTCCATATTAAAGAATTCATGTTATCAAAACAAAGAAATTAATGCTGCGTTGAATTTACAAATTTGAAACACGTTATTGAGAGTATGTTACAAATTAGTGGATTATTAAATACAACATAGCACGTGTTTTAGTAATAATTAGAGTAAAGTAACGATGTTATTATAGTTTAATTGAACAAAAATATACAGGCCCATTAACAATTTAAAATGGGCCGAGTGATGGATTACCAGAAACGTTAGATTGGGTGGCAAAACGATTTGTAGTATTTGTTCAGGCTCCTTACGTTCTGAGGTCAAATCCTACTGATATCAACTTTTATCCTCCCGTGGTCGATATAATAAAGAACTAATCCCTTAAAGGGACCGGTGTAACGGACTTTCTCCTCCCTACAAATTGTTGGCTTTGTTTCTAAATTATAAACTTTATTTTAGGCTAGTTGGAGGGCGGTGGATTGGCAATATCTGTAGAGGGTCGGACGCCATGCTTTGCAGCATAGAGTTACGACCCTTTATGATCTGAGTTCAAATCCCACCGAGGTTAACTTTGCCTTTCATCCTTACGGTGTCGATAAAATAAAGCACCAGTCACGTCCCTCCCCCGTAATTACTGGCCTTGTGTCTATACTAGAAATCATTATTTTAGGCTGGTTGTTATTAAGTGTGCAAAATCTAAATCAACAGGTTAATTTTTAAAACAAATTAGATATTTTACGATAAGAAACATAAATACTTTGGACATTTTTGTACATTTATCTTTGATCTTCAAAATGACCTGTTAACATATCTTCCCAAACTACCAGAATTACGACACCCAATATAGTAATTGCTTTTTGATGTCTTTTTAATTGTCCCATTTTGCATCCTCATACTGTAAATTCAAATACTCGAGGCCAGCTCTATATTTAGGCTAACTAGACAGAGAGTTCATAGAGGCACATTACTGGACCTTATAAAAGTTCTGTACAAATTCCTAAAATTGAATTATATATATATTTTTGTTATGGTAAAGAAAACGCGAAACATCCATAACGGGTACGAGAGTGGTATGATGTTATGACCTGTAAACTGATTTGGCGAGAAGTGATGACTGTGTAGTAAAACATGTACACTTATTTCTTACTATTGTGAGAGCAAGAAATGCCAGCTTGAAATAGAACACATAATTAGAAATGAAACACATAATTAGAAGGCAGCACAAATTATAAGACTTGCCTAGGGAATTAAATGCCCAGCTACTGACCCTGCTAATACCAAGAAAATATCCATTACTTTATCAATAACAACTGTTTAATTACCGTATATATTCGCGAAATAGTTGATCTCATATAAATGTCAACCCCCTATTTTCGCTAAAAAAAGTCTTGAATTATCCCTTTGCCTCGAATAAAAGTCGAGCCTAATTTTTAACGGATAGCAGGTCAACATTTGTGGGTCAAGGTATCTTCCTGTAAGTAGAAATAACACCGTTACAAAATCATCATGAATTTAAGGCAAATTTATATTATTGCAAATACATGTCTGAGATGAAACATTTACCCAAACGTGTGCCTACCTTACAGTAGATTGTCCTATAGCTGGAATGTTTGGTGCTTATAGTAAAACACCATATAATAGCGAGCACTACACATCTGCTGATAGGTGCTACATCACCATTACTAACATGTATTACAGTAAGTAGAAGATATAAATTGTTTGCACTAAGCTAGTCTTAAGTTTGATGGATATGAGTAAAAGAACAAGTGTAAATATTTATAAGAGATACGCAGACTTCTTTATGGATATTTATATTTTCTAGGACGAATGTTTTGATACATAGAATCGGTAATATTATTGTAATCCATTGTGTTTTTGTGTTTATTTCGTTTAGAGATAAGTTGGATTTCTGCTATTAATACGGTACTGTTTTGTAGCTTGAATTTCAAGCACTACAAATGAAGTATATATGTAATACTCGGTCCCATGAATTTAACCTTAAATGTGGTTTAAAACATTCGACTTTTACACGAGTATATATGGTAATTATATTTTATTTTACATGTCATTGTGTTTATAACTTTTTACATAATTCCAATTTTCTTCTATTTTCTTATAGTTGATTTATAACGTGATTTGTTGGATATATATGTTTTTAATCTTGTATAATATCTAAAAGCATGTTGAGTTAATTTACGTGCACTTAATATCACCCAGCCTAAAATAACAGAACTTGATTAATCTATATATGTGCATCTTAACATATAATCATATAATAGTTTCATTTAATAGTTCTAGAATCTCGATTTTATGCCTTATCGTCATCCACTGTAAATTAATAGTTAATGAACTTCTATAAATATCCCTTTCAAATCAACAGCGTAATGATATTAAGTATGTACATGTATTAAATAATGGTTTCTGATCCAGGCACAAGGCCAACAATTTTGGGGGAGAGGAGAGTCGATTAA
>OZ024746.1:38683597-38688597 GCA_964016885.1 Eledone cirrhosa
ATGCTAAAAACTGTAACTATATTTTATCCAGGCGAAACTTTGAAAAGCAACGATGACGCAGTGAGACGAAATATGTTTTCATCTTTCTAACGTATGTGTGTATAAGTAAATATGAATGAGTGTATACTTGTATGTATTTGTGTGGGTATGTATATGATTGTATGTGTATGTGCGTGTCTGAGAGGATGTGTGCCTGAACGTATGTCAGAAATGTATGTGTGTGTGTGGAAAACCAAGCAGCCACAATCACGTCTAATAATTCAATAACAGTTTAACCGATTCTGAGAACACTACCAGTGACCTCCCTTGGCAAACATGTTTTAATATGCTATTGAATTTTCATGCAGGTTTCTAAATGACTTCTCTTCGCTTACATGCATCTGAGGATAATTACTTTAAAGTATTTTCCCAGTTTGCATCAAACATTTTCAAGACATTTCCTAAATACCTGGGAAAAATACATATTTTAAGAAAGAAAAATGCTAGCGCATCAAGAATATAAATGTAAAGCTAGATTCTAATGCATACATGTGTTTTAAAATATGACAGAATCGTTAAAATGCCAGATGGAATTTTTCGCAGTATATGTTTCAGCTCTCTACCCTCTGTATTTAAATCCCAATCATTTGGAAGTCGATAAATAAACTACCTATCCAGTACTACGTTGATCCTTCTACTCTCTCTCATTTCTTTTCCTTTTTCTTTCGAACTAATCAGCTGTACACAGATCTGGAAAGGAATAGACTCCACCAGGTTTGAACTGCACAAGACACTCCTTGCATTACGACGCCAGTCGTACGACTCCATCAGGAGTTCAGAAGCCATAGATAAATACAGATAACAAAGAACTTACGAAAGAGATATAAAGGAAAGGAATAAATAATTCGATTGAAACGATTATTCTTATGACAAGAATTTGTATTAAAGACTATACTATCTGAGCTGACCCAAATTAACAAAACAACGAAACCATTTCTAACTATTGTACCAAGATGCTACCGTTAACAATGAAATATAAAGTTTACAATACAATTAAAACACATTAAATCACTGGTACATTTCCATTTGTATCAAGTCCGGATGTTACTTTAAAAATTTGCCGTTGAATTAGAAATATATATTTCATATATATGTGTGAATCTTATGTATATATTTCATATATATATGTGTGAATCTTATGTATATTATAAGTAACGTATGTGTATATATATATATATATATATATATATATATATATACACATACGTTACTTATAATATACATAAGATTCCTTGTTACTTTTCGTTGTGATGGTGTTGCTGGTGTTGTTGTTGGTGGTGGTGGTTGTGGTGGGAGTAGTTCTGGTGATGGTAGTGCTGTTGGTGGTAGTGCTAGTGGTGGTAGTGCTGGTGGCAGTAGTGCTGGTGGTGGTAGTGCTGGTGGTGGTGGTGTGATCCGGGGTTGTGCTAATATTAGTTATGATTGCATTAGCGGGAGTGCTAATAGTAATTGTGATGGCGGTGGTGGAAGTGGTTATGATTAAGATTATGATTATGATGTTGAAGATGTGATAATTGTTTCTACTTTAGGCACAAGGCCAGCAATTACCCAGTGCATTACTGGTACTTTATTTTATCGACCCCGTAAGGATGAAAGGCAAAGTCAACCTCGGCGGGATTTGAACTCAGATCGTAAAGGGACGTAACTATGCTGGAAAGCATGGCGTCCGACCCTCTACCGATACTGCCAATCCACCGCCGTTGAAGATGTGATAATGATGAAGATAATGAAGATGAAGATGCTGATAATAATGATAATGAAGATGAAGATGATGATGATGATGATGTAGCTGTTGTTATTTAGCCATAGGTCATCATTGACAGATCAAACCTATGACCAGAAGCATTCCAATCGTGATGAACACGTCTTCTCAGATGTTAAGACAATCAGGAGTGATATGAAAAGGATTTGACTGCTATTATTTGCAGGTCAAGCAACTGCACGTTGACTATTGTACTGGGGTTTTATTGTTGTTGTTACTGGTCGTAAGGTTGGTGGTATTTGTAATGCTGGTGGAGTTAGTGATGTGGTGATTGTGGTTTTAGGGAAATGTTCATTGTGAATGTGGTTGTTATTGTCGACGCTGATCTATTGTTAGCTCTGATTTAGCAGGTCTATGATCAAAAGCATTCCATAGATCCATCCTTGCATCTATACATATTTACATTTATACATGTTTACATATATATATATATATATATATATATATATATATATATATATATATATATATATATATATATGTATTTATATATATATGTATTTATATATATATGTATATATATATATATATATATATATATATATATATGCAAAAGTTCTATTTAAATTGTTGGGATACAACAAACAAATATTTTTATAACTGATATAAAGCACTCGACAAGTATTTGGAGTAAATATACGATATTAACAAATGGAAACTATATTTATAAAATAAAACCATATTTATTTCATTATACATATTTCAAGGATACCATGTTAAATTATGGTATGCCTTCATCAGACAAAATACAATATATACCAGTTTTATAAATAAACATTGACATATATATATATATATATATATATATATATATATATATATATATATATATATATATATATACGTTACATAGATAGATAGATAGATAGATTTCTTTAATTGCCACAATGGCGTACAAAGATGGGACATTAGAAGACGTGACGGCGGGAGTTTTACATAAAAATCTTTAACAATAATCGACACACAGGCGTAGAAAGATATAGATGGCTGAATGGAAGTTTTGCGCAATACTGTTAATATATAGTGTAGAATACACAACGACCCACATTCCATATTGTTTCATCATAACTGACTTAATAATGAATATTTGTTCAATAAAATTTTCAGAGATAACTTTTCGAATGTGTAGATTACGATTATTTTGATGAAATTATCGTCTTTGTTTCCTTTTGATATTTTTGTTTTGGGGGTTTTATCCTCTAAACTGTAGTTTGTTTAGTTTTATTTTGGTTTTTGTTTGTTTGGGTTCGTTTTAAGATTACTTGGAAATGAAGAAAGGAATATAATACTTTCATTATTGTTTAATACTTTCGTTCAGTCATGTTTTCATTACTTTTGATCTGTTATTGTAGTAGGCGAATCGTAAACTCGAATTTTGTTTTTTTATTATACCTTCCAATTTCATATTGATAATGAATAATATCAATCAAGATAATGTCAGGCTTTTTTTTCCCCCCTACAGGAACGTATTGTCATTTCTACAGTTCGTATGAATTGAGAATAAACTTATTCTAAAATATATCTATATATGTGTGTGTATGTTTATATATATATATATATATGGAGTAGATAACGATTATGTTGATGGTATATATATATATATATATATACACGTGTGTGTGTGTGTGTGTGTGTGTGTGTGTGTGTGTGTGTGTGTGTGTGTGTGTGTATTTATATATATATTATATGTATATATATATTATATATACATATTTTAAGATGCCCATATATATATATATATATATGAGTATCTTAAAATATGTATGTGTATATATATATATATATGTGTGTGTGTATACCATCAATATAATCGTTATCTACTTGAAAAAGCGTTTCTGCAAAATTTCATTTAAAATATTCATTATTAAGAAAGAGGGTGGATTGGCAGTATCGGTAGAGGATCGGACGCCATACTCTGCAGCAAAGAGTTGCGGCCCTTTATGCTATGAGTTCAAATCCCGCCGAGTTTAACTTTGCCTTTTATCCTTACGGGGTCGATAAAATAAAGTACCAGTAATACACTGGGATAATTGCTGGCCTTGTGCCAAAAGTAGAAACAATTATTTAGAAACAGATTCAGTGAAGGAAGCGGATAGGCTGAGTTATATATAGATTATCGTCCGGAGCTTTTGTAGTAAATAGAGAGGAGAGGGTGTGAGAGTGAGATAGAGGAAATGAGAGAGAGATTGACAGCCAGACAAACAGACAAATATAGATATGTTTCTTTTATTTGCCACCAGGGCATCAAAAGTGGGACAAGTACAATGGGGGGAGTTTACAAAACAAGGTGTCATCAATAAGGAGGAGGCAATAACAAAATATAAAAATAAAATAAAATATAACAGAATAAAATTTATAACAAAATCCTCAATAGAGAGGAGGCGCCTTGGGGGGTTGCACACACCCCCGAAAAAAAGTGTGCAACCCTTTTCCTCAGGAGCACAGAGAAGGGGTGCTCCCTTGGTCTTTCATCTTCCTCACCTATAGTCTGATGTAGAGTGAAGGCCCATTCACACGGGCCATTCTCGCCACTTTCACCCATCTTTCATAAAAACGGCTGGGGTGCAGCACCTCTCTCTCCATCCTGATCCTTCTTCCGAAATGATATCGGAAGAAACGGACCAGTTGTTGGCCAGAGAGAAAGGTGTCTGACCTCAGTCCTTTCAGACGCGTCCACCATACAACCTCTTTCGCCATGGCTATTACGCACAGAAACACCGCCTCTCCAAACAGACAAATATAGATAGATAAGTACATAGGCAAACAGACGAAAGAGATGGTAGACATACGGAGAGAGAGATGGTGAAATCCAAAAGGGAAGTTTGTTTCTATGGATATATTAACTGCTTGTTTTCAGTTAGGTTTTGTAACACTCTTGTCAATTGTATGCAAGCGTTATGAGACATGTTTTGCCATGTATTTTTTTTTTTTTTAATAAAGTACTTATATATACATGCGTGTATTTCTGGGGCGGGAGGGGGGGGGGGTCTAAAGATTAAAAACTATAAACGTATTAATACAGATCTCAGACTTTTGAATATGTTAATAATAATTGTTTCTACTTTAGGCACAAGGCCAGCAATTACCCAGTGCATTACTGGTACTTTATTTTATCGACCCCGTAAGGATGAAAGGCAAAGTCTACCTCGGCGGGATTTGAACTTAGATCGTAAAGGGACGTAACTACGCTGGAAAGCAT
>OZ024746.1:38696097-38701097 GCA_964016885.1 Eledone cirrhosa
TAAGAATATATTGTATTTTGTCTGATGAAGGCATACCATAATTTAATTTGGTATCCTTGAAATATGTATAATGAAATAAATATAGTTTTATAAATATAGTTTCCATTTATTAATATCGTATATCTACTCCAAATACTTGTCGAGTGCTTTATATCAGTTATAAAAATATTTACTTGTTGTATCCCAACAATTTTAAATAGAACTTTTGCATATATATATATATATATATATATATATATATATATATATATATAAAGAAGAGAAGCGAGAGGGATAGGCAACTATTTCGGTTCTATCGAGAATGAGAGAGAAAGAGAGAGGAATAAATAAACATAAGACCATCCATGAGTAAGAATACATAAAGGCACTTCTTCAAGTAAGAGACTTCGTGCAAAGATAAATTTTAAAATACTTTATATATATATTCATCTCGGGAATTTTACCCGCCCTGGATATATATATATATATATATATATATATATATATATATATATATATATATATATATATATATATATATATATATATATATATATATATATAATGAGTATAAATCGAAGCTGTAGCCGCTGGATAGCAGATACTAATCGAATTGTTTAAGGCAGTAACACTCAGTGGTGAGAAAAGTTAATATGTTTTTACCCAGAGTAAACACAAAAGGTTAATAAAGTGTGACACCAAGAATAAAGTGACCAAAAGCATGTTGTCATGATAATACAATATATATATATGTATAATGGCTCAGTAGTGAGTTTTGTTACACTGGAGTTTTACCTGCACCCTGACAGGATCACCAGACGAAACTCTAATCTGATGATACTAGGAGTGCGCAGGGGAAGTTTCAGAGTAACAAGACTCACTACTTAGTCCATAATAAATGAATATTTAAACTCTACGTCAGTGTTGAGTACTCTTTTCTCTCACCCATTAACTACATACGAATACATATGTGTGTGTGTAAATAACGGTTTCTTATATAGGTACAAGGCCAGCAATTTTAGGAGGGAGAAAGTCGATTAAATCGACACAGTGCGTGACTGGTACTTTATTTTATCGACCCCGTAAGGCAAAGTTAACTTCTGTGGGATTTGAACACAGATCATAAAGAGCCGTAACTCTGCAAAGCATGATGTCCGACCCGCTACCGATATTGCCTATCCACCGCCGTTGCGTGTGTAAATAAACATATATAATATATATGCTTTCTCTTTTCTTTTTTTGCAGACTTTGGAAGCGGTTGGTAAGAATGTCACATGCATACGAAATTTTGTCCGTGACGGAAAGAGTTAAAGTGAAGTGTCTTCCGGTGTTCATGCTGTGTCCTGCAGTTGCTGTGATATATTTCATGATAAATAACACATTTATTTTAATGTCGTGGTTAAATAAATATAAAGATAACATTTTCTGTGATATTTTCCAATGTTTCAATTCAGATATATGTATTTAAGTACGTATGAACGTACATACATGTATACAAACATACATACATGATGAATACGTACATGGTGGCTGCCAACTCGTTTTCGAGTACGGCCACTACTTTATATCCATGTAGGAGTACCCCTACCGATGCGCTGAACGAGTGTGACTTTTTAGTCCAGCCAGCGATTTGAAAACTCTGGTACAAACTGTGACACTTGTGACAATTATTGACACATAGTGCTGGGCCCATGGTACCATGTGACGACAACTGCAGAGAGATCTCCAGATATAAAGCAATGCCTGTGCCGTGAAGCTTTTATAGTGAACAAAGGCACTGCACAAAGCCAGTCCCACTCTCTTAACTAAGATGATATTTACCAAAAAGAAGAACAAGAATACGTACATACATACATACGTACATACATACATGGTGGCTGCCAACTCGTTTTCGAGTACGGCCACTACTTTATATCCATGTAGGAGAACCCCTACCGATGCGCTGAACGAGTGTGACTTTTTAGTCCAGCCAGCGACTTGAAAACTCTGGTACAAACACTACACTTGTGACAATTACTGACACATAGTGCTGGGCCCATGGTACCATGTGACGACAAGTGCAGAGAGATCTCCAGATATAAAGCAATGCCTGTGCCGTGAAGCTTTTATAGTGAGCAAAGGCACTGCACAAAGCCAGTCCCACTCTCTTAACCAAGATGATATTTACCAAAAAGAAGAACAAGTCAACATCATTGGATACCATCAGGGTTGCAGGTGTTATATCAGAGTTTTCCTTCTCCTAGAATTCTGCCTTGACAAAGGCTAAGGGGTCATCTCTCCCGGTGATTTTGGATGGCCATTGACTCTTAAGAGCTCCTTTGCCCTTTGACAGGTTTTGTTTTTAGTCCTGCAGGATGTCCAAAGTCACCCTCCTCACCAAGAAACCTTGGTGGGGTTGCCAGTTTAGTCGCCAACGACCCGACCATGGGACAGGTTGTACTGGGATACATGTTACCAGTAGCACCAACTGGTGACCTGACATACATACATACATACATACATACATACATACATACATACATACATACATACATACATACATGGTGGCTGCCAACTCGTTTTCGAGTACGGCCACTACTTTATATCCATGTAGGAGAACCCCTACCGAAGCGCTGAACGAGTGTGACTTTTTAGTCCAGCCAGCGACTTGAAAACTCTGGTACAAACACTACACTTGTGACAATTATTGACACATAGTGCTGGGTCCATGGTACCATGTGAGGACAAGTGCAGAGAGATCTCCAGATATAAAGCAATGCCTGTGCCGTGAAGCTTTTATAGTGAGCAAAGGCACTGCACAAAGCCAGTCCCACTCTCTTAACGAAGATGATATTTACCAAAAAGAAGAACAAGTCAACATCATTGGATACCATCAGGGTTGCAGGTGTTATATCAGAGTTTTCCTTCTCCTAGAATTCTGCCTTGACAAAGGCTAAGGGGTTATCTCTCCCGGTGATTTTGGATGGCCATTGATTCTTAAGAGCTCCTTTGCCCTTTGACAGGTTTTGTTTTTAGTCCTGCAGGATGTCCAGACATACATACATACATACATACATACATACATGGTGGCTTCCAACTCGTTTTCGAGTACGGCCACTACTTTATATCCATGTAGGAGAACCCCTACCGATGCGCTGAACGAGTGTGACTTTTTAGTCCAGCCAGCGACTTGAAAACTCTGGTACAAACACTACACTTGTGACAATCATTGACACATAGTGCTGGGCCCATGCTACCATGTGACGACAAGTGCAGAGAGATCTCCAGATATAAAGCAATGCCTGTGCCGTGAAGCTTTTATAGTGAGCAAAGGCACTGAACAAAGCCAGTCCCACTCTCTTAACCAAGATGATATTTACCAAAAAGAAGAACAAGTCAATATCATTGGATACCATCAGGGTTGCAGGTGTTATATCAGAGTTTTCCTTCTCCTAGAATTCTGCCTTGACAAAGGCTAAGGGGTCATCTCTCCCGGTGATTTTGGATGGCCATTGACTTTAAGAGCTCCTTTACCCTATGGCAGGTTTTGTTTTTAGTCCTGCAGGATGTCCAAAGTGACCCTCCTCACCAAGAAACCTTGGTGGGGTTGCCAGTTTAGTCGCCAACGACCCGATCATGAGACAGGTTGTACTGGGATACATGTTACCAGTAGCACCAACTGGTGACCTGACATACATAAATATATATATACATACATACATGCATGCATACATACATACATACATACATACATACATACATACATACATACATACATACATACATACATACATACATACATACATACATGATGGCTGCCCCGTCGTTATCGAGTATGGCCATTACACGATATAACATTATTAATAAATATCATTTAATGCTGTTGTGCAATGCCAGTGAGTGAAGATTATTTTTAAAGTGAGGAAAGACTGTGCGCTGAGTGTATCCCACTCTCTGAGCGACAGTAGCTATAACCCGAAAAGAAGAATAGATCAACATCATCAGTAACTACTGAGCGGCAAATAAGACTAATCAGCCCATCTACAAAGGCGAAAAGACTATATATTTTCGCCTGTTTCAAATTCCAGGAGCGAACAAGGAAAGCACTGTCCTGGTAATGGCCAGACCCAGCATTGTGTATTGGCAGTTGTTCCCCGCTGCTTCTGCTGGAAAGCTTTCCAAATGTATATTCGTACACATACCGTATGTCATCAGATATACGCAATTCATATATATATATATGTAAATATGATAATAATGGAGCTGCGGCGTTGCAAATGGGTTACATATGAAAAAGTTTGTCCTTCATCAGTGATCTTCCAACCATCATAGGCATTCCATCGCTTTAAAGACCATATACCTCCGGTTGGTGCGAGCAACGGCTAAAAAAAGTCGTTGGGACACGTAAATAAAGGGGACGCGATGGTAAACAAACAAAATGGTTTAAGCAACAGAAAGTGATGAAGAAATATATATATATAAAAACATGGGAAGAAAGAGGAAAACTGCGTGGTTGCACATGGGTTACATATTATAAAATTAGTCCCTCATCAGTGATTTGCTAACCATCATTGGTATTTCATCGCATTAAAAATCATATACCTCAGGTTGGTGCGAGCAATAACTAAAATAAGCTATTGGGACAAGTGAATCGCGTAAAGCGAGTGAGACAAGTAAACAACATAGAAGGAAAAGCAAACCGAAGGTATATTTATATATTTATATATATATATATTTATATATATATATAGAGAGAGAGAGAGATGCATATGTGTGTGTGTGTATAGCGAGAGAAAGACATACACTGTGTGGTGGGAGGTAGAGACATTACAGTGTGTGGTAGAACACTTAGTCCAAATTCTGCTTTGGTGTCAATGGCACATAGGACTAATCACCCAGTCACATGCCCAGCCTGGTTATTGATGATTCACTCGGCAGTAAATCGAACATGGGTGAGGATATGTTTGTGTATTAAATGAAGCACACAGACAGATAGATAGATAGATAGATAGATAGATTGTTAGATAGATAAATAGATGGAT
>OZ024746.1:38713597-38718597 GCA_964016885.1 Eledone cirrhosa
TGCACATACTAATCTAATTTTAATTTTAGTGAAACCCACCACTTAAGTATTTCGTTTCGGGAATCTGGTCTGTTTTAATTACCCTTGCCGTGAAAGATACATTCAGGCCTCATCGTTTTTAGTTTTATCGTGTACTTCTCACGAATTTGTGGCCCATGTAACTGGGATTAATTTCCTCTACCCTTATTTGTCAACCCAATGATCGCTCTGTCGAAATACGATCTACATGGCCCGTTGCAGTTTGTCCAAGATCACATTACGATATTTAAGCAGCCCAGGCATTATTTGCTACAATATATTTCAGTCAAATTAATGGAATACTGTGTTCCACGTGTTTTTAACGTCGAGAAACTAATTCAACTATGATTACAACTTTTTCTTGGTATTTATCAGACTCATCTTAGTCTATAATATGATTTCTTGAGATATCAATTTTAGATTTTTTTAGTTGGCTGAGAACAAATGTTAGTTTGACGTGTGAATCTCAATTGTAATCAAATCAGTTATAAATTTTATACCTTGATTAAATTATTTGTGTTTTCCACATATGTCCTCCAATAGATATATACATTAGGATTCCGTTATATATATATATATATATATATATATATATATATATATATATATATATATATATATATATAGGTCGGAAAGGTACAGGAAAAAAGAGTGCTCTATGTAGGCTACAAGCTTATTAGTTATGTATATATGTATATATGTATATATATGAATGCATACATACATACACACACACACACATATATATAATTACATTTAGTCTCTCTTTATGTTACTCTATTTCTCTATCTTTCTGTTGTATATATATATATATATATATATATATATATGTGTGTGTGTGCATTCATATATATATATACATATATAAATATATACATATGTAATAAGCTCTGTAGCCTACATAGAGCACTCTTTTTTTCCTATATCTTTCCGACGGAGATACTTCATTTATATATGTATATATATATATATGTATATATATATATGTAAATATATATATATATATATATGCATATATATATATATAAATTATATATATATGTATATATATATATATATATATATATATATATATATATATATATATATGTGTGTGTGTGTGTGATATGTGTGTGTGTGTGTATTTATATATATGTATATATATAAACGGAAAAAATGAAACCAAATTTCATTTCTCACTCTTAGTACGGCTGTTACTTAAATATAAGTATGTATACGTACATACATATATGTATACAGACGTACAGTAGTATGCATATATATATATATATATATATATATATATATATATATATATATATATATATAAGAGAGTATTGAAGTTTGCTTGAAGCATTGTGGAATAATAAGTAAATATCTTTAAGTCGTTTGGAAGCCTCGACAATGCAAATGGGTAAATCTCCGGTTAACAAGATCCGGTGGTGGGGAGAGAGATATAAGTGGGTGTACGTTGAGATGCGTGGTGTGTATGAGATGTGTAGAAGAATGAAGGAAAGAGTATAAAGTATAAAATTAAAATAACAACACGAGAGAGAGTTACCTTGGGAGAGATTTAATAGTCCCTATATATTTCGGATTCACATCCATCAACTGGGGTTTTTCCGGGGTGGGGGAAAGGTTGTCTGTTGGGCAGGTGCGAAACGCGTCCTCCGCTGTTTGTTGTTTTGAATATCGATATTCAAAACAACAAACAGCGGAGGACGCGTTTCGCACCTGTCCGACAGACAACCTTTCCCCCACCCCGGAAAAACCCCCAGTTGATGGATGTGAATCCGAAATATATAGGGACTATTAAATCTCTCCCAAGGTAACTCTCTCTCGTGTTGTTATTTTTATTTTATACTTTATACTCTTTCCTTCATTCTTCTACACATCTCATACACACCACGCATCTCAACGTACACCCACTTACATATATATATATATATATATATATATACATGCACACATATATATATGTACGTATGGATTCACCGAACATTTATTATAATGCTCGGTGTGTTTGTAAACAAACATCCCGAATTAAGCCGTACAGTGTCTAGCAACCATCGTTGCTCATTTGTTCAACACTGACAAAGGAACGCTGTACTAGTTTCAAGCTTATTAGCTATCGTCAGCAACGTATACCTTCGTTGAGGACGATAGAGAATCATCACACACATATATATATATATGTGTGTGTGTGTGTGTTATCTTTTTATGCGTCTACAATTTAGTAAGCAGCCAAAGTTCTGCTTGCTTCAACCGACGCAATTGATCAACTCAAGATTCTATAACGCATGCACGCACCCTTCGCCCCTGATATATATATATGTAAGTATGTATATATATATATATATATACATATATATACATACTTACATGTATATATGCATGTGCGTGGTTTTGTATACCTATGGTAAGGTTTTGTGCGTATGCTTGTGTATGTACGTATTTGTTTGCGTGTATGTATTTATTTATTTCTATTACTTCTGTATTGTATTTATTTACTTTGTTCTTAACTCTGTAGCGGAGATTCATTTGGTCTCCTAGTTAGAATTTTAGTCTACGACTTCTGCTATACCATTTACGTGGTTTTGTCTTTGCGTGCTATTGTTCTCCACGCTCCACATATGACTTATTATCTTCGTTTTTTCGTTCATTACCAGAGAACGTCTCTATGAACCACCTAAGAGAACATTAGTCTACGACCTCTTTTATACCATAAACGTGGTTCTGTCCTTGCGCGTAATTGTTTTTCACCGCTTCTATTAATGACGTATTATTCGTTTTTTCCCGTTCTTTGCCAGCGAACGTTTCCACGAACCAAAGTATCGTCTTCCTGTCTTCCTCCGGTTGCAACGTTTTTTGAAATATCCAGTTCTGCGTTTACAGATTGACTTTGTTAGTTTCAGAAGATCCCGTTAAGGGTGAAAGCAGCGATTCTTTGCTTAAACTTTAATCTGTTATTTAATAAATATTTGCTCTACGGTTCTTATATATTTGATATATATTTATCCTTATCGAGCCTTCTTTGGATTTTAGTCTTCAATTTTATTATTATTACTATATGCATATATATATATTTCGTTTCTGAATTTGTTTAGCAAGATTCTTTATCTGAAATCGTGTGTTGAAACCGATATTGTTATACTTTAGGAGGGTCATGTTGCCAATAAGAAACACACGCACCAGTTGCTTTCACTTCAATTTATTATATATTTATAAATTTATAAATTTACAAATCTACAAACTTATAAATTTCTGGTTGGTTGGTTGGTTCCACAACCAGATAGTTGTTTATATATAGTCATAGTCCTTTCGTCACACACTCTGTGACCTCTTCAGTGACTGGGGATTCCTTTCTTTGTTTCCGTGCTTTCCTTTCTTCTGTCCTACGCCATTTTGTTTCTGTGTGTGTGTTGTGTGCTCAGTTTGCGCATGCGCCACATCCGGGTGTCTGTGTGTGTTTGTGTTCATTTATCTATTTGTTTATTTATTTATTTATTTATTGTTGGTTGGTTGTTTGTTCTATGTGTGTGTGTGTTTTCATTTTGTCCTTAATTGTAAGTTGTGATGTTGCTGTTCCACTCATATTTTCTATTTAATTTTGGTTGTAATTCTTTTATGCTTACTGCCTCTGTAATTTTCCTAAACATTGCATCTTTTCTGTGTGTGGATTCTATTTTTATTTCTATGTTCTCTAATTTACCCCTGTGTTCTATCTTAGCATGTTGGTAGAGCACAGATGATTCTTTATTATCTTGAAGGTCTCGCCAGTGTTCATTTATTCGTTCCCCTATACTACGAGCTGTCTCACCTATGTACACTATATTTTTGTTTCTACATTGTCCTTCAGTACATCTTATGCTATACACTACATTTCTAGTTTTACAGTTAATATGGGGGCTTATTTTACAGGTTATACATTTCTTATCTATACATGAGGGTCTTTGGAATATATATATATATATGCATATAACAAAGAGGGTGTGGTAAGATACCAGGTGGACCATAACGCACCAGAGTACTCAATACTTAGGAGAGTAGAGTGGGTAATAGGAAAAGAGTCAGGGTCCCGGCGTTAAAACATTATGTGTCTTCTTGTTAATACACGTTAGGTGTTGCAGTCTTAAAGCAAAGTGTCTCGTTGTTAAAATAGTATTGGGTGCATTGGTATTATAACAACAATAGGTGTGTTGGTATCAAAACAATGATAGATGTGTTGGTATTAAAGCATCATTATGTCTTGGTGATAAAACAACTCTCAATACAGTTGCAGCAAATGAAGCCAACTCAATCAAAGCCATAATAATACTCCTAACTGCATTACCTCAGGGAAAACTTTAGCTTTTGCTATTCGTAGTAGTTCATTCAATTGTGCCGATAGTCACTCTCATGCACTACGCTAAGGATACAAAAAATATTACAGGTAATCAAGATGCCTGACGCTGTCAAGTACTTACAAGAAGATCTGAATACAATATACAAGTAAAATGAAGACAGCAAAACTACATGTAATACTGGGAAATGTTAAGCCGTTCTATGCTACATGGAACCATGGGGAATTGAAATCCCAGAGTCAAAATTAGTATTTGCCTAGATTATTGCTCACAGCTATGTCCACTTCTCAGTGTTAAACTAACTGTAGAAATTGAATCAATTCAACTTTACTTCACCCAGCAGGTACTGAAGTAACTCTATTCCTGGGACCTACGATGGGAAAGTTATATAGTGGTATCACTACATAACTACTACTGAATCCACTCACTTCTTTGTGGTGGTATGATAAAATTATTCCATCTCACATGATCCAACATTAACTGCTTCAGCTCTTCACTGGATGATTCTCTATCGTCCTCAATGTCTCCCTTTAATGTTTTGCGATGTCTTCCACGTTTACCCAGCCATTAGAAAACAATAGTAATGTATATACATGTGTGTGTGTGTGTGTGTCTGTGTGTGTGTGTGTGTGTGTGTGTGTGTGTGTGTGTGTGGGTGGG
>OZ024746.1:38723597-38731097 GCA_964016885.1 Eledone cirrhosa
TTAATCCCACTATGGCTCTGTGTACGGAGGATTCTCTTAATAGCATTGCTCTGTATGTCAAGTGAGATGTAGAATATAGCAGAAATGGTCAGTCTATTTTGTATATTCTCTCTGACAATTAATTAAGTAAATGATAAATAATTATGCTAGGACACGCCGTATTTTAGAAGATCTAAAGAGAATTTAAGGTGAAATTACTTTTGCATTCCTTTCCAAACTGACAACAATAATTCACCCGGTAGAAAGTAATCATTTACCAACTTGGATCTATTTCTACAGTTTCATTCTTTCCCCTTCCCTTTCTCTCTCTCTCTCTCTATTTCTCTCTCTCTCTCTCTCTCTCTCTCTCTCTCTCTCTCTCTCTCTCTCTCTCTCTCTCTCTCTTCTTTCTCCACTCATTCTCCCTCCGTTTCTCTCTCTCCCTCTCTCTCTCTTTCTCTCTCTCGTATAATGCATCTTTTCATTTATTTAACTCGCTCTAGTTCATAGTATCTGCAATATCCGCTCTTTTTCAAGTTCAATATTTATAATAAACATAAAACTATAAAAAGGACGACCGCTTAGGTCAAATATAATACATAAAATATAATATTCATAAAACTAGAACAAAATCTGCCTCTGAATTAGAGAGCAACAAATATGCTCCTAATAAATAAGCTAATTTTAAAAGACATACCCTATGTGAGTATATTGATTAGGAAAGAGGTATAGTGTCAATAATGGTAAAAGAAATTAAGCACAGAAGACAACGAAAGCATTGGGCATTGAAAAAATACTGAGAAGAGCAAGGCAGGCGAAAGAGGAACATCACTTTTTCAACATTCGTTGGATGTTTCTTCAATTTCAACTCTTGTGTGTTCTGTTATTAATTCTGGTAATATTATTACAACAATATGACCCTCCCCAAGTATAATATATATATGTGTGTGTGTGTATATATATATATGTATATATATATATGTGTGTGTATATATATATATATATATATATATATATATATATGTATATATATATATATGTGTGTGTATATATATATATATATATATATATATATATATATATATATATATATATATATATATACACACACAGTTCAAGAGTAACCAATCTTAAAGGGAGAGATGGAGATAGGAGAGGAGATATGAGAGGAGAGATTGGTGAATTAGTTAGAAGCCAAAGCGTAAAGGCATGTGCTCAATGTGCAATATGCAGTAGAAAGCAGCTAGGTGGCTGGGTTCATGCAGAAGTTAGGTGCGCAGAGCTGGAAATATTTATTAGTTAAGCAAAACAAGACCACAAATTTCACAAGGAAGACATTCTTAAAAGATTGTCAACATATTTTAGTTTGATGTAAGGAATGTAGAGAATAATAATAATAATATTAATAATAATTGTTTCTACTTTAGGCACAAGGCCAGCAATTACCCAGTACATTACTGGTACTTTATTTTATCGACCCCGTAAGGAGGAAAGGCAAAGTTAACCTCGGCGGGATTTGAACTCAGATCGTAAAGAGACGTAACTATGCTGGAAAGCATGGCGTCCGACTCTCTACCGATACTGCCAATCCACCGCCCTATTATAATATTAATAATAATAATGTCCGTTTACAATTGTTTCGCTACTCCATATAATATTTCTGGATCAGATGACTATATATCATAATTGATCTGGTTCAGTTGAAAATAATTAACATATTTAAAAGACAGAGTGGCTCATCGGAACTTCAAAGGAATATAAATTAAAATAATGAGATAATGTTACATAATATAATGTTCTTGGTTGCATCGGTTGTCAGCCATAATCAAGCAGTATTCATCTGTAGAGGCTGCATTGTGTGAGATCTGCCTATGGGTAACAAGATGGCTGCCAAAGGGCATATTTACCTTACTAATTAGAGGGTGGTTTCAGGGGAAGTAACTTCTCGAGAGA
The DNA here is from genome assembly GCA_964016885.1 of Eledone cirrhosa. Classification (NCBI taxonomy): domain Eukaryota; kingdom Metazoa; phylum Mollusca; class Cephalopoda; order Octopoda; family Eledonidae; genus Eledone; species Eledone cirrhosa. The sequence goes on from OZ024746.1 coordinate 38,725,530, forward strand.
TTAGAAATTGTGGGTGTTTGTAGTTAAGTGCTAATTTTTAAAATGTTTTTAATTGAGAGACAATGTAGGGGAGGTAACTTATAATTTTCGAGTTGTTCATAGCAATTTAACTTATTAGCTACAAGTAAAAATGGGTCTACATGACTAAGTTGGGTCAAAAATTCTATTGGCGAAGGAATTAGCCCTTCGATGTTGACAGCTAATAGTTACCTCCGTTCTTTTGTTAATCGGTAGAGGTCGTGATAGAGTTATGTAATATGCTTCCGTAATACAGAGATCACAAGATTTTCTTCGTCCATTGAACGGTTGGGCCCTAGCCACGATATCCCATTTTAGTGAGTGTTGAACGTTGTTTAATTTAAGGTTTTTAATGAGCCTAGCTAGCGATGTCGAACATATGTTGCTAGAGTCTCGGAAGGAAAAAGAGTGCGCGTTATAGCGTACCTTAAAAGGGTTAGAGGTAAACCCGATATAAGAGCTGGTATTCGAAGCAGTCTTAACCGTGCACCTATAGACTATGTTGGGTGTCAGGCAGTGTCCATTTAATGGGCATGCATTGGGGTAACGGCAGTTGTAGTTGCTTCTGCGGTTAGTGAGAGTAGGGTTGTTTAACCTAAGCGGTAGGTCCGTGCTAGAAGGATTAGATGGGGGAGGTGTGCTACTAGAGTAATTATTGGTGTAGTGGCGTGGTGTATTTGATAGGGGTGGTGGTACCGCGGTGTGGGAGTTATACTGTCTTAGCTTATAATGGTTACTGAACGCGGTGTGGCTAGCTAGGTTAGGTGTTGTGGAGAATTAGATTTTAATGTTATTTTTATTAAAGAGTTTGTAATATCTATGGTTGGGGGGAAGTGTTTAGATAGGATATAGAAGAAGCGATTGGGGATATTAGTGGCTAGATTAGATAAGAATGGGGGGTTAAGCCAGGTGATATTTCTAGGTCTATTCCTTCTAGGGGTTCTAGTGGAGTTGGTGGGGGCCTTCCTAGAGTTATTATTACCTGGGGGTTTGTTATTTGTGATCCCATTTCTCATTCCTATTCTAGGGTTGATTTTTAGTTTACTACTTGGAGTGGGGAGCAGGCCGCTGCCACCATTAAAGTTCCCTGTATAGGTGCTGTTACTGCTAAAATTCCGGCGAATCTGGCTATATGCTAAGGTATTTCTAGTTCTGGTGTTAAGTTTATTATGGTGAATTGCTGTGTTATGGCATTTAGGTATGGAATAAATTGATTGTTTATAACCAGATTCAGAGAGAGCCTTATTATAATATTGTGCGTGTTTTATAAATATCTCCTCATTATAAATATCTCCTTATTATTAATATTATTATTATTATTCTCTACATTCCTTACATCAAACTAAAATATGTTGACAATCTTTTAATAATATCTTCCTTGTGAATATATATATATATAATAGTAGAGCACTGGAGAGTTATATCGAGTTGAGGATCCGCATAAGGTAAAACATTTGTTCTCGGTATGGTGAACTAACTGTTGTGGAACTACTTATATATTCGCGAACGAAACCCTGAAGGGTAGAAACGTAATCCTGGTATGTGTATATGCATTTTTTCTTCTAACTTTAATTTTATACCTAATTGTGTAAGGTTAACGATATATTTAATCGATTTCTGCGTGCTATTGAAATGCTGGGTAAATATTCTATAGCTGTTGATCGCGAATAGATGGCTGTCGTTTATTTATCTATTATTACTTCATAGGTGCCTTTTAATCTTATAGCCTGGTTTAATTGATTTTGTGTGTGGTTGATTATGCTAATTGGGAGAGGAAATGGTGTATATATACTATCAAATGATTGTATGGACATAATTTATAGTATATATATTTATTTATTTATTTATATATGTGTGTGTATATGTGTATGTGTGTGTGTGTGTGTGTGTATGTGTGTGTGTGTGTGTGTGTGTGTGTGTGTGTGTGTGTGTGTGTGTGTGTGTGTGTGTGTGTGTGTGTGTGTGTGTGTGTGTGTGTGTGTGTGTGTGTGTGTGTGTGTGTGTGTGTGTGTGTGTGTGTGTGTGTGTGTGCACATTTATATATATATAGATATAAATAAATATATATGTGTGTGTGTGTATATATATATATATTCTTGCTCGACGAGGTCGGGGTTATCCTAAGCCACCAATCCCAAAGCATCGTCGTGCGTAGAGCCGACTAGGTCCACATATATGTGTGTAAACAAACACACACACAGAGAAAATATGTATGTGCATATATATATATATATAACGAAGGAAATGTGGTAAGGAACCAGGTGGACCATAACGCACCAAAGTACTCAATACTAGGGGTAGTAGAGTGGGTAATAGGAACCAGTAAGACCCCGACGGCTGAGCTCAAGCCGTTTCGACGGCTAAATTAGCCGTCGAAACGGCTTGAGCTCAGCCGTCGGGGTCTTACTGGTTCCCATATATATATATATATATATATATATATATATATATATATATATATATATATATATATACATATATACGCAATTATTTTTACCTCATGATATCTTTACATATACTCTAGACAATTTACTTTACTATTATTAATACCTACTGCCTACACACCATATTTACTCATGGCAAATGTCTCTATTTACAGTATATGTGTGTGTCTGTCTCTCTGTATCTGTGTGTGCGCCTGAATATGTGTCAATGTATGTGTCTATGTGTATGTGTATGTGTGTTTTTGTGGGACGTGTGTATGTGTATATATGTGTGAATTTCTGTGCTTGTGTATGCGGATATATTCGTACTTTTGTTTTACTTCACATTTGTTCGTATGCGCATGCCTGCAACTGTCTGTGTTAAATCAATGAGATATTCAACTATCGATCTTGCCAGCTAGACAACTATTCTCTCTCTCTCCCTCTCTCACTCCCTCTCTCTCTCACTCCATCGCTCTCTGTTGGTCACTCTCTCTCTCCCTCTCTCACTCCCTCTCTCTCTCACTCCATCGCTCTCTGTTGGTCACTCTCTCTCTCTCTTTCTATCTCTTTCCTCTTGTATATATATTTATATATATATTAATATGTATATATGTGCGTGTTTGTACACATATATACATATGTACATGCATGTATTCATACAAGTTTGTATACGTAAGTATAATATATATATATATATATATATATACCAATATATTGGTATGTTTATGCACGGATGTGTACATCTTTATGTTTATCTACATGTATGAATGTGTCCACACTGAAAATCCATAACCATAAAAATTGTTAGATGGTTGGCTGATTATCAAATTCTTCTTCCTATCAATCTCTCTATCCATCCATATCTAGTTATGTAATTGCCATTCTGTCTGAATAATTGTCTATCCACTTATTTTACTTCAGCCCGGCTATCAAATCGGATGCTTATAAATAGCATAGCAGACCTCTTTTATATGGAAATATGTCGACTATAGGTATATTAAAGAATGCTCCGAGAAAAATGACTCTAGAGGACCCACTGGCATGAATTTTCTTAATTCGAGAAGATGATAATACACTAAATGATGCATACAAAGAATTAGGATTTGCCTCTTTGATGGAAAATGAATACAAAATCCTAGCGTTATATGTTAGCGACTCACCGAAAAATGGGAAGATTTTTGTTGTTTTTAAATGAGAGAATTGGTTAAACAGAAGGTTGAATTTTCATGAGATTTTGTGTGTTATTGAATGGCTAAAGTGGCTCTACCATTCAATAATTGAATGCTCGTACGTGGTAGAGAAATTACTACATGGAAGAGTCATTGTAACCATTTAAAACACGCCGAAAATGAAAAATAAATTTAAATTTCAAATCATTTGCAATCAAATTGTCTCAGTGACTAGGTCGCAGCATTGCGGTGAACATTTTCACGGTAAGAAATATATATATATGTACACACAAAATATAGAGGTTTACATATACATAAACTGCGCTTTCTAGCAACCAGCCTACTCGCCGTCAGACACCAATCACAAGCTTTCTGACTTGACCACTAGTCATGTGACAATTCTTAGCCATTTTGAATTCGTTTCTGACGGGGATCATTTAAGAAAAATCTTTGTCCATTTGAGTTTGTTTCCTGATGATTTCGAAACTCGTTTATTTATCCATGATCGGATATTTCCAAAAAGCGAATGAAATCTTCGGGGGTAGAAACATGATTTCGGTATGTTTATGTACATTTTTTCTTCTAACTTTGATTTTGTACCTAATTGTGTATGGTTAACTATATGTCTAGTCAGTTTCTACGGGCTATTAGAAATACTGGGTAAATTTTCTGTGGCTATGGATCGCGGATAAAATAGTTATCATTTATTTATCTATTGTTTCTTCATAGGTACATTTTAAACTTATAGCCTCGTTTAATTGATTTTTTATGTGGTTGATTATGCTGATTGTGAGAAGAAATGCTGTATATATTTTATCAAATGATTCTATGGACATACTTTCTTATACATATACATACATACATATACAAATGTAACAGATGTTGTGTTTTTTAATAGCTAAAGTGACTCTTCCACGTTGTAATTGAATGTTCAAGCTTAATGAAGAGGTCTGATGCTTGTTACCGATCTTATTAGATAAAGTACTAGCTACGTTTAACGAACTTCATCTCTCAAAGTCTCCTAATTTTAAGGCACTGTAGATCTTCAATTCCAACCCGCCCACTCCTTGTTTTTAAAACTAAATCTATCAGATTCAGAAGCTAAGTTATTTGAGAGAACCAGCAGGGCCAGATATATCGTGGGAGCGATGGAGGCGATTGCCTTAGCAGAGGATCTTTGTGAGACATGGTTTAGAGACTACTTTATAGTTAGTAGTGAATATTGTATAGGCTGCAGGGAGCATTTCATAGAGAATAGATAATTCTAAAATGAAGAATCGTAACGAGTTTGTGTCTGTTATCAGCGCAGAAATTACCAGCGTGTACCCATGCTCCATTTTCTCTTGGAAAAAGTTTTAACCCCAAAATATCGAAATACTAGGCAAAGGTGTAAACTGTTGCTTTGTTTTATTTTGCTTTCATTTTTATACCTTTAGTTCCAACTTGAATTGTATCGGCTTTCTAAAACAAGTTTAGGTATTCATTGCTTCATATGAACTCTAATTCTCTACTAGTGAATATTGGTCATGATTTGTGTAACTGTTGCTTAGTCACAGGTCAACCATGTCAAAGTAAACTTCCAATCTGACTTTTTTTCCTGAAATTGTTTATTCTTACACAGATACTGCATAATATGATAGTTGCAGCTTGAAAACTTCTGTCTCCCTAATAATGAGATTTAGAGCGAGTGTTTATTGTTGGCTATTTTTTCGGTGTGTATTATTTACATTCGGTGATTACTTCGCGTTTGTTCTATAAGTATTTACATTCAGATTTAGGTGTTTGACAGTCAGTCTGATTTGCTTAATTATTTATATCTAATGTGTTCTTCCGTATTTTAAGACGTGAAATGGTTTGATATGTAAACGATTTCACAATAATTTGTAAAAGGTAGAGCAGTCATGTAATCATTTAAAGATAATAAAAACCCTTTATGGGGAGTGAGAGCAGGTAAA
>OZ024746.1:38736097-38796097 GCA_964016885.1 Eledone cirrhosa
TCCTATAAGACTATATTATCCTGTAGCGTTCTAGCAAAGAGCTTAATATTCGAACACATAAGAGCAATACAAATCAATATGCTATGAAATCTGGTTGACCGGTACAAATTCAACTATACGAGACGAGATATGTGGATATTAATATGAAATATTTCTGAATTCTCTTCTCTTCTCATATCTTGCAGTTAACCTACAACAAAGTGCATCAACAAGTTCATTTTCAATCTCTACATGGAGCTATAAATTATAAATAATCTCAAAATATAAAAATGTATTTCTGTGCATTGGCCGACGATCAGCTTGGGGCAATAAACGTTAATATAATATTATGCAGACATGTTCATGCACTTTGATACAGGGCATCGTAGTGTAAAAGGAAAAGATTCAAATTCCTAGACATTTTACCTTAATATCGACACCATGGTTTTAACGTATTCCGTCTAACCGGTATATATATATATATATATATATATATATATATATATATATATATATATATATATATATATATATATATATATATAGTGAAAAATTGAATAACATGGTCAGCTGTACAAAAAGGATTTTATTTACAGTATTAACAATTGTTTCATTGATTAGGTATGTCTAAAGGCCGCTAATCACTCAATGAAACAATTGTTAATACTGTAAATAAAACCCTTTTTGTACAGCTGACCATGTTATTCTTCAATTTTTCACTATTATTACTCCAAGATTAACCTGCATAGGAATTCTCGCGAACTCGCTGCCTAACTGTGAACCTCTTGTTGAGTCAAACAACGCCGTATGTTGAAACTATCCATAGTACAGAGTACTCACAAACTCTAGCTGGATTACCTATAACAATAATTTGTTATCATATATATATATATTGTGGGTAACCACTGTAAATAAGGTAGTCAATAATCGAGTGTATATATAAATATATGGATATATATGGATGGGTGGATGGGTATGTATATGCCTATATATATATATGTGTGTGTGTGTGTGTGTGTGTGTGTGTGTGTGTGTGTGTGTGTGTGTGGATAGAGAGAAAATGTGTGGGTGGATGTATCTGTATGTGCATTTGTATGTGAGTATAGAAAAAGCAGAGGTGAAAACATTGTCATTTTAATTCACTTACTTCACCAAAAATAAGGAAAACAAATATAATAAAACAATAGTGAAAAACTTGCTCAAGCTCCATTATTCTTATATAGATGCAACCATATTTTATAAACTGACCATGCACTCTAGGACTTAAATATTAATCCAGTTTGTATATGTGTCATCAGTAAAAGAATAAATGATTCAATAAGCAAAGTCCCTCGATTGGCATCCTTAATATCTCAACAATGACATAATATATAATGTAATTGCCGTGACATTAGAGTGCCATTTTTAAAATGCAAAATTAACTGTTTTAACGGCTGTCTATCGATGAGATTTCTCATTTTTATATGTATTCAAATACACTCCCGCTTCGCGCTTCGTCTCGATCAGAGACAACTTTGTTCTTTCATTTAATTCTGAGCTTTTTTTCTAATTCTATGATTGTCATGTCCGTTTCTATTACATACTACTCATAGGCTACTCTCTGAATATAATCCGATGCTAGTTTCTTCTACAAATTTTTTGAGTCTATCTAAAATGTACAAGCACACAAGATCTACGTTTGTTCGCTCAAAACTACCCCCTGAATACGTCAAACTATTCCTTGCCACTCTTCTTTACCGAGTGAGAATCATCGTAGAATATCGATTTCCTGGCGTTCATATTTATGTCAATATCAGACTCTGTTTAAAGTAGCATGCGACATGCCGAACTCTAGTACTTGCAAAAAAATATTCCTAATGACTGACAAGTAGAACTCCACTATGTCGAACAATGACAATAGACTTGCATTTATGTTTATTGAAAATAGAGTTAAACGACCGAATAATGGTTTCTGATTTAGGCACGAGGCTAGCAATTTTTTTAGGAAGGGGTAGTCGATTAAATCGACCCAGTACTTTACTGGTACTTTATTTTTTCGACCCCGTAAGGATGAAAGGCAAAACTGAAAAAAAATTGAAATCAGAGCGTAAGGGGCCGCAACTCTGTGCCACAAAGCTTATTGTCCGACGCTCTACTGACTTTTCCAACCCACCGCCCTTAAACGACCTAATAATAACACTACTACACTTCCATTTCATAAGATTGGTAGCTGGCATCATTTATAAGCTAATAGCATCTAGTACGCTATTATAAGGAGTTCCTAGGTCAGTCTTTAGAGTTTTCATTAGTCTGCATTTAAAGTTCTAGGTGAAGTCTTCATTGTAAATATCTAATTGCACGGTTTGCGTGGGTTCAAGGATTCTATACCGTCGTCTAATTTTCCTTGGCTTGCTTTCACAAAATCGTTGGTGGTGTTTTAAAATGTATTCTATTAATTCGGTTATAAAACCTCACGTTATTCATCATTTTAATTAAATCCTCTTCATTTCTTTTAATGTCTTTAATGGGGAGGGAGTTTTTATTTGACATAATATGGAATTTGACCTCGTAAGAATATTCCACTTCATTCTTCTTGTTGCTTCCTTTTTTCGTATAACAATGGTTTCCAGAGAGCGGATGGTTGCATCATTCTCTATAATTTCGATGTTTGTTTTTACTCTTTATAATGCTCAAGAATCTGAAAGCTACATGAGGCATTATTTGTACAGAACAGAAGAAAGAGTACTCGATACTGAATATAAACAGTGCAATTATTTGCATTCAAAATCATGTCTGTACTTAAGTGTTCATAGGACATGAAATTAATTTAGCAATCGTTTAATCGACGAACTCTGACAGTACAAATTTCACCTTAACGAGATGCTTTTAATTTCGCCTCGACGTGGTTTACTGCTAGTTGAGGAAATGTAAGTAATGAGCAAAACGGAAACAAGTGTGTAAAATCATTCATTTAATCGAGACTTATGATAAGAGAAGAAAATAAAATGACTGTATTGGATGCGTTGTCTGGTTTACAGTATGAGGCGAGAACGTGGTCTGTGTGTGTGTGACAAAAGAAAAAAACAGTAAAAATATTCCATATACACCAGATTCTTCGTTTTACTTTTCGTGCATAGTAAATTAAGATTTCTACGTGTTCCCACTCCTGAATAACATATATATAACTATCCATGGGTAAAAAGTGATTCTCTTGTATTCAATCCTACAACTTTGAAACTCTGAGCCTGAACTTTATTTATGGTCATAGCAAAACTGGTTCTAACGGGGAACTGAAGTCTTGAGAATTTGAATGGCAGCTCGGTAGAGGAAGGGATGAGAGGAATCTTGGGAATAAATGCACTTTCTCTTTGATGATTGCCTCCAAGGATAGTGACCACAATGATGGTTCATCTTCCGCGCGTGTCATTGCATCGAGGTGGCTGGTCCACGTTTCTCAAAAGGATGATAGAAGTTCCAATCTTTTATATGAAACAGCAGAGATTGAAAGACTGGCAGAAAACTAAATATAAACATTTCCTTATTCAAATTATATATAGATATAGATAATTATATATGTGTTCGTGTGTGTGTGTGTGTGTGTGTGTGTGTAAACCAGGTTTTCGAATCGGAAACGCTGGCTGCAAAATACGATCATCACTTTCAACGAACGCACAGAGAGAATCTCTTATGGTTGATACCCAGCCTGTTAGAAATAGCAATCAGGTTGGTTAGCATACGCATAAAATTAATATCAATAAACCTTCCTGAATATACCCTTATACCACTGCTATACTTGCTTTTCGATTGTCAGCTTTTGTTTTTGTGTCATGTGCGAAGGAACCAACCAGCATCTCTCTTTTATATTATGTATAGAATTACCTTGTTGTAAATTATGCACATGCGTACATTATTGTGCACCATGTTGGTATTTATTCCGGGCTTACATGAGATTCAACAACAGGTAAATATATTTTGTTTCTTTTAATTTTTGGAACAGAAAACCCTCTCTGGTGATCAGGTAAGTTTCTGACAAAAGTTGAGTTAATTAATTGAGATAGATAATTTCTGTGATTTTAGCCTGTGAAACTGCAGTTAGAGAGGGAAAAATTCATTAAGCCCTAGGTATTTGAATTGTTTAACAATGAATTTTACCTCTGAGATGGTACACGTATAGAGTTCCTTCATTTTAAGATAGTTGAATTTGATCTTCCCTATAGTCAATTCTGAGCCTTATTTGAGATAACTCAATATTTGTATTTATATAAATATATATAACGCAGTAAAGAGAGAAATGCTCATATATATATGTGTGTGTGTGTGTGTGTGTGTGTGTGTGTGTGTGTGTGTGTGTGTGTGTGTGTGTGTGTGTGTGTGTGTGTGTGTATTTCTCTCTTTACTGTGTTATAAAGAGTTCGGAATTTCTTGCTTGACCTTATTTGATTATAAGTGAATATTGTGAATTTTTAAATCGACAATTTAATTTGGTACACACACACACACACACACATATATATATATATATATATATATATATATATAAATATATATATATATATGTGTGTGTGTGTGATATATATATATATATATATATAAATATATATATATATATATATGTGTGTGTGTGTGATATATATATATATATATATATATATATATATATATATATATATATATATGTGTGTGTGTGTGTGCGTGCCTATATATATATACACACACACACATATATATATATATAGTAGAATAATCGAGTATCGAAAAATCGGCGCACGAGTTCACGATAAACAAAATTCGAAAATGAGCGGCAGAGGGCTCAATAATTCAGATAAATCAGAGCTATAACTATCGTTAAAATACCGTCACACATAGAACAAGTCTATAATCAACCGTACGACCGAAAAATTGCGATCTGGAAGATTCGGGACACTCAGAAAAAATATCAATAAATCAATAAATCAAATGAATGTAAAAAGCATACCCGGACCCGCTAGAAAGATGGTAAATCTAGCTTCTTGGGTTTCTGTAAATCCTTAAACTGCCCTCTATCAGCTCACATAAAAATATATAAGACTTCTAAAGGCCAGCGGACGGGAAATTTACTTCCTCAACGAGCTTTGTCCGAACGAATGAAAAGGCATAACCCAGGCTGACGAAACGCACATGTAATTCAGCAAGGGAGATAACCTCTATATCCGCAAAAAATATTCGGGAAAATGTGGAAATACACATATCGAATAAGAGTGCTCAATAGACGTGTTAAAATAAACAGGAGCTATTCATCATTTAATAGAATCGACAAAAAATGAACAATAAAATTAACTGGTCAATAGCTAGGTCTAGAGCTAAATATAGTAGAATAATCGAGTATCGAAAAATCGGCGCACGAGTTCACGATAAACAAAATTCGAAAATGAGCGGGAGAGGGCTCAATAATTCAGATAAATCAGAGCTATAACTTCGTTTCATTTTTTCCGTTTATCGTTTTCGGTGCACCCGGCCGATTAACCCACTCGATATGCAAATTGGGCTACTCAGCCGTTAATATGCATAAGGTAAGTATATACGTTCAACAATCTGGCAGGAAGGTATACGTTGCTGACGATAGCTAATAAGCTTGAAACTAGTACAGCGTTCCTTTGTCAGTGTTGAACAAACGATCAACGATGGTTGCTAGACACTACGGCTTAATACGGGATGTTTGTTTACAAACACACCGAGCATTATAATAAATGTTCGGTGAGTCCATACGTACATATATATATATATGTGTGCATGTATATATATATACATACTACTGTACGTCTGTATACATACATGTATGTACGTGTACATACTTATATTTAAGTAACAGCCGTACTAAGAGTGGGAAATGAAATTTCGTTTCATTTTTTTCCGTTTATCGTTTTCGGTGCACCCGGCTGATTAACCCACTCGATATGCAAATTGGGCAACTCAGCCGTTAATATGCATAAGGTAAGTATATACGTTCAACAATTTGGCAGGAAGGTATACGTTGCTGACAATAGCTAATAAGCTTGAAACTAGTACAGCGTTCCTTTGTCAGTGTTGAACAAACGAGCAACGATGGTTGCTAGACACTACAGCTTAATACTGGTACTTTATTTTATCGACCCCGTAAGGATGAAAGGCAAAGTCAACCTCGGCGGGATTTGAACTCAGATCGTAAAGGGACGTAACTATGCTGGAAAGCATGGCGTCCGACACTCTTATAAAACTTTAATAATGCTTTATCTTCTAATCATCTATAATGGAAATAATGTTTGGATGAATGACACTTGTTTAATAACATGTTGGCAGGTTGCTATACATAACCTATGGCTTTTGGGATATTATTAACTTTGATCCAGACCTTTATTTTTCTATCTCTGTTTTAAATATAGTTTAAATATCTAACCTGTAAATTTTTACGGACCTTAATTTGAACTGTGGATCATTCATGCGTTTACATTTATATATATATGTATGTATTTTATATTATGCATGTATGAATCTATTATCAAAGATTTTAATCGTTATTCTTTACAAAATGTATTCTTTACACATATATATATGTACGTATATGTACGTATGGACTCACCGAACATTTATTATAATGCTCGGTGTGTTTGTAAACAAACATCCCGTATTAAGCCGTAGTGTCTAGCAACCATCGTTGCTCGTTTGTTCAACACTGACAAAGGAACGCTGTACTAGTTTCAAGCTTATTAGCTATTGTCAGCAACGTATACCTTCCTGCCAAATTGTTGAACGTATATACTTACCTTATGCATATTAACGGCTGAGTAGCCCAATTTGCATATCGAGTGGGTTAATCAGCCGGGTGCACCGAAAACGATAAACGGAAAAAAATGAAACGAAATTTCATTCCCCACTCTTAGTACGTCTGTTACTTAAATATAAGTATGTACACGTACATACATGTATGTATACAGACGTACAGTAGTATGTATATATATATACATGCACACATATATATATATATATGTACGTATGGACTCACCGAACATTTATTATAATGCTCGGTGTGTTTGTAAACAAACATCCCGTATTAAGCCGTAGTGTCTAGCAACCATCGCTGATCGTTTGTTCAACACTGACAAAGGAACGCTGTACTAGTTTCAAGCTTATTAGCTATCGTCAGCAACGTATACCTTCCTGCCATATTGTTGAACGTATATACTTACCTTATGCATATTAACGGCTGAGTAGCCCAATTTGCATATCGAGTGGGTTAATCGGCCGGGTGCACCGAAAACGATAAACGGAAAAAATGAAACGAAGTTTCATTTCCCACTCTTAGTACGGCTGTTACTTAAATATAAGTATGTACACGTACATACATATATGTATACAGACGTACAGTAGTATGTATATATATATATACATACATGCACACATATATATATGTACGTATGGACTCACTGAACATGTATATTTAAGTAACAGCCGTACTAAGAGTGGGAAATGAAATTTCGTTTCATTTTTTCCGTTTATATATATATATATATATATATAGCTGAAAACTCTGGTTTAATTATTATACTTTAGACACTATAATTATTTAATAATAAATTCCTTGATAGTTATAATAGTAAATACTTCATAAACTATACATATGGAAAATGTTGTCACTGTTACAAGTAATTTTGTTAAAGATTACCTTTGTGAGAATATTGAACAGTATATATATTTTTCTTTCGCGGGCCTAGTAAATCCTTTAAATTTGTTTTCATAGAAATTTAACACATTTATAAAATTTATATAATTTATAAAATTAATACAAATAACCATCAACTTTTAAAACCTAAAATTTTGATTCTTTACCCTAAAATAACATAAATGATATATTTTGAAATTTAACTGCCAAGGCTATACATGTTTTTTATGTGTCTGAAGAAAATTTGAGCATAAATTACCCCCCTTTATCTCTCCCTCTCTTTAATTATCTATCAGTTGCATTCTCAAGCTAAAAACTAAAAAAATTATAACTCTAGATACGTCTTCCTCTATAGTCCTACAGTAGTATTCCAGACTTTAAAAACTCTATAACTGTTACATTAAAGCAACGCTTTTCTTACTTACACCCTCTCTATTGATTCTATTACGTTTTCGCATGTTCTCATTATTAGGGTATAAATATTGACTTTCCTCATAAGTTAATCACTACCTTGATTAAATCTTAACCATCTAACATGTCAGGGTATGTCATGTATCATTTTATTTTATCTGATGAGGACGTACTGTTGAACCTGATTCAAGTACCTCTGAAATATGTATAATAAAATTTAATTGATCACAAGAATATCTATTTTGTTAATAATTGAATTAATATTATATATATATACACATATATATGTGTGTGTATGTGTGTGACTGGTAAACTACGAGCAATTTCATTATAATAGTTCTACTAGCTAGAAATAGCAACAAAATGTATTTCATAGTTCATCTTAACGTCATAAGAAAGGAAAGGCACGTTTAATTTATATATAGACAAAACCTGGATCATAGACAGGATTGCCACAGTTGTAACAGTTTTAAGAATATGAGGCTAACCCAATCAAATATGAGATGCAGCTAAACAACAAATAGAAAGAAAATATAATATAATCATAATGTTTCGCATAAAAATAGAATTCTTGGAAGCTTATAAATATAACACACATAAATATATAATCAAAGGGGAGAAAAAATGGATTCAGCATTAAGTGCGTCAATTGGTCACATACCATAAGGAGCATCGGAACTTCCCTCTAATATTTTTTTTTAGGTAAGCTAACATGCTCGTAGCGTTACCGTGGGTGGTGGTGAGGTTAAGTCGCTGAAACAACCAAGCACCCTCACGTGCATCACCTGATACTACAGTACGACGAGCCGCTACCGATGACAAGAACTAATATATGCATAAACATAAACTAATATATGCATAAACATATACACGCGTAACCATGTGTAATATCAAATTAATCCTAGTGTGGTGACAAGCGAAATTGACCCCTGAAACTTTTAAAAAGCAGAACGTAGAGTGACACAAAATAATAATCCAGTGCTTACGTGTTTCTATTTCTCTGCACTGTTTTTAAAAATAATAAATGATATGATAGCCACTTCAACGAATGGAAATAAAGTCAACCCCACCAAGAATCGTTAATTTAACGTTCATTCAGCGAACCTAGCGTCGGTGGATTAATGACGGTTGGTAACATTATAGCTAACAAGGTGAAACAGAGAAATTCGGCACTATTAACATAATTAACCCCTTGCCCTAGGCCCAAAACCCAATCACCCTCGCATTCACCCCCTCTCTTGTCATTCCCTCCCTTTTCCGTTCTTTTTCTTCTATCTTTCTCTCCGTTTTTTATATTTTTAGCTTTTCTTTTTTTACTTTTGTTTTTTCACCTTTTTTTATTTGTTCTTACTAAATAAGGTTTGTTTTTGTTTTATTTTGTTTTTGTTTTTGAATAAATTCATGGCACAGTGACTTGTATAAGTACTTTTTTTTAAATTAACCAAAGCGACTGCATTATCTTAGCTAAATTCTTTTTAACCCTTTAGCATTTAAACCAGCCATATCTGGCCAGAAATTTCTCACTTCTTTCTGTTCAGATATTAAGGTATTGTTCTCAAAATAAATATTAAAATTTCGTAGATTCGATATTATGTGAGATAATTATGTGAAATGAAGTGCTTACTAGTAAATAAGAGTAATGTAAATGCTGTGTGATTTAAGAGAACAGACACATGGGAGATCACTCTTGCGATTTAAAAGGGGAATAATTCTTATAGTTTTATCGAGAATTATTCTCCGTTATTGTTTTTATTGGAATAATTACTGAGAATACTACGATAGTCGCCTGAAATGTTTATAAGCTGACTATGAAGAATTAATCCTAAAACTGTGAAATCTTGCATGTATTAATTTCAACTCTTCTTCTTAATAACTGTTTTGTTTCTTTCCATGAATTATGTTGAAAAATATACCTCATTTAGTCATTCTATGAGAGTATCTTACTCAGCCTATAAAATTATCAGCCGACTATCGTATATACATTTTTCGAAGTATATTTGTGTATAGGGAGAGAGACTAGAAGATTTGGTATTTGATTAATGCTGCTGCAGATTTAAAACTATGTTGTTTCATTTGAAAGAGATTGGAGCAACGTAGTGGTTTAGTTGGTTTTTAGATGTTTATACATTTTTTGTTTTGTTTTGTTTTTAATATATCTATATGTAGGCTGTTTCGAAGTGAAGCAAGGAGTAGTGGCGGGCGTGGACAGAGGCTACAACTTAGGGTCACCCAATTTGCAGGAGCTTCGAAGCAATTACAACATTATATATATAGAAGTAGTTCCACAACAGTTAGTTCACCATATCGAGAAACAAATGTTTCACCTTATTCGGATCCTCAGCTCGGTCTGAATGAGGTTCTGCATAAGGTGAAACATTTGTTCTCAGTATGGTGAACTAACTGTTGTGGAACTACGTCTACCAAACTCGTCCCATGGACTGCTTGCTCTACTACCACAGATGTAACCCTCCAGTGTTCTACTATTATATATATATATATATATATATATATATATTAGAAAGTGAGGTTTTTTTTACAAAATGAAAAATAACCGAGGTGTCCTACACGAGTGAAAGTATAAAGAAAAAAAGATTAAATCGAAAATGCAACTGGAGTCTTATTTTTTAAAAATATATATATATTTGGTTCCTTTACCGGTTTCGCAGTTCATCTGCTTTTCAAAAGTAGAGTTGAGATGGAGGGTCTGTGGTTTTTCTCACATCACAGATGTGAGAAAAACCACAGTAAAACCACATCTGTGATGTGAGAAAAACCACAGACCCTCCATCTCAACTCTACTTTTGAAAAGCAGAAGAACTGCGAAACCGGTAAAGGAACCAAATAAATATATATATATTTTTTTTTAAATAAGTCTCCAGCTGCATTTTCGATTTCATCTTTTTTTCTTTATATATATATTCAAATTGTGTGAAGCCTTTTGGTGTAGTTTATCTTTAACAGAGTGCTTCCAATATAGTTTAACGTCCTTCTCGTCATTAAATTCAACATAGGGCAGCAAGTTATACAGGATGCTTATGAATCCTAAAAGGTGATTTTCAAAAACATCTTCCTTCAATCCAATCTTTGTAACTATCACCAAATATATAAACAATTTGAATCGAAATAAGAGTAAATTTGAATAAGACACAATAAAATGCGCCCACATTCTTCTTTCTAATGATTAAAAAAAATCGAAGATCTATTTTCCATGTTGCATCGATTAGTCATGTTGTCAAATGAAGACATAAGTCAGGTCGGGTGAACGTGTGGACTGGGTGCTTTTCATCATGGCACCAAAATGACCATCTAACAGCGAGAGTTTTTATCATGTTACCGTCATGTCTACAGAGTGGACTAGGTGCTTTTTCATTGTCACCAACACAACCACCTAAAAGGATGGACTGGGTGCTTTTTTGTTGTGCCACCAACACAACCACCATTAAAGGGTGGATTAGATTCTTTTTGTTATGTCACCAGCACAACCCTTACATAGTTGACTGATTGTGTTTGTTGTGCCACCAGCACAACCACCTTATAGCATAGAGTGGGTGATTTTTATTGTCATCAGCACAACCACCTTACAGAGTGGCCTGTGTTTTTTGTTGTGAGAGCACAGGTGTAGAGAATGTTCAGTTTTCTATGCTTGTATGTATGGGTTGGACAGGTGGTATATCAGGTGTGAACTGAGGAGGGGGTAAAATGAGTATACAGGCTAGGGATGGGTGAGATGTGGAAAGGTGTATGGGCAGGGGAGAGAAGATTGGTGCAGGCCTGTGTCCTCTTGATGTTTTCTTCATCCTGTATACATGGTAAGGCGGGCCTTCTGCAGTACAGCATATCACAAGAGAATCTACTCAACAAGGGCTTGATTGGGACTACAGTACCACTATCACAATAAAAACAGCAACGATTGCACCAGCAGGTCCAGTCTACATAGCTGCTGATAGGTAACACAGTTGAAAATCACATTTCATTTTCATCTTCCTCCTTCTCGTTCTGCTTCTTTATTCATTAGCTTTGTTGAACTTGTTTAAAGGTGTAATACTAAAACTGAATACACATGTCCATATGATTTCATTATCTTTTCGCTGTAACACACTGGAGTGGTTTTGCTGATTATATACACAGAAATGGGAAAACTTAAACTTAACTAAATAAGAGGCAATAAGATCTTGTATTCACACCTAATGTACATCATTTTACATACATTTTCATATACTGGAATCGGTGGAACTGGTCATTGCAGACCACGTCAAATACTTAATCAGAGCTACTGTCCTTCCCAATGGACTGGATACTCTCCTGAGTGCCAATGATTTTACAGAGTTTACTGAATACATTTTATTATGACATTACAACTAGGGAGATTATCATACACTTAAAACAGAAAAATATTCTCATCCCATTTTCAGCATGGTTTGTATGGCTGGATGCCATTCCTGATGTCAGTCAATTTACAGAGTGTACTGGGTGCATTTCATTATGGCTTTAGCACTAGTGAGATTATCATACATTTAAAATACTGAAGAGTACTCTCATCCTATTTTCAGCATGGTTTGTATGGCTGGATGCCATTCATAATGTCAGAGTGTACTGGTTGCATTTCATCATACATAGTTTTGAATATGTCCACTCTGTTTTACAACAACAGATTGTAATTGGGAGAAATTCTGTTTGTTATTCATAGTATCTTGAGTGGCAACATAGTCACTCCTATTTTGGCACAGAGGTGTGCAAGATGGAGAACATTTGTGCAACAACATTTAACAGAACAAGGACAACACATTTGTTTTTATCCAGCAAAAGGTCTTGGTTGAAACATTAAATAAAAAGAAAAGAAAATGATTATAAAGTCTGTAAAAACAGTGATTTATTCATCTCTTCAACATTACATACATATATATGTGTCTGTGTTTGTGTGTTTTGGTAAATGAAAATGAGTGTGTGTGTGTGTGTTATCAATTAGCAAACACAACATTCAGTGACAAGCCAAAGTTAGTTTATAAAATTTTTTTTTTGTAATGTTGAAGGCAAAATAAACTGCAAAGGTGATACCGGTTTTTTATCTTATTAAGGCAACATTTCAAATTAATCCATAACAACAATATAACTAGAAAAAAATTATATATATATATATATAAAATATATATACATATATAAAAAATTACATATATATATATATGTAATTTTTTATATATGTTTGTGTATATATATATATATATACACACACATATATAAAAAATTATATATATATATATATACACAAACATGTATATATATATATATATACACACACACATATATATAAAATATTACATATATATATAAAATTACATATACATATATATATATATACATATATACACACATATATATAGTATATATATTTATATGGATGTAGATACACGTACATATGTATAAGTATATACAAATATATCGATACTTCGTTCCAACTCATTAAGAGTTATGGTCTGAGTTCAAATCCCACCGAGGTTTACTTTGCCTTTCATCCTTATGGGGTCGATAAAATAAAGTACCAGTAATGCACTGGGTAATTGCTGGCCTTGTGCCAAAAAGTAGAAACAATTATTATTAACACTGCTTCTTAAGGATACCGACAATGATATATTACCGAAAAGTACAGTACAACACAAGCAAACTGGTGAACCAGTGGTAACTTAATGTTACACACCAATAAACTATATACACACATGTCCATATACATATATATATATATATATATATATATATATATAGTAATAATAAATGTGAAGACTAAAATCCGAAGGGGGCTCGATAAGGAATATCTATACATAATATATATATAAACCTGTAGAGCAAATATATATTGTAAGAACAGATTAAAGTTTAAGCAAAGAATCGCTGCTTTCACCCTTAACGGGATCTTCTTAATGGGAGTTTCAGAAGATCCTGTTAAGGATGAAAGCAGCTTAAACTTTAATCTGTTTTTATAATAAATATATATATATATATATATATATATATACAATAATGATAACCACGTAGGATAGATGTAGATATTTATAATTCATTTTATTCATAATCTGCCATAATACATATTTCTGTGAGGAGGGGGTTTAACAACTGTGTATTGCTGGCATCACACAACCACTGACACGACTTCATCAAACAGCATCTTAAGTCGTATAGTTGTTATATGACATTTCTAATGCAATACAGGCTATCAATAAGGGGATGAGCACATTTGATGTTTGTCCTATGAATCCATCTCCATATATATATATATATATATATATATAGTGAAAAAATTATAAGGTTAGAAAATTAAAGAATTCTGTAGAAATCACATTATATAAGAAAAATACCAAGAATCACATATGCACAATGCTTTTTTATATATACATACAAATTTGCAGTACACAACGAAAGGAAATAAGCTCATACAAAATGTTAGTATTTTTTTAAAAGCAAGGTTTCTGTACTAACTGGTTTCTGCTTGCATGCGCCTTTCAAAGAATACTTTTCAAGTTCATATTTGTGTTGTTGTGTATTTTTTGATAGGATAGGTCATGAATTGCTTAGGAGTTATATATATAGTAATCTAATCTTTGTAATAAACATAATTAGAAATAAATTCTATTCAACTTATAGACAACTCTATATACACACACACACACACATATGTGTGTGTGTGTGTGTGCGAGTCCCAGGTTCAATCGGTGTTAACCACAGTAAGTAAGGTACTAAATACATAGCAGAGTATAAATGTTTAATATAGAAATGGCTTCTACAGGACTAGAACTGTTTCATTCGAAGAAAAATATCAGGAAACCCTGAGAATTTCCTTCTAATGAAACTTCTAGTCCTGTAGAAGCCATTTATATATATATATATATATATATATAGGAACCAGTAAGACCCCGACGGCTGAGCTCAAGCCGTTTCGACGGCTAATGATTAGCCGTCGAAACGGCTTGAGCTCAGCCGTCGGGGTCTTACTGGTTCCTATTACCCACTCTACTACCCTAAGTATTGAGTACTTTGGTGCGTTATGGTCCACCTGGTTCCTTTCCACATTTCCTTCGTTATATATATATATATATATATATATATATATATATATATAGATATATACATATATATATGTATAACTATATACATATATAGTATATATATGTATAACTATATGCATATATAGTTATACACATATAAACACTCACACACACACATATAAATATATATAGATATATACATACACACTTATACATATAGGCAATTTTATAATGATATAAGTACCCTATTTTTCTCATCTCATTTCACTCACTACCTCCAGCTATCTTCAGGTAACTGTCATAGTTGGTAGTTTTCTCGAAATATTCAACCATATTAATGTGAAAATATCTCAGATATGGACACACACTGAGAATGTTAGCAAGTTTGACAGACACAAGAAGAAGAAACCTGGAGAGTGTAATGGTGAAAAGCAATCTGAATACATGTGTGCATAAGCTATTACATAGAAATTATATATATATATTATATATATATATAAATTTAAATATGCACATGTGCACTCACATACATAAATATCCATATACAATTGAAAGCAATTCAGGATTCCTTTGCAAGTATTATTCCATACATTTGTTTTTTAAGGTTTAAAAATGAAATTTGTTTTGTAAAATACAGATAGCTTTTGTTAAGTTACATTCAATTGGGAAAAAAGCATTTAAATTAAAAATGAATCTTGAACTTGTATCGAAAAGTAAATAAAATTTAAAGCGAAAAAAAAAATTTTTAAATTCATTTAAAATATTCAAATCAAGCTTGAATTTAATTGTTTTGCACAACTGATTTAGTTTTATATATATATATATATATATATATATAATATCATCTCCATTTTATACTACCTTTTTTTAATATCAAATAGTATAAAATATAAAAATCAATAAAAACTGAATATAGTTATAATTTTTTATATATGTATATATATACACACATGCATGCACGCATATATATGTTCACTCTTACATACATACATACACATAAATATATATATATATATCATCCAACCCTTGCAAGCAGGGAAAGCAGGCATTAATTGATGATGAGCATTATGATCATCATTAGTAAACATTTTATGTCCACTTTCCAATGCTTGTATGGGTTGAACAGATCTACTTCAGCACAACCTCCTTCCACTCGATGCATTCCTTTGTCATCTTTTTTTGTGTGGTTCAGCACCCTGAGATCAACTCTCCTACCTCTACCCATGATATCTACTACAGCTTCTCCAGCTTGGATATCTTAGCACTTCTTCATCCAATGATCATGACACATACACATCACATGTCTATACCAGTACATCCCTCTCACTTACACACTATACCTGACTACCCTCAAACCCAATTTTTCTCTCAGTTCATCTATACTTTGTTGTTCACATTACAGATCCAACAGAGTACACTCACTTCATTTCTCTCTATCCTTCGCATATCCTCCACATTCACAGCCCATGTCTCATTTCCATGCAGCATCATGCTTTTCACTGAGACATTGGATAATCTACCTTTCACTTACACAGCGAAAGCCTTTGATGTCAACAGAGGTATATACACATATATATATATGCATACATACATATCATCATCCTTATGTTTTCACATATATAGTTCATTGTTTCTGAGGAAGATCGTGAGATGCTTCTGGGGTATTGAAACTAATAATATGGAGTTACATAATTACTATCGATTACTCACAATATTGATTTATCATGATCAATCAGCATTCTGAAACAATCGTAAAACAATGAACAGATTAAGCAATAGACTTCACTTTTCCCTTCATTGTTCAACACACATATACACACATACACACATACACACACACACACATATATATATATATTTTTTTTTAAATGATAACTACAGGGATACAAAAACCATTAGTCTTATTAGGTTCACACTTTGGATGAAAGAGAGAAAAGAAATTCAACATATCGGACATTAGTCCTTCATCTGGAGAGAACAAGTAGATAGATTAGAAAATAAAAAATAGAAAAAGTGGGATACGTGTGTGTTCTTTTTAATTGTTATGTATATCACCATATATATGTTGGTGGAATGATACATTGTTCTTGAAGGTATATATGTATGTATATATATATATATATATATATATATACACACATAAACATATACATGTATATACTCACACAAATATGAAACATTATCTCTTTTTTTTATCTGATGAGTGCTGCCAGCAGCTGAAAACCTGAAATTTCTGTGTTCCTATACCTAACCCACACACATCTATATAATTATCACTGTTTAATGTCTATTTTTTATGAAGATAACTATAAATAATAGTTGAACAAGTAAAGTAACCCTGGAAGTACAAAAATGTGTATGTATATGTATGTATGTGTGAGTGTGTCTGCATTGGTGGTTCAATTCTCACAGGCATTTTGCTCCACCTCCAGATGTACTTTACACGACTTACTCAATATTGTTTATAGTTAACACCATTATTGGAAGTATTGGTGGAGCATCAGACACCATGCTTTGCAGCATAGAGTTATGGCCCTTTACGATCTCAGTTCAAATCTCGCCGAGGTGAACTTTGCCTTTCATCCTTACAGGGCTGATAAAATAAAGCACCAGTAATACATTGGAGTAATTGCTGGTCTTGTGCCAAAAGTAGAAACAATTATTTATAATTATCTTCTTTGAAGCTAACATGTTTTCATATATATTTATATATACATACTTGCATAAACTGCTTTTAGGGAATAATTTTCTTTCCATTTTCAACTCTATTTTCATACTTGGTCCTTTACTCCACGCTGCTACTGTTCTTGTTGTTGTTGTGGTGGTTGTGAGTGAGTTATAAGATAAAATATACTTTTGAAAACGCTTTTCATGTGTTGTGTTTTTTTTTGTGTTTTTTATTAATGGAAGAAAGGTCTGAAAATCCTTTCAAAATTAGTCATGTAGCTAACATAAAAAAGTGTTTGTTTGTTTTTTTTTCATTTTTAATTATTTCTTTTAAAAAAATCATATTTTCTTAATTTATATATGTAAAAATTTATATTTTGTAATAAAAGAAAAAAAAGGAAAATTGATTTTGAAACAAAAAAATTTTGAAATAATTTCCGTATTTGGAAAAAAGTAACTGGAGTGATTAGAGTTTGGAGAATAGACATAATAAAAATATTCCAAAGCAGAATTCTGCAATTGTAACCATCTTTGCATATATGTTGGCTGTGGCTTATTTTTATTTTTCCAGTTTCTACTTTTCTTCTCATTCATTTTTTTCTGTCATCCTTTTCGTTTCTAGTCAGAGAAAGAAGGAATCTTGCATTCAGTTCTTTAATAAACTGTTTTCTGTAAAATAAAAATGAAATTGTGAATTTAAAGCTAAGATTTTCATATAAATGACAACCATTTTTATTAACAAATCGTTCCTGCTTCTACAAAAAAAACAACTGTTTATTTCATGATTTTGTGTTCCAAATATCAGCTTAATAAGTTAGTTCATTCATTCATTTCATTTCATTTCATTTCACGTCCGCTTTTTCCCTGCTTGCAAGGGTGGGACGGGAACTGATTCTGGCTTGATTTCTACAGCTGGATGCCCTTCCTAACACCAACCTCATTCACAGTGAGTGCTGGGTGCTTTTTTGCCGTGGCACCTCCACGACCACTTTGCAGTGGAATGATATGGACCCCAGTCCCTATCATCTCATTTCTACAGCTGAGTAAACTGGAGCAATGTGAAATAAAGTGTCTTGCTCAAAGAAACTACACATCACCCGGTCTGAGAATTGAACTCACAACCTTTCAATCGCAAGGCCAATGCTCTAACCACTAAGCAATGTGCCTCCATAGTTATGTTACTAAATCCCTCCAAATTGTTCATCATTTTCAAAATTATTTGAATATCACAAACAGTATATTTCATAAGAAATATGGTAACAAATTGGTAAAAAAAAGAAATACTGAACACTAATTCTGGAAAGAATAAGGATATCAAGGCCTGCTGACAGAACTAGAACTATATGTCTATCATTTTATTACTTGCTTTAAAAAAAAAAAAAAGACATGAAAATATAAATCAAAATGAGAATAACATAACAATCCATAAAATGAAAGAAAATACAAAATGTTAAGATAGAGTTAACAATGAGTGAAGTTTAAACACTAGAACTTGTGGAGATTGGGTGCCATGTAGTCTGTCTGTATTGAAAAAAATCTCTTCAATAAAGATTTTAGTTTTGTTTTCAAATGTATAATAGCATTGTACCATAAGAAGAAAATAAAAATAAAAAAGTACTGAAACATTTGAATTTCCTACTATTCAAGGCACACTAACATTATCTATGAATGTTGATTTTTTTTTATTTATTTATTACTTTATTTCCTTCTTTCTTTCACATAGTTGTACTAGCTTATCAAGTAACTTGATTTGAGATTGTGTGTTGAAACTGAAAGAAACTGTGGAACCTCCGTCGGTTCCGACGACAAGTGTTCTATTTCTTTAATCAATGGAACAGTTTGCTAATGAAATAAATGGCTAAGTGGCCGAGTATTCCACAAAAACATTATGTACTCATTGTTCAGTTCTCAGAGAGATTTAGCATGACACCATGTATGTGGCAAGACTCTCTCTCTTTTTACATGTGTAACTCACCACTGCCAGCTGAGTGGACTGGAGCAATGTGAAACAAAGTCTCATGCTCAAGAACACAATATGCTGCCAGGAATCAAACTTATGACCTTACTAATAGAGATATGATGACCTTTTAAAACACAATTGTAATTTTATATTTACTTATGTGTTATTGTGTAATATTCTCTATTCTCTGAACTGAGAGATCACATCTCTAATATTACAGACATGTGGTTAGAATGTCTGAGGAAAGAATCGTTGAATAGATTTTACAGGTAAAACTAACAAGAGACCCAAGAGTAGACACTGAGCAAGATGTTTAGATAACACTCATGAGCTCAGCTGGCTTTGCTTGGGGTCTGGCTGGATCAATTTGAGAGAGTTGCTTCTGATAGGACCTTCTGGGAGGAGTGCCTGAGGATTCTGTCCTCATGAGCTTCTCAAGAAGAAGAAAAAGAAGAAGAAGAAGTTATTGTATTCTATTAGCTATCAAAGTCTTTACCCTTTCATCTTTGACTTGGTCACTGACACTATTTCACTGCCTCTGTTAGAAGTCAGCTGTTGCCCAGTTCTTTCACTCTTTCAATAACATTTCAAATGATCTTCAAATAATTTAGAAAACAATCAAGAATTTGAAGGGATTTCTCATTATTAGGTTGATGCTCTGAACTTAAAGGTTCTTACATAAAATTATGATGAAAGGTTTTAGATAGAGTTACTACTTTAATATATACAGTTAAGTAACATTTGTTCTATGTGTATCTATGATCAGATTTATGTGTTTGACAGTCCCATTTGTTTATTTACCTACTATAGGTCATATAGCATTTTAAGATTTTTCTGGAGTTATGATTTCTTAATAATAAACAGGGACTTTTTTTCCACTCTAATTCAACTTACGTGACAAGCGAGCTCTTCTCTCTTCAGCTTTTCTTATCCATTCAGGTTTCTCTGATGTCTTCTCTGATTGTTCAATACCTATGAAATAAATAAAATAAAGGAATAAAATAAATAAATAATAAAATAAAAACAAATAAAGATAAATAAATATAAATAAATAAAAATGAATAAATAGATAGATAGATAGATAAATAAATAAAATAAATAGTAATGCATAAAAATAAATAAACAAACAAACAAACTTAAATAAATACAGACAAACCATTATTAAGGAGATATTTACTAAAAAGATTAAACTCTTTAGAACTCATTATTTGGTGTGGATTGGCAGTATCGGTAGAGGGTTGGACGCCATGCTTTCCAGCATAGTTACGTCCCTTTACGATCTGAGTTCAAATCCCGCCGAGGTTGACTTTGCCTTTCATTCTTATGGGGTCGATAAAATAAAGTACCAGTAATGCACTGGGTAATTGCTGGCCTTGTGCCTAAAGTAGAAACAATTATTTGGTATTTCTCTTCTAAAGTAGGTTTCAATTGAATTGGTCACTGATCATTTCTTCAGGTTATCCTAGACTAGGTTTGAATTTGCAACCTTTGTTTTCAATTGCAAGGTTTTTGTTTTTGTTTTTTTTAAGAATACTAACTAGTGACTAAGTGGTTTGAACATTGAAACCCTACAATTGAAAATTACAGATGGTAGGTTAAAATGTAGCTTTGAGACGTGTGTATGTGTGCGTGTGTGCACACATACAGAGAGAGAGAGACAGAAATACCATATATATATATATATATATATATATATATATATAGTCACTAATTTAAAACTCATAATGAATGGTCTTCAAAATGTTTTTAATTAAACATACAGTATATTGCCAAATATACTATACATACATTCATGTATACATCACTATTTCAGAGCACCAATACTAATATATATATATATATATCATCATCACCGTTTTACGTCCATTCTTCCACGCTAGCATGGGTTAGACGTGTTGCCCTGTTGTTGGCAGTAGCCGGTCGGCTGACCATGCCTTGCTCATACGGGAACTGATTCTGGCTTGATTTCTACAGCTGGATGCCCTTCCTAACACCAACCTCATTTACAGTGAGTGCTGGGTGCTTTTTTCCATGGCGCCTACACGTCCACTTTACAGTGTGGGCTGGGTGCTTTTTTTGCCATGGCACCTCCACGACCACTTTGCAGTGGGAGGGTGTGGGGGCATATTGTCTATATGCTTCAGCTTCGGCTTGTACCCCAAGTAAGCAGGAACTTTATTGCATATGACAATTGTTTCAACATCAATCAGCTCAGGGGTCGATCATAAGGTTCAGAGCTTGACTCTGCACTGACATCAGATATGCATTTGTAGGCAGAAAACACATTCTAACAGTATAAACCCACATGAGATAGAATATCGTAATATCATCGAGTGCTTTAACCAATAAACCACATGTAACTATAGTTAGACACATATCTATCATATATATATATCTCTGATGATCTTAACTACTGTTCGCAATGATTGGCCAGGTTATTACCAACTAAGTCAGTACTTAATCAGATCTCCTAACCTCTCATATGGGTCACAAACACTCCTATGTCAAGATGTAAACATCTTCCATAGCAGGAATATCAAAAACAAAAACAAACTTTAATTTTATTTACATTCAAAATACCTGTCTGACAAAAACACATTGTATAAATCAATGATGAACGACGATCTTTCTACACCTTCAAAATGTGCATAATAAGATAATGTAATTGAATAAAAGGAAGTTGAATATCTGATACCTTCCTTTTCTTAATGTTGATACTCCATTTGATACCATAAACATAATACCATTTGAGCAATCTGACGTCAAATGCTTCTGCCAGATTACACATTGTTGGTTGATTTATTGGATCAACCAATACTCTTTATCATTTCATATATATCATCATCATCATCATTTTACGTCTGCTTTTCCCTGCTTGCAAGGTGGGACGGGTCTTATTCAGCACAGCATCTCTCCACTTGTCACGGTCTTTCGTCATCTCCCCCGTGAGCTTCAGCAATCTGGGGTCTGCTCTCACCACCTCCGCCCATTTTTTTCGTGGTCTACCTCTACCACGTCTTCCTTCAACTGGCATTTCCTGGCACTTCTTCACTCATCGGTCATCCTCCATGCGCGTCACATGTCCATACCACCGCAGTCTCCTCTCTCGCACACTACATTCTATCCTTCTCAGACACAGTTTCTCTCCCAACACATCCATGCTGGGTCGTTCACACACATTGACATTGCACATCCAACGGAGCATGCTTGCTTCCTTTCTCTCCAGCCGTTGCATATCCTCTGCAGTTGCTGCCCAAGTCTCACTACCATGCAGCATCGCGCTCCTCACACAGGCATCATATAACTGGCCTTTCGTATGCGCAGGGAGAAACCCTTCTTCGTCAGCAGAGGAAGCAGTTCCCTAAACTTCTTCCAAACCATCCTTATTCTAGATACTATGGCATCGGAACACCCCCCCCCCCTCCCATGCTAATCTGATCTCCTAGGTACCAGAAGCTATCCACCACTTCTATAGCACCTGCCTGCATTTGAAAAATGTGTCTATCAATGCAACTTCTACTGTCTAATTTCCCTGTACATCTACTGCATACGTATTTCTCCCTACCTGTTAGTTTGCCTGCTATCCCACTACATCTCTTGTGTACCCAGGATCTGCATTGTGTGCATTTTATAGAATTTATGCCAGTTCCTTTTCTGCATATCGAACATGGCCATTTCCTTGACGGAATCAGAGTTTTGTCCTCTTTTCTACTCATCAACACTTTTGTCTTAGCTAGGTTCACTCTCAGTCCTCTTGCTTCCAACTGCTGTTTCCATAGCCAGAATTTATTCTCTAGCTCCTCTACTGATTCTGCTATAAGAACCAGATCGTCAGCATAGAGAAGTTCCCATGGACAGCCAGTATTAAACACCTCTGTTATGGCTTGGAGGACTATAATGAAGAAGAGCGGGCTGAGGACCGAACCTTGATGTACTCCAACTTGTATCTGGAATTCCTCCCTAAACTCCATTCTACCCTGACTTTACTGACAGCACCTCTGTACAAAGTTTGCACTGTCCTCACAAGCCATTCCTCAACACCTAGTTTCCTTAGGGACCACCAGATGACAGATCGGGGTACCCTATCAAAGGCCTTCTCTAGGTCAACAAAGGCTAAGTATAGTGGCTTATTCTTCTCTAAGAACCTCTCTTGTAATTGTCTCACCAAGAAGAAGGCATCTGTTGTACTTTTCCCAGGCACAAAACCAAACTGCATCTCATCTAGTTTGACCCTTTCTCTAATTAGTTGTGTTAATATCCTTTCTGCCACTTTCATAACCTGATCCATCAGTTTTATGCCCCTATAATTGCTCGTCTCCAGAACCCCCCTTTACCTTTCTAGTAATTTATGAGAATACTGCTGCACCAGTCTTTGGGTATGACACCACGATTGATGATGCGTGGAACCAGTTTAGTGCCTACGTCTCCTGATGCCTTCAGCATCTATCCCCGACAGTCCAGCAGCCTTACCATTTTTCATTTCCTTAATCACCTCTTGGACCCTATATTCATTAATCTCAATAGCTGGTCCCTCTGTCGGATCTACTGGGGCTAATTTCTCTCTCTCCCATTCGTTCTCCACATTCCCCAGTCTCTCATAATGACATTTTCAGGCCTCCTTTTTCTGATCATTCATGACGCTAAGTACACCAGCATCATTCCGAACACATTTATCTCCAACAACATCGACACACTGCCTTGCAATGTGGAATACCGCATGCCTCTGGTCTTCCCATCACAGAACATTGCCAAACATCCTACTCTCAGCCTCCCTGCGTGCTAAGTACACCTGACGTCTAGCTTCTCTCTTAGCAGCTGTATATCCTTCTCTACTCCCACCCTTTTTCCAAG
The DNA here is from genome assembly GCA_964016885.1 of Eledone cirrhosa. Taxonomy (NCBI): domain Eukaryota; kingdom Metazoa; phylum Mollusca; class Cephalopoda; order Octopoda; family Eledonidae; genus Eledone; species Eledone cirrhosa. The sequence goes on from OZ024746.1 coordinate 38,760,654, forward strand.
CCTTCCATGTTAGTCTTTTGTTTCTAATGGCCCTATCTACTGTGATGTTCCACCACCAGGTCACTCTTTGTCTGGTTGGAGCTCTGCTCCAGCCACAAGTTTCATCAGTAGCCTGCAGTAAGTTGTCACGTAAGAAATTCCAGGTATTATCTATGTCATACGACTCTAAATCGTCTTCTTTTTCGTCATACACATCTTGAAGGGCTTTCCTAAATTTGTATTTTAGTGAAAGGTCTTTTAGCTTCCAGACCTTTCTTCTCCACCCCTTCCTGTATGTCTCATTCCATCTCTTGCTTACTGAGATATCACTAACCTATGCTGTGGGGTACATTCTTCCCCAGGGTATGCCTTGGTATTTGACACCATCTGCCTGTCCTGCTGCCTAACTAGTAAGAAGTCAATCTGGCTTATGTGCTCGCCTGATTTGTAAGTTATTAGGTGGTTGGCAGGTTTCTGGAAGTTAGTGTCGCAAATAGTCAGTGTATTTGCATCACAAAATTCAAGAAGTCTCACTCCTTCATTTCTTGAGCCGTAACCGTTCCCACCATGTACCCCAGTGTAACCATCCAGAAGCTGTCCAACATGACCATTGAAGTCCCCTGCTAGCATAATGATGTCTCCGTCCTCTGTCATTGCGGCTGTTTGTAAAAGTTGCTTGTAAAAGCAGTCTTTCTTTTCTTTGCCTAGGCCTGCTTGGGGAGCATAGGCAGAGATGATTGTCAGTAGTCTCCTGCCTACAACTAATCTAAGCTTAATTATTTTATTAACTCAAACTACCTCTATTGTCTTATCGATCCATCTCTCAGCCAGGAAAATGCCAACTCCCCCTAAACCATCATCCTTACCTACCCAGAAAAGATTATAGCTAAGATGTTTGCCTGCGACTAGTCTCGCAGAGGCACCTCTCCATCTCACCTCTTGCACACAGCACACATCCACATGCCTTCTCTCCAGCATCTCCGCTATTTCACCAGATCTACCTGTAAGAGTGCCAACATTAAGTGTTGTAACTCTGAGATACGATGTCTTCATATTTTTGTTGTTCCTATATATTTGTTGCTGTGCTCATAATTGTTTTGGCATTGATACACTGGTTGGATACCCTTCCTAACACCAGTGCCACTTTACAGCATGGACTGGGTGCTTTTATTCGTGCCACCAGCACTAGAGAGGATGTCTTACTGGACTCATGGGCCCTCTCTATCGCTCCATTTTACAGCATGGTCATAACAAAAAAAAAAAAAAGAAAACACCACTTATTGACACTCACGGCACACACACACACACCAACACTCATGCATACAAACACACACACACGCCACTCACACACACATACATATTACCGTCAGTACTGATATATATATATTCATCATCATCATCATTTCATTTTACGTACGCTTTTTCCCTGCTTGCAAGGGTGGGACGGGAACTGATTCTGACTTGCTTTCTACAGCTGGATGCCCTTCCTAACACCAACCTCATTTACAGTGAGTGCTGAGTGCATTTTTGCCATAGCACCTCCACGACCACTTTGCAGTAGAATGATAGGGACCCAAGTCCCTATCATCTCATTTCTACAGCTGAGTAAACTGAAGCAATGTGAAATAAAGTGTCTTGCTCAAGGAAACAACACATCACCCGGTCTGAGAATTGAACTCACAACCTTTCCATTGCAAGGCCAATGCTCTAACCACTAAGCAATGTACCTATATATATATATATATATATATATATATATATATATATATATATATATATATATATATATATATATATATATATATATATATATATATATATATATATATATATATATATATATATATATGCGTATATATATATCACAGAAAAATCTATAAAACATTCAAATGAAAGAGATATGATAGCTTACTCTGAGAATTCCTGCCCTTATTAACCAGACTTTGTCGCCAAGCTGGTTGTGCTGTAGAAGATTCAATATGTGTCTTATTCGAGCTGATGTCTTCAACCTTGAAATAAATATTAAACAGTACAAAACCTCAATCAATTGGTATCATTATCAATATGCTGTACTTTTCTTATATTTAGTTTTAATATAAGTGTGTGTATGTAAATATATGTATGCATATATATGTGTGTATGCATATATATGTGTGTATGCTTTGTTAGTATATGTGCATATATATATATATATATATATATATAAGCAGAAGTACCACCTTCAGGGCAGTTTTCTCCTAGTGTAACTGTGTGTGTTTTCTAATGTATCTATCAATTTATTTAAATATATGAAAAAAGAAAACTATAGTTTTGATAAGCGATACAAACTCACACCATATTTCGTTATATGATTTATTTGATTTACTACAGCAATGATTATTCCCTACAAAATGGTGACCCTTGCCCTAACTTAATTAAGCAAAGATGGGATATGAACCAGCAATAAGCAAAAGTAGGATTTAAACAGTACTGTAGCTTCAATGAGATTGAAACCTGTACTGATTTTTTAATAAAACTATTTTCTTTACACCAACTCTTAGATACTCAATAACCTCTATTCTTGGAGCATGCAATGTAGTGAAGAACTTGTATTTAAAAGGTAAATCTTCTTTTGTGGTGGGAGAAAGATAAAAACCTACAATGGTATATTTGATTTTGTAGCTTATTTGTTTTAATACTTATATTTGCTTGATCCAGAAAGCCATGAGGAGAGATATGCACAAAAATTCATATTCATTGCTATAATATATATATATGTGCGTGTGAGTGTGCATATATGTACCTGTGTGTGTGAGAGAGAGTGTGTGTGGGTATATGTGTGTGAGTGTGTGCATGTGTGTGTGATTGAAAGAATTTGTTTGCATAAACAACAACAAAAACAGAGAAACTGATGAAGGATTGAATGCCAGTTAATAACATTAGAATATAATATATTCATTTATTAGTTATAGTGCTGTTTTGTACTTTTCAAAATTGTGTTTATGGCACAGGAGATTAACAGTTAAGGTTATAGATAAAGGTTGGATCAGATGTGTGAGTGGATTGCTTTAGTGGGAACATACAATTTGAAAGCAGGCAGAGATGTATTATGATAATAATATTTCTACTACAGAGAAGTAGGGAAATTTAAAATTATTTTGTCTTTATTCAATATTGAGAAACTAAATAAAGAATGTAAAAGAAAGGACAGGGTTAAAAGTGGTAAGAGGTGGACAAGTGAAATATAAATGTAGTGAATGAGTATGTATAACTTTGGGCTTATCAGAGAATTTACAATTGAATCAGTAAAATAATTATAATGATTTAAGATATTCCAATGTTAACAATCCTTGTTTACATCATGTAGAGCTAAAAGAAAATTCTGTGCCTGGTTTTGTATAATGTGTAAATTTAAAATAGGAATAATTATACATGTATGTATCATATCTTTGTGTGTAATATGGCTTGAGTATAACAGAACCCCTGTTTCCAAAGATATAAAAAAAAACACAAGAATAAATCACAACCTCATGTATTATATGAGCTTGATGTACACCATGTCTATGTAAATTTTTTTGTAAATTTGTACCATGATATCTATCAAAATCTTGACCTCATACAAATATTTCACTACAATATTCAGCTTCTCATGGTGCCTTTATCATCAAACAAACTACTTCGGTGTTTTGCGGTTTAAATTTATCAACACCACTGAACTTTATTTATTTGGCAGAATTGGCAGAGCATAGGATACCCTGCTTCATGGCATAAAGTTATGGGTCTTTACATTCTGAGTTCAAATCCTGCTGAGTTTATCTTTGAGGTTGATAAAATAAAGAACCAGTCACGCGCTGGGGTCAATTTAATTGACTTTCCCCTCCTGCAAAATTGATCGCCTTGTGCCTATATCAGAAACCATTATTTAAATAGCAGTATAATTATTTTGTATTATTGACATATCTAATTTCTATAGTATTATCTTTCTTGAACCATATATTCTAATTTTCAAACCAAGTAGTGTGTCAACAAAAGGAGGAAATCAAACAAATTCACAGCATGGGAATTATCACCTGATTATTCAAGCAGGAAAAGTATTTATTTTAACAATAGTTAGGTCTCTATTGTAACAATAGTGTAATCAATAAATGACATATCTTATATTGTCCCTTTATTAAAATATTATATCAATTTCCTGTCTTCGGGCCCAAAAGCGTTCAATTACACTGATTCCTAAATTATAAATACTGTCAATATACCAAATACCATTTATAACCACTTGTTATCTTGTAATCTTGCCTTTTGAAATTAGTAGCTTTTAGTTCAGTAAAAAAATTCTGAATATGTGTACTTATATATAATAGAATCCTGAATTTTTGCCCTTAATTTTAGTTCAAGAGTTCTCGTGTTATACACAAGAAAATATGGGAGACATATTATAGAAGAGCATTAAGTATTAATGACAAGAGATGTCTAATTTACTGAAGTTTATACTATTAATAAGATTCTAAAATTATATTCATATACATACATATATATATATATATATAACAAATTTAATATGGAAATGGCTTCTACAGGACTAGAACTGTTTCACTCGAAGTAAACAGTTCTAGTCCTGTAGAAGCCATTTCTATATCAAATTTGTTGTGTACACTCTACTAATGTATTGACTACCTTACTTACTGTAGTCACCCTTGATTGAACCCAGGACTCACACACATGCACACACATATATATATATATATATATATATATATAGAAATTACATGAATCAAAGTTCTGTTCCAACCATTTATTAGCTTACAATTGTTTCGTCCAAATTACTGTCTTTCACTGTTTAGGGTTTATAATATATATAACTATAAAAGGTTTTAGTATATACATAACCATAAATAGTATCCTTAATACTATATATATATATATATATATATATATATATATATATATATATATATATATACAAATTCAGTTGTTAATTTGTATACATACATCTCATCTCACTGATAATAGTATATTCAGAGAGATGAGAGATGAAATGTTTATAAGAAAAATATAAAGTTTCTTTGTAATGGTGAATAATTCAGATGATAGATTGTGAAAGAAAAGTGGAACTAGAAGAGCAGATATTTGTATGTTTAAATGGTCAGTTAACAAATGCTGTTTATAATGTAATTAATTATGAAAGATACTATCTGTGATAGCTGAAAGTTAAAAGATAACACTTCCCTGCATGAGGAAGAGCTGCAATAAATAATATAACAGTTGGATGACAAAGGGAAGCTATATAGTAAGTAAAATGGTCAATGTTACCAGTTTAAGTAAATTAAGTGTTGATATAAGATGTTAAATATAAAAACTGTGTAATAATAAAATAGGTAACAACATTGTACAATATAAACAACAAATATATGTACAGATTATTTTCTGTGAGGGATGTGGTACTCGTGGTGATAGTGGTAATAATAGTGGTGGTTGTGATGAGGGTGTGGCTGCTACTGGAAGTTACGGTGCACCAATCTTACCCGGCAGGTACGAACAAAAGAGCGAACAACTTTCTCAGCGTTAATTTCACTGTCTGAACTGTTATCGTTTAAGTCTAATTGGTTCAAAGGTTCATCATCATTAGTGGTCTCGCTCACAGGAACTGTATAAGACCGCTCTAAATTGGGCCTAGTAACTTTGTTTTTCAATGGACTCCGAAGGATCTGGTAATAGGGTCCTTTCATTTGTTTACCAGAGGCCTCTTTCTTGGCAGCATTGTAAACTTCATTGCTATCATCACTTACTCCATCACTATGGACAGGACTATTTTCTGAACTGGATTTTGATTTAGATGGACTCTTTGATTTCTTGTTCTTAAATGGTGAGAATTTAGGACTGACAGGAAATTTTAATTGATAGCGCTTTGATTTGGACTTTTTTTCTTTGTGTTCTGGTGTAAAGTCAGAATCACTTGATATATTTTCAGTTTTCTTGCCAAACAATTTCTTAGAGAAATATTTTGTCTCGGGGCTTGAGTGATTTGAATGGTCTGGAACATGCTTTATAGGGCTTGACTGAGGAGATAGATCTGTGAATTCTTTCATCTTTTTAGGGCTTAACCTTCTTTCAGCTAATATAGGTGCTGGCAATACACGCACATATAGTGATCTATTTGTATTTTTGGTCTTGGTTGTACCAGACAGATCATGCTGGCTTTCTGCATTACTCAAAGAATACATAGGGCAAGAAGGCTTCTGGGGACTTGTGTCTGGTGTTGAAGCAGGTTGCTTATGGCCTTTCAATTTTGGTTCACTAATAGGAGAATCAAGGCAGAGTGTTGTGGGAAGGACTTTAACAAATCGAGCAGGGTTTCGACCTGGAGATACTGGGGAACTGTTATTGCTAGAGTACTTCAAATTGTTGCTACTTCGACTTGGGGAAATATCTTCATTATGTATCTTGGGACATGATTTAGGACTTGGTTTAGGACTTGGTTTAGGACTCACTTTCGGTGTCTGTGGACGATCAGTGAAGTTCTCGTTGGGATAGTTTAGTGAATCAAATGATTGAGAACTCATTGGCAGATACTGTGCATCATATCTTGGCTGATCATAAATCTGGCCCTCATATGGAGCTGACTGTGCAATATGAGGCATAGAATAAGAAATATCAGAAGGACAGCCCTGTTGTGCATTATATGTGGGATAACTCTGATAATAACCATCATAATAGTTGTGTGGAGGCTGTCCTTGGTACCATGACTGATAATTAGGATCTGTTATGTTTGGCATAGATGCAGATGGGGTTGGATAAGGACCTGAATTGGGATAGAAGTTATCATTCGGGTTATACATGTTGGTACTGTTTTGCTGGCAATGAAAAGATTCACTGCTATTGTTATAATTAATGTTGCAACTCTTCGTCTGACTCCCGTTGCCAATGTAATAATTGCTGTCGTAGTTGTAGTTACTGATGTTGATATTGTTATTTTGACTGATGTTGTAATTGTTGTAACTGCTACTGCTGCTGTTGTTGTTGTTGTTATTGCTGCCAAGGTTATTGTCAGATTTTTGAAAACTATCTGTATTCGTTATTGTTGTTATGTCTGCTTTAGCATTCGGTGCAGCAATTGTCCCAATAATGGTTGCTGTTGTTGATGTTATGATTGCTGCTGTTGTTGTTGTTGCAGCTGCAACAGAAATTGTTCCTAAAGGTGATGATAATGGTGGTAATGGTTGTTGTTGTTCTGGTTGGCTTTTTATTGTTGGAAATGTGTAGTTTCTGTTATACTTTTTACGACTTTTTATCTTGTTCAAGTTGAGTGTAAAATATTTTTTATACAAAGAAGAATTAAAATTCTTTATCTGAAAGTCAAAAATTATAAAACAAACAAAAATTACTTTCCTTCTAATTAAAAATGATAAGAATGATAATAATGATAATAATAATAATAATAATATAATGGGTCAAAAGCAGGAATAGGAATTTTGAATGACAATGCTAGTTATTTTCCATTTTTTTTTTTTTTACCTTAGTTTAAAATTTAAAATTCATAAAATGCATTTTCATAAAACCAAAATAGATGAAAGAGAAATAGTGAAACATTTAAATCGAAAATCAATTTTAAACAGTCATTTGCACAATTTCTTTTTTTAGTTCATTGCTTTCTTGGCTCTACAACTGACATTTCCAGTGCATCTTATCATATTCTATTGAAATATCTAGGAGAGTAGGACACACAACACTATAGAAGATAGTGAATATTTAAACATAAAGCAGTGAAACAAAAGATGTTTTCACTCATAAAAGTCTTTTAGGTAACCTAAATTCTCTTTGGCAGCTAGGATGGCGTCTGTTTTGGCCATTTTAGAAAACATGATATGATTTTGTTTTTGTTCTTTTCTTGTTGTTTTTTTAAGCAAGATGCATTTTGTTTATTTTGTTTATTTGATGTTTATTTGATTTCTGATTTGAACTCAAAATACTGATAGACAAAATGTTTCCAAATCTCTGACATGATTTGATAATGATGGTCACTGCTTAACTCAAGTACAGTGATGGAAAGTGGAAGATGGATAGTGCCTCATATTTGAGATAATCCCTGTTACTTGACTGATATGTGACCTGTAGCAATGTAGATAGAATAAACTATCCTGTTTAGAAAGACAATAAACTGTGTTGGGTGTTTGAACTCAAAAGCTAGAAGTTGGTAAGGGATCAAGATTCATAACAATGAAAGAATGGAACTAGATTCACTAATGAAAGAATAGATCCAGATTTATAACAATGAAGTTGGTGTTAGGAAGGGCATCCAGTTGTAGAAATCAAGCCAGAATCAGTTCCCGTATGAGCAAGACATGGTCTGCCAACCGAGCACTGCCCACAACAGGACAACCCATCTAACCCATGATAGCATGGAAGAATGGACGTAAAACGGTGATGATGATGAAGGAATGGATCAAGATACATAACAATGAAAGATTAGATCAAGATACATAACAATGAACGAGTGGATCATGATTCACTATAAAAGAAGTGATCAAAGTACACCAACAAAAGAATGAATTATGATTTACTAATTTTTTTTTTTTCTTTTACACCCTCCATGTCTCTAACTTTACCCTCCACCAAGGCTCCTGAGCAAAAAAATAAATATTTGCATACACAGATTAAGAGTAATGATTGGAAGCAAACTAATAGACAGAATAAACACAAGGCATAGTAAATGTGTCTACCAAGCCTTCATATAGATTTACATAACCTCCACCACACCAATCAGTTTCAGCTGTGCAAGGTCTACACCAAATTTCTTCACTACTTTCGCAAGTTTCATTGTTCAAATTACTTTTGCTGTCTGCATAAGAGTAAACTTGTTGAAATTCTTGTTCACCTTCATCCATAGAATAAATATCATAAATAATTTCTTCAACTGTAAAGAGTCTAGGCTTGGCTCATTTACCATACGAAGTGTTGGGTTTATCGAAAAAAATTCTATTTTTTCGATTAAAAACAAAAGTAAACATCTACAGAGAACACCATTAACAATGTGTCATAAATATGTGTAACTACAGATCTGTTGTCTATTTTTAGTATTTTATCTTCTTTTTCTACATGTGTTATTCATTACGGCTTTAACGAGAATCCAGTAGAGATTACGTTTAACACATTAGCATTTAAACTGGCCCTATCCGACCAGAATTCTCTCACCTATTTTTGTTCAAATCAGCCATAAGCGGCTGCTCATACTGAAGTTAAGGTATTGTTCTCAAAATAAATAATAACAAAATCTCATAGATTCAATGTTATGTGAGACAATTATGTATGATAAAGCCTTTACCACAAAAATACAATAGTATATATAGAGTACTATAAATGATACTATTACCATTATAGTGGGAACATGGTGCAACAGGGTGAAGTGTTACTTACTTTCTGAAAAGATTCTCTTTTAATCTTATTTTGCTCAGCCAATCTTTTCTTCCAATCTGGAACAGAGTAAGAAATACTGGAAACTGAAGGTGGTTTGCTGGAGATGCTTGAGCTTGATTTCCGCAGTTGTGTTCTTGTATCTAGAACTGAAAGATATTGAGAATATATAGAAAACAATTTAGCTCAACATAACCATCTCTCCTCTTCAGAGAACAATCATTCTGGTGGAAAATCACAAGAAATCAATAGTGTGTGTGTGAGTGAATGTATGTGTATGTGAGTGTAAGTATATGTGTGTGATTGTAAGTTTGTGTATGTCTAAGTGTTTGTGAGTGTCTAAGTGTATGTGTGGGTGAGTGAGTACATGTGTGCACATGGTGTGTGTATGAGTAAGTGAGTGAGTGCATATGATAGTAAGTGAGTGCATATGATAGTAAGTGTGTGTGCGTGATTGTGTGAGAGTGTCTTTTCTGACCATTCTAAGTTCTTGTATTACAAAGTAACGTATATCAAAATACAACAATATCAAGAACTTCAACAACAATAATATTAGACAAAAGAACCAACTATTTTCTTATTGGTTACATTTTGTGTCTGCAATAGAATTAGCTCACAACAGCAGGGCCAGGGCAAAACTTGGCTCACCAACCTTGCTTGGTGAAGAGGTGATGTTTGGACACCCTGCGGGATTATATATATACACACACACACACACACACACATATACATAGATAGATATATATACACACACATATACATATATATACCTATACATATATATTTATATATACACACACACATATATATATATATATATATATATATAGTCATCATCATCATCATTACATCCACTTTTCCCTGCTTGCAAGGGTGAGACATATATATATAAAGGAAGTGTGGTAAGAAACCAGGTGGGCCATAATGCACCAGAGTACTCAATACTTAGGGTAGTAAAGTGGGTAATAGGAAAAGAATCAGGACCCCGACGGCTGAGCTCCGGCTGTTTCGACAGCTAGATCGAAACAGAGTTCGGATCTAGCTGTCAAAACTTGTTCTTTTCCTATATATATATATATATATATATATATATATATATATAATAGGCTTCTGCACAGTATAATCACACCTAAAAATAGTCAACATTAATTCTGAAAAAGCATTCAATACGCACAGGTATCAGTTCAATCTTTGTCATAAGAAAGAAAAATAATCTCTCTTTTTAGGCCCTCCCAACCATCCACTCACATCTCCAATTCATCTTCATGAGTTATGCTGGCAATGACTTTGTCCAATGTTTGGCGGGTGATGGCCACATAGCCACTATATCATTCTGATATCCACTATTTTATCTATGGTTACAACATCTTGATTTTCAATATTTAGCAATAATGTCTTAATATACTGCTCAACAATTAATTCATTGTTTTTTTTTTGTTTGTTTGTTTTTTGCTTTGTTTTGTTTTTGTCGATGTTTTTTAAAGAAACATATTTCATCTTAACTGACAAAATATTTATTAACTCATTTGATGTATAGTTTGTTCAAGTGAAACCTATACTACCAGATATATAATACAAGCTATTCTATATATAAATTGTATACAAGCTGATTAAAGAGCTTTCAATAGATGGAGAGGAAGGGGACTAAACTAGGTTGAAATTGCTATACATTAGTGGTCAAGTTCATGAGAGCATTAACTTCAAGATTACAGTAATATAAGATAAGTTTCCATATAATTACCTGGTTCTTGAGTCTGATGTCTGTATTTTGATGTTGTAGACCTAAAAATAGAGAAAAACATAAATACATTAAAAAAACTATTAACAGATAATTGTTTCTACTTTTGGTATAAGGCCAGCAATTACCCAGTGCATTACTGGTACTTTATTTTATCGACCCATAAGGATGAAAGGCAAAGTTAACCTCGGCAGGATTTGAACTCAGATCAGAAAGGGGCATAACTCTGTGCTACAAAGCATGTTGTCCGACCCTCTACCGATACACAGATAATGATTAAATGAAATTTCGTTTCTGAATTTGTTTAGCAAGATTCTTTATCTGAAATCGTGTGTTGAAACCGATATTGTTATACTTTGGGAGGGTCATGTTGCCAATACAACCCCTAGAGGCGAACTAGCCTACAAATTTAGAAGGGCCCTAAAGAAACATAATCTCAATATTAAGATAGTAGAAAGACCTGGTACCTCCGTAAAAACACTTATTAGCAAGACATACCCGTTCCAAAGACCCTCATGTATAGATAAGAAATGTATAACCTGTAAAATAAGCCCCCATATTAACTGTAAAACTAGAAATGTAGTATATAGCATAAGATGTACTGAAGGACAATGTAGAAACAAAAATATAGTGTACATAGGTGAGACAGCTCGTAGTATAGGGGAACGAATAAATGAACACTGGCGAGACCTCCAAGATAGTAAAGAATCATCTGTGCTCTACCAACATGCTAAGATAGAACACAGGGGTAAATTAGAGAGCATAGAAATAAAAATAGAATCCACACACAAGAAAGACGCAATGTTTAGGCAAATTACAGAGGCAGTAAGCATAAAAGAATTAAAACCAAAATTAAATAGAAAATATGAGTGGAACAGCAACATCACAACTTACAATTAAGGACAAAATGAAAACACACACACACATAGAACAAACAACTTACAATTGAAAACACACACAAAATGAAAACACACACAAGACAAAATGAAAACACACACACACATAGAACAAACAACCAACCAACAATAAATAAATAAATAAACAAACAAATATAAATAGAAAAATAGAAAAATGAACACAAACACACACAGACACCCGGATGTGGCGCATGCGCAAACTGAGCACGCAACCCACACACAAACAAAATGGCGTAGGATAGAAGAAAGGAAAGGCACAGAAACGAAGAAAGAAATCCCCAGTCACTGAAGAGGTCACAGAGTGTGTGACGAAAGAACTATGACTATATATATATATAAACAACTATCTGGTTGTGGAACCAACCAACCAACCAGAAATTTATAAATATATATTAAATTAAATTGAAGTGAAAGCAACTGGTGCGTGTGTTTCTTATTGGCAACATGACCCTCCCAAAGTATAACAGATTAAATGAAAGATATGTTCTCTAAGCAACCAGTTCATATATATTTCACTTCATATCAATTCATTTTATATATTTATATATATATATATATATATAAAATAAATATATATATATATATATATATATATAAACCTTGTTTTTGAAATGGGTACAGGTATAGCAGTATGGTGAGGAAGTTACATTCATAACCATGTAGTGTATATAACAAATGGTTGGAAGGAGTGTTCAGTTGTGTCACAGACATCACAACCTCATTAGTGTTGTTAGTAATTTATGATAAATTTACCAACTCTCTAAAGAGGTTGGTGATAGAAAAGGTATCCAGCCACAAAGAACTTGCCACATAAAGGATTGGGGGGATTCTTCAGTTATACCAAAAACATGACAACTTCCCTAGTGTCGGATCCACCATAAAATATACTTGATAGAGCATGGGATTGTATATTGGGTCCTCCAGCTCACCTTGAAATCAGAGGCTTCACTTGATTACAGACTGGTTTCTTATGCCATGTTCAACCTTTGCTAGCAAGGAAAGCAGACATTAAAAGATGATATATATATATATATCATCTTGCAAGCAGGGAAAAGCGGACGTAAAATGATAAAAGGATGATATATATATATATATTACATTTGTAGACCTTGGAAAATACGGGTTGAAGCTGAACCTCACAATAAAAATGAGAGAGGATCATGATTATTGCAATGTTCTGTGTGGCCAGACACCACTCCATCACTCCAATGCCATGACTAACATCCACAAACCTACACTTCACAATGTCTCACCTTCCAGATTTCAGTTTTGAGAATAAAATGAAAAATAAGATCCAATAATGACATTCGTCAAATATTAGTTACAGTTATGTTTTAAAATGATATACATATCTATACATAAACAACATGGAAAAGCAGATAGAGGCAAAGAAACAGGCTAACAGACAAACCCTAAGATACTGACCAGGTATCATTCCTTTTTATCCCAGTTTTATTATCATCAATGATGCGTTGACTTGATGAAAATGATGACGAAGGCCTACATTCATCCTGATGAGTCACAGACGTTTTAGTTTCTGATAAAGGAGAGCTTTTATTAGTATCATGTGGTGAAATGGAAGAACTGTTGAACGAAGTAGACTGTTTGTTTTCACCACCAGTAATGGTTTGCCTTAAACTCGGGTATGGGTCCTGTGTTTTCAGAGATTGCTCTTTTTCACATTCTTTCTCTGTAGGAGATTTCACACAGTCAAAATTAGAAAGAATACGACCAACTCTTTTGCTAGATGATCGGAAGTCTTTGAACCAGGCAGGGTCTTTTTGAACTTTGTTATCAGTCCTTTTATCTATGATGAGAAAGAAAAACATAAAAGATGTCAATGAGATGCAGAGATTAAAAGAGAGTTTTTCATTTTGGCTAATTTTGGAATAGAAGTGGGTGGTGATTTAGTGTAAGATTATCAAATCAAAAAGGATAACCAAAATGCATTTGATAACAATAATTTCTAAAGATTATCATTGGAATAAGAATCAATAACTCCATCAAAGTTCTTTCATCACATATTCTGTAACTTCCTCAGTGACTATTTACTCTTTTTTTGTGCTTCTTTTTCCTCCTGGTCTTAGATGGAGTAACAGATTAAGACCAGAAAGAAGAGGAGGCACAAAAAACAACAAAAAGTCATTAAGGAGGTCACAGAATGTGTGACAAAAGAACTTTGATGAGCTAAACAAATAATTAATAATAAAGATAAATCAATGACTTCCTTCAAGAAAAACTTCATTAAAAATATAATTCAAAAATGAGAAACACAGTTATATTGAAAAAGAAATTCTGCTAGTTTTTTTTTTTTTTTTCTTTTTTTTTTTAAAGATTTTAGGCTCCAAAATGTTCAAATTAAAAAGATAAAACTCAGTATGCCAGATTTCACAATAAAGAGCAAACAAATATGTACTTACCAAGATGAACAAAAGAAGTTACTCGTCTTGCTTCTATGTTCCTCTTAAATGAAGGTTCTTTTGAAAGAAAGTTGTTGTCATTTTTTGGAGAGTTTTCCTTTGCATTCTCAGGAACTTTACAAAGAACTGATTTAACATCAAATGAATAGTTATTTTCAGAAACTGACTTGCGCTTTTTGTAATCTTCAATTAAAATGTCCTCGCTGTTGTCATTTACAGAAGGTTCATCTGTGTTTGATGACTCCTTTTCATTGGATTCTTCTGTTCCTATTAAGTTTTTATAGATCTGTCTTTCGGCACTTGATATTGTTCTCAAAATGTTTGGAGGCCTGTGATGTTCAACAGAATTTTTATTCGTGTTGGTGTTTCGGCTTATTTTTTTGTTCAATTCATTGAGGCTGTTTTGCCAGTTTTTATCAACAGTCTCTTCCAGCGAATTATCAGTATTATTTGTTTTAACTTCTTTTGGCAAATATGAATACCTGTAATTTTTATGAGACTCGTGGTAGTCAACTGATTCAGGCAATGTTGTTGATCCTGGTGATGGCACTGGTGTAGATGACAGTACTGGTGACGTTAACGATAATGGCGATAGTGGCTCTGATGATTGTTTCGATTGTCGCAATGGTTCTAGTGCTTCAGCAATTCTATTTGGGGTTAATAACTTTTCAGTCTTTGAGCTAGTCTCTTCAATGGAGTTGTCAATGTCATTGTACAAGTTTCTTGAGCAAACTGAAGGCTGGATACCAAAAACTGCTTGATTCTCTAAATCTTTTTCTCTTTTCAGTTGCAATCCAGGATCTACATGCTTAGACACCTTTGGAAGGTAATCAGTTATCTTCTCAGGAGGCTGAAAGATAAAATGAACACTTTCTATTATGTATCTGTATTTGTGTGCATTCATAATAGGTTTTCTGAAAATTGCTTTCTTTTTACACAGATCAACAGGTTAAAGACATAGTTTCCTGTTTCAGATATTTATGTGAACTGAGATGAAATAAAATAAAGTAAGTTGTACAGAAACAACAAAACTTCATTGGATTTGAACTTATGACCTTAAAATATATAGTTGATGCATGATCCTTTAGCCATGTTAACATTGTATTCCACATGAAATAAATGCAGTGGTAGGTGGGTGGGTGTGCAGTTGTATAGCTTTTAATCCATACAAATGACACATGAGAATATTGAAACAAACCCCAACATAGTTGCTTGACTTGCTAGAAATAACAGTCAAAATTTCCTTCTTCACACTCTACCATATTAAATAAGGAAGGATACATCGTCTAATATAACTCTGGAGAAATTATACCTTAACCTTTTTGATACCAAACTGTTTGAAACTGCTCCTGTTCTATAACAGATGACTGTGTTTAAGTGTTTATATTTATCTAAAACGTTTCCATAAAAATGTTATGTAAGAAACAATGTACGTAAGCTAAATTCTCAGACTTTTATGCATCATCATTTAATGTCTATTATTCACATTAACATGGGTTAGATGGGTTGTACCATTTGAGGCAAGTCAGGTCAGGTGACCGTGTCTTGCTCACAGAGAACTGTTTCTGGCATCGTTTCTATGGATGTGTGTGCTTTTTGTCATAACACCTACGCAACCACTTTACAGTGTCGACTGGATGCCTTTTATTGTGGCACTGTAATGACCATTTTACAGTGTGGCATGGGTGCTTTCTGTCATGACACCAAAATGACAAATTACAGTGTAGACTGTGTGCTTTTTGCCATGATACCAACAAGACTACTTTACAGTGTGGGCCGGGCACTTTTCATCATGGTACCAAAATGACCACTTTACAGTGTGGACTGGGGACTAGGGTGGGGGTGTAAAGGTATGGGGTGATTTGAATGTGGGTGGAGTGTTAGGACATGGGAGGTGTATGGATCGGGAGAGGGAGAGTATGGGTTAAGGTGATGCATACTAGATGTATGCCCATGGACATGCAAAAGGGGGTCTTCTGCATTACTGCATAAAACCAAAGATCTTGATCCTGTGCCATTGCCTTTAAGAGGTGCAATTGGGCACGGTCAGATTTTACCACCTCATCCCAGGTCTTCCTACTCCATAGTTTCATCAACTTTAATTGCCCTGCACCTTTTTTATACAGCTATCATCTTTCATACGTATCACATGGCCATACCAATGCAATCTCCTCTCTTGAACACTGCATCTAATCTCTCTTACGCCCAGTTTCTTTCTCAGTTCATTTACACTTTGCCATTCATGTATATTACTATCACACATTCATCGGAGCATGCAGGCTTCATTTCTTTCCAATCTTTAAAGATCCACTGCACACAGTGTCCAGGTATCACTATCATGCAACATTGCTGTTTGTATACATGCAACATACAATCTGCCCTTCATTTTGCGGAAATATATATATCATCATCATCATTTTACGTCCACTTTTGCTTGCTTGCAAGGGTGGCACGGGAACTGATTCTGGCTTGATTTCTACAGCTGGATGCCCTTCCTAACACCAACCTCATTTACAGTGAGTGCTGGGTGCTTTTTTTTCCGTGGCACCTCCACGACCACTTTGCAGTGGAATGAGGTCCCTATCATCTCATTTCTACAGCTGAGTAAACTGGAGCAATGTGAAATAAAGTGTCTTGCTCAAGGAAACAACACATCACCCGGTCTGAGAATTGAACTCACAACCTTTCGATTACAAGGCCAATGCTCTAACCACTAAGCCATGTACCTCCATATATATATATGGAGGCACATGGCTTAGTGGTTATATATATATATATAAAAGTAATGTGCTCAAGCACACAGATGCTATAAAATAGATTATAAAATAGATTGAAGACCCTAAAAGATGAAAAAGACGTTGCCATTGGCTTTTATGAGGAATTGAACCCTATATCCTTCAGATATCAGCAGACAGATAGAGAGACAGACACCTGCATGTAAATAAACAATGTAAGAACCTTTAAGTTATGTTCCAAAGACCATCTTAGTAATGAGAAAATTTATCATATTACAAAATTCTTCCAAGTTCTTGATTATTTGAAACTCATAAACAGTGTCTTACAAAAGAAATATGTTAATGAAAGGGTTAAGAAAAAGTTGGGATTGTCAAGGCTGGAATGCTTTCTATCAATCATTGTTGGCCTGAGGTTAAACAATATCCACCATTGCTATCAATTTCACAGTAGCCAGTAACATACACATAATTAATGTTATTATCCCCATACCCATCATCAGCACCACTATCATCACTATCATCATCATCATACCTATCATCAGCACCACTATCATCACCACAGTCATCATCACCACAGCCATCATTACCATCATTACCACTACCATCATCATCACTACCATCATCATCATCATCACCACCACCACTACCATCACAACCACTATCATCACCACCACCACTACCATCACCACCACTACCATCACCACCACTACCATCACCACCACTACCATCACCACCACTACCATCATCACCACTACCATCACCACCACTACCATCACCACCACTACCATCACCACCACTACCATCATCACCACTACCATCATCACCACTACCATCACCACCACTACCATCACCACCACTACCATCACCACCACTACCATCACCACCACTACCATCATCACCACTACCATCATCACCACTACCATCACCACCACTACCATCATCACCACTACCATCATCACCACTACCATCACCACCACTACCACCACCATCACCACCACTACCATCACCACCACTACCATCATCACCACCACTACCATCACCACCACTACCATCACCACCACTACCATCACCACCACTACCATCACCACCACTACCATCACCACCACTACCATCATCACCACCACCGTCATCACCACTACCGTCATCACCACTACCGTCATCACCACTACCATCATCACCACTACCATCACCACCACTACCATCATCACCACCACTACCATCACCACCACTACCATCACCACCACTACCATCACCACCACTACCATCACCACCACTACCATCACCACCACTACCATCATCACCATCACCGTCATCACCACTACCGTCATCACCACTACCATCACCACCACTACCATCATCACCACTACCATCACCACCACTACCATCACCACCACTACCATCATCACCACCACCGTCATCACCACTACCGTCATCACCACTACCGTCATCACCACTACCATCACCACCACTACCATCATCACCACCACTACCATCATCACCACTACCATCACCACCACTACCATCATCACCACTACCATCATCACCACCACTACCATCATCACCACTACCATCACCACCACTACCACCACCACTACCATCACCACCACTACCATCACCACCACTACCATCACCACCACTACCATCATCACCACCACCATCATCACCACCACTACCATCATCACCACCACTACCATCACCACCACTACCATCATCACCACCACCATCATCACCACCACTACCATCATCACCACCACTACCATCACCACCACTACCATCACCACCACTACCATCATCACCACTACCGTCATCACCACTACCATCATCACCACTACCATCACCACCACTACCATCACCACCACTACCATCACCACCACTACCATCATCACCACTACCATCATCACCACCACCATCATCACCACTACCATCATCACCACCACTACCATCACCACCACTACCATCATCACCACCACTACCGTCATCACCACTAGCGTCATCACCATTATCATCATCACCACTACCATCATCACCACTACCATCACCACCACTACCATCACCACCACTACCATCATCACCACTACCATCATCACCACCACCATCATCACCACCACTACCATCATCACCACCACTACCATCATCACCACTACCATCATCACCACTACCGTCATCACCACTACCATCATCACCACTACCATCACCACCACTACCATCACCACCACTACCATCACCACCACTACCATCATCACCACTACCATCATCACCACCACCATCATCACCACTACCATCATCACCACCACTACCATCACCACCACTACCATCATCACCACCACCATCATCACCACCACTACCATCATCACCACCACTACCATCATCACCACTACCGTCATCACCACTACCATCATCACCACTACCATCATCACCACCACCATCATCACCACCACCATCATCACCACCACTACCATCATCACCACCACTACCATCATCACCACTACCGTCATCACCACTACCATCACCACCACTACCATCACCACCACCACCATCATCACCACCACTACCATCATCACCACCACTACCATCATCACCACCACTACCATCACCACCACTACCATCATCACCACTACCATCATCACCACTACCATCACCACCACTACCATCACCACCACTACCATCATCACCACTACCATCACCACCACTACCATCACCACCACTACCATCACCACCACTACCATCACCACCACTACCATCACCACCACTACCATCACCACCACTACCATCACCACCACTACCATCACCACCACTACCATCACCACCACTACCATCACCACCACTACCATCACCACCACTACCATCACCACCACTACCATCATCACCACTACCATCATCACCACTACCATCATCACCACTACCATCACCACTACCGTCATCACCACTACCATCACCACCACTACCATCACCACCACTACCATCACCACTACCATCACCACCACTACCATCACCACCACTACCATCATCACCACTACCATCACCACTACCATCACCACCACTACCATCACCACCACTACCATCATCACCACTACCATCACCACCACTACCATCACCACTACCATCACCACCTCTACCATCACCACCACTACCATCATCACCACTACCATCACCACTACCATCACCACCACTACCATCACCACCACTACCATCACCACCTCTACCATCACCACCACTACCATCATCACCACTACCATCACCACCACTACCATCACCACCACTACCATCACCACCACTACCATCACCACCACTACCATCACCACCACTACCATCACCACCACTACCATCACCACCACTACCATCACCACCACTACCATCACCACCACTACCATCACCACCACTACCATCACCACCACTACCATCACCACCACTACCATCACCACCACTACCATCACCACTACTACCATCACCACCACTACCATCATCACCACTACCATCACCACCACTACCATCACCACCACTACCATCACCACCACTACCATCACCACCACTACCATCACCACCACTACCATCACCACCACTATCATCACCACCACTACCATCACCACTACTATCATCACCACTACCATCATCACCACCATCATCATCACCACTACCATCACCACCACTACCATCACCATTACCATCATCATCACCACTACCATCACCACTACCGTCATCACCACTACCATCACCACCACTACCATCACCACTACTACCATCACCACCACTACCATCATCACCACTACCATCATCACCACTACCATCACCACTACTATCACCACCACTACCATCATCACCACCATCATCATCACCACTACCATCACCACCACTACCATCACCACCACTACCATCACCACCACTACCATCATCACCACTACCATCACCACCACTACCATCACCACCACTACCATCACCACCACTACCATCACCACTACCATCATCACCACTACCATCACCACTACCATCACCACCACTACCATCACCAGCACTACCATCACCATTACCATCATCATCACCACTACCATCACCACTACCGTCATCACCACTACCATCACCACCACTACCATCACCACTACTACCATCACCACCACTACCATCATCACCACTACCATCATCACCACTACCATCACCACCACTACCATCACCACCACTACCATCATCACCACTACCATCACCACCACTACCATCACCACCACTACCATCACCACCACTACCATCACCACCACTACCATCACCACCACTACCATCACCACCACTACCATCACCACCACTACCATCACCACCACTACCATCACCACTACTACCATCATCACCACTACCATCATCACCACTACCATCATCACCACTACCATCACCACCACTACCATCACCACTACTACCATCATCACCACTACCATCATCACCACTACCATCACCACCACTACCATCACCACTACTACCATCACCACCACTACCATCACCACCACTACCATCACCACCACTACCATCACCACTACTACCATCATCACCACTACCATCATCACCACTACCATCACCACTACCGTCATCACCACTACCATCACCACCACTACCATCACCACTACTACCATCATCACCACTACCATCACCACCACTACCATCACCACCACTACCATCACCACCACTACCATCACCACCACTACCATCACCACTACTACCATCATCACCACTACCATCATCACCACTACCATCATCACCACTACCATCACCACCACTACCATCACCACTACTACCATCATCACCACTACCATCATCACCACTACCATCACCACCACTACCATCACCACTACTACCATCATCACCACTGCCATCACCACCACTACCATCACCACCACTACCATCACCACTACTACCATCATCACCACTACCATCATCACCACTACCATCACCACTACCGTCATCACCACTACCATCACCACCACTACCATCACCACTACTACCATCATCACCACTACCATCACCACCACTACCATCATCACCACTACCATCACCACCACTACCATCACCACTACTACCATCATCACCACTACCATCATCACCACTACCATCACCACCACTACCATCACCACTACTACCATCACCACCACTACCATCACCACCACTACCATCACCACTACCATCACCACCTCTACCATCACCACCACTACCATCATCACCACTACCATCACCACTACCATCACCACCACTACCATCACCACCACTACCATCATCACCACTACCATCACCACCACTACCATCACCACTACCATCACCACCTCTACCATCACCACCACTACCATCATCACCACTACCATCACCACTACCATCACCACCACTACCATCACCACCACTATCATCACCACCACTACCATCATCACCACTACCATCACCACCACTACCATCACCACCACTACCATCATCACCACTACCATCACCACCACTACCATCACCACCACTACCATCACCACCACTACCATCACCACCACTACCATCACCACCACTACCATCACCACCACTACCATCACCACCACTACCATCACCACCACTACCATCACCACCACTACCATCATCACCACTACCATCATCACCACTACCATCATCACCACTACCATCACCACTACCGTCATCACCACTACCATCACCACCACTACCATCACCACCACTACCATCACCACCTCTACCATCACCACCACTACCATCATCACCACTACCATCACCACTACCATCACCACTACCATCACCACCACTACCATCACCACCACTACCATCATCACCACTACCATCACCACCACTACCATCACCACTACCATCACCACCTCTACCATCACCACCACTACCATCATCACCACTACCATCACCACTACCATCACCACCACTACCATCACCACCACTATCATCACCACCACTACCATCAGCACCACTACTATCATCACCACTACCATCATCACCACTACACCATCATCACCACTACCGTCATCACCTCTACCATCACCACCACTACTATCATCACCACTACCATCACCACCACTACCATCACCACCACTACCATCACCACCACTATCATCACCACCACTACCATCACCACTACTATCATCACCACCACTACCATCACCACCACTACCATCACCACCACTACCATCACCACCACTACTATCATCACCACTACCATCATCACCACTACACCATCATCACCACTACCGTCATCACCACTACCATCACCACCACTACTATCATCACCACTACCATCATCACCACCATCATCATCACCACTACCATCACCACCACTACCATCACCACCACTACCATCACCACCACTATCATCACCACCACTACCATCACCACTACTATCATCACCACCACTACCATCACCACCACTACCATCACCACCACTACCATCACCACCACTACTATCATCACCACTACCATCATCACCACTACACCATCATCACCACTACCGTCATCACCACTACCATCACCACCACTACTATCATCACCACTACCATCATCACCACCATCATCATCACCACTACCATCACCACCACTACCATCACCACCACTATCATCACCACCACTACCATCACCACCACTATCATCACCACCACTACCATCACCACCACTACCATCACCACCACTACCATCACCACTACCATCACCACTACTATCATCACCACTATCATCATAAACAATATCATCATCATTATCAAATCTGATGTCAACTTTCAATATTATTCCTTGACATAAATATGTTCACCATATGCACCACACAGTATTGTCATTTTTATTGTTATTCCTTTTATCACTGCAAGGTCATTGACCTTTCACCATTACTAAATATTAGTAAACATCAAACTAAATTATGCTTGGTTAAATTAGAGGAACGAGGGATAACATTAATATAGTGAGTCAATAAATATTATATATGCATGTGTGTATATGTGCAAGTGAAGGTGTGTGTGTGTGTGTGTATGTGCAAGTGAAGGTGTGTGTGTGTGTGTGTATAATAATCGTCTCTTTCTCCCTTTTTTCATATATATATATATATATATGTATATCAACTAGAAATTGATTGACATATCATCATCATCATCAACGTTTAACGTCCGTGTTCCACGCTTGCATGGGTTTGGACGGGGGTAGTCCCACTTGAGGCAAGAGTGATTGTCTTGCTCGCATAGGACTGTCTGGCAGGTTTTCTACAGTTGGATGCCCTTCCTAACACCAACCACATTTACAGTGTGGGTCTGGGAGGTTTTTACCGTGTTGCCTACACGGCCACATTACAGTGTGGACTGTGTGTTTTTAAGTCGTGACACCTACACGATCTCATTTGTTTCGGCCTGGATGGCGCGGCACCAACATAACTTTACATAGAAACATATGAAACAATCACAGGGGATAATTTGTAAAAGTGTGTAAGCACACATAGCTAGGTAGGTAACTAAATAAAGTTTAACTAGAACTTCAAAAATAGATACCTTATAATTTGATTAATCTTCCTCGTATATATTCCATTAAAGAAATATATTTCACCAATTAATCGATTGGTAAACGACAGTAGCCAGATCCATTAAAGAAATATATTTCACCAATTAATCGATTGGTAAACGACAGTAGCCAGATCCATTAAAGAAATATATTTCACCAATTAATCGATTGGTAAACGACAGTAGCCAGATCCATTAAAGAAATATATTTCACCAATTAATCGATTGGTAAATGACAGTAACCAGATCCAGGACCTGGCTACTGTCGTTTACCAATCGATTAATTGGTGAAATATATTTCTTTAATGGAATATATACGAGGAAGATTAATCAAATTATAAGGTATCTATTTTTAAAGTTCTAGTTAAACTTTATTTAGTTACCTACCTAGCTATGTGTGCTTACACACTTTTACAAATTATCCCCTGTGATTGTTTCATATGTTTAATTATGTCAATCAATTTCTAGTTGATATAAAATGCTCGGATCTACTCACTAGAATCTTGAAGCATATTTTACGGGTGATATGGCGCATGTCTATCTGGCATGACACCCTTAATTTAATTTAATTCAATTTATCTTAATTTTGGATATACATATATATATATATATGGAAGCACATGGCTTAGTCGTTAGAGCATTGGCCTTGCAATCGAAAGATTGTGAGTTCAATTCTCAGACCGGGTGATGTGTTGTTTCCTTGAGCAAGACACTTTAGTTCACATTGCCCCAGTTTACTCAGCTGTAGAAATGAGATGATAGGGACAGGGTCCAAAGTAGTCGTGTAGGTGCCATGGCAAAAAAGCACCCAGCACTCACTGTAAATGAGGTTGGTGTTAGGAAGGGCATCCAGCTGTAGAAATCAAGCCAGAATCAGTTCTCGTCCCACCCTTGCAAGCAGGGAAAAAGCGGACGTAAAATGAAATGATGATGAAATGATATATATATACATACATACATACATACATATACACATACACTCATATAGTGGTTAGGGTGTTCAGTTTACAATTGTAAAGTTTTGAGCTTGATTCCTGGCAACACTGTGTCTATGAACAAAACACTGTATTTTTCTTTATTCCACTCAAAAATTAGTTGTGCATTTAATTTAAGCTTAATCTCCCTGAGAACTACATTAAGGGTACATGTGTCTATAGAATGCTCAGCTACTTACATATAAATTTCAGGAGAAGGTTGTTCCATTGGTCAACAATCTGAAATTCACACCATGAGAACCTACAGAGGTTTAATACACTCACACATGTATGTGTGTGTGTATGTACTGTAAAGTGGTCATGTAGGCACCCAGTACACACTGTAAAGTGGTTGTATAAGAAAAGAAATAAGATTTTGCTTCAAGCTACGGCTTCCTCAAACCGTATTCCTTTAGAAATACGAAATTTCTATACATATTGTATAAAGCTATGCTTGAAGCAAAATCTTAATTCTTTTCTATTATAAGTTGAGACAACTTATGCAGCTTCATATGCAAATGAGATTAATCACCTCATTTACACAGACGAGAAAACTATATATTCTCGACTGTTTTCAAGTCCAGCAGTAGCAAGCGGTGGGAGGGACCGTCCTGACAAAGGCCAGTCAAGTCTGAAATGCATAGACGGTTGTCCACCTTGCTTCTGCTGACATCACCAGAGGGCGTTAGCCCCGGTGTTTGCATAGCTATGGCTTCCTCAAACCGTATTTCTTTAGAAATACGAAATTTCTATACATATTGTATAAAGCTATGCTTGAAGCAAAATCTTATTTCTCTCTCTCTAAATATATATATATATATATATATATATATATATATATATATATATATATATTGTGCAATCAAAGTTGAGAACGTTGAGACATAGCTGGACTATCAGAGATAGTCACTGAATTGCATAAAATATGTGCCAAAGCAGGTGTTGTATTAGTTACTCATATAGACTATCAGGTTGTACATAAATCTATTATACCCAATAACTTGGGTAGAAGTATCATCATTAACTGTTATAAGTAGAAAGATATGCACCAGACCAGAGAGAGGCAACTACATAGGCATCAAATTGTTTGACTAGATTGTGAAAGTTATAAAAAGAGTTACAAACAGAATTAGCCAAGATTAAATGCAGTTCATTTCTATACAAGTAAGAAGTACTAATGATTTCAACTTTTTATTGACAAAGCTGTTGAAGAAATTAGCTAGGAGTAAACCACTATAGTTAACATTTGTCAACCTGGAAAAGACCTGTCAGGAATGCATTCTATAATTGACTGGGCACTAAATAAATTAAGTGTAGATGAATGTTTCATAAGGGCCGTACAAGCCATGTACAGAGGTGCAGTTAGCAAAATAAAAAGCTGCAATGAGTTCAGGGTGAATGTAGGGGTACATCAGGATTCATTCTCAGCCCTCCCCTGTTTATTATGATCCTGCAAGCCATAACAGAGGAGTTTATGACTGGCTGTCAATGGAATCTCCTGTATGCTGATGACCTAGTTCCTATTGCAGAATCTTTCAGAGAGTTTGAGTAGAAATACCAGACAAAAGTAAAACCTGGAATTAAAATCGAACAAAATATATTTAGCGAAGACTAAAGTTTTGAAAAATAAGAAAGAAGATTTATGGATATGTTGTTGCTCCAAGAGTTTTTCGCAGTTTCTGTGAATTCTACTCAGACATTTTTCTCAGCAGTCTTGAGTAAATATATAAATAGTGTATTTTCCATTATTATTCTTATCTTGGGCCCCATCGAAGAAGATTCCATGCCATCATGGAAATGATCATGCTCAGTATCCAGAAAAAGTGTAGGTAGAAATTTCAAACATTATCTCAAGTGTAAACTATGGATGTACAAGAAGTGTAGTGGAACCACAGACAGGCTGATAGTGATAGTAAATTTTGTATGCATAAAAATGCTCCAGGTTCCTACAAATAGTTGATAGATTTTTTATATCTAAGTGACTTAATTAGCAGTGGAGATGAGTATTCCAAAAGCATAATAGCAAGAATAGAGAATGAGGTTGAGAAAGTTCAATATATTAATAACCCTTGTTTATATTAAAGGGTTTCTCTCTCAAAGTGAAGTACAAATTGTATGATGCTTTGTGTGATGCTACATAGTAACAGATATGGACTTTGCAAATAATTTGTGAAGACTAATAAGAAATGGAGTGATTATGCTCCAGTGGTAGAATATAGTTAGTTTATATGAATAATGAAACACAAATGAGTTGATGAGAGAAAGAGGAGTTAAATACAGTATGCAAAAACAAGCTGAAATACTTCATACACAGCTGCATGGTATGAATAAATTTGAAAGTGATTTGCATACAACTTGGCTAACAACATATGTACACTATATTTCTTTCTGTGTGTGTGTGCATGCATGTGTGTATAGGGGACAGTTGAGCTGAAAGGTGAGAAAGGAATAGACAGAGTTTTCAATATTGGAAAGCACAACATCATGCTTCTAGTAAAACCAGAAAAACATCACGCCCCTAGTAATTTGATGAAATAATTTGTTAAAGCTTTTGATAAGGTGGAGGTCTTTCAAATATCTATGAAGAAAATTTCTTCCTCTATATCAAGAGAAATTGAAGACAAGTATCTTATAAATGGCTTATAAATAGCTTCTTTTCTGTTATTGTTCTTATCTTAGGTCCCTCAAAGGTTACTTAGACTGCTGAGAAAAATTCCAGGGTAGTATTCACAGAAACTGAAAAACTATTGGGGCAACAACATATCCCCTTACTAAGGAAATTGGGATGAATAAGTTGCTGTTGTAATTGCAGTTTTTTTTATGCTATCGCTAATGTTGTTGTGAACATTGTTACTGCTGTTATTGTCTATTTTGTTATTGATGTTATTGTTGTTACTGTTAAAGTTGTTGATTTTATTGTTAATAGGAGTATATGGAATTAAATTTATGGAGTACACCATCAATGAATTTATTCCTTATAATTGCTGATTGTATAAACTCATTGAGCTTTAAATCTTCTTGAAAAATCTCTAAATATTTTTAATATATTTCCTTTTATGTCTTTTATAACTGCCACTGCCTCCATCTCCCTTGCTCTCCCCATCTCTCACTATTATGAGCAATTTGGTGGCCCACATGCTGGCCGTGATGTTGTTAAAGCTGCTATTAGTGTTGTTGTTACTACTGGTGTTATTGTTAAGTTGTTGTTGATGATATTGTTGGAGTATTATTCTCTGGTGAGGAGACAAGAATCTATAACATACAGGCATAAGAATAATCTCTTATGATTTTCTGGCACTAAGGAGTGCATCCAGCTAAAGAAACCTTTCTGAAATATGAAATAAGATATAGTCATCTGAGCCAACTTGCCTCAAACTGGCAACCTGTCTAACCCATGCTAGCATGGAAAATAGACATTAAGCAATGATGACTATGATGAAGATAATTTTGTCTCAGACTGTGACAACTCATATAACCCACAGAAAATGGATGTATGATGATGATGATTGTTAATGTTAGTGTTAACATTATTGTTGATTTTATTGATGTTATTGTTGATGTTGTCATTGATGATGTTCATGATGTTATTGTTAGATGTTTGTTGATGTTCATGTAATTCTTATTGACTTTTTATATTGTCATATTGGAATGCTAATGATCATATTGATGGTGGTGTTGTTTTGTTAATGATGCTGTTAGTGGTTGTATAGGTGGTGCTGTTGATGGTATTATTGAAGGTGTTGGTATTGCTTAACCTTTAGCATCCTGTACCGCATGAAACCACATTATCAAGACATTCCTAAAAAGCACAAAACAGCACTATGACTGCATCACATTAAAAATTTAAAGTTTTTAGGTTAATGTAAATTTTCACAACAATTTGTTCACTAGTAAAGATACTATAAACATTTGAATTAGCAAACCTGTTTTTAGATATTTTCTGCTAAATTATTACAGAATATTAAGAGTTAAGTTATTATTGACGTTGTCGATGCAAAATGGCCAACTGGTTAAAAAGTTCTCTTCACTATCACATAGTACTGAGTTTGATCTTACAGTGTAACATCTTGGGCAAGTCTCTTTGTTGTAGTTGCTTGTGCTTTTGTTGATGTTGTTGGTGTTTATTATGCTATTGTTGCTTTTGTTATTGGTGTTTATTATATTGTTGTTGGTGTTGTTACTGTTGGTGTCATATTGTTAATGGGACTAGGGTTCTTTATATTGTCCTTATTTTATTTTTTGCCAAGTGGTGGGCATTAGGAAGGTCATTAGGCTATAGAAACTAAACCAAATAAGGAACATATTAAGTGAGACGTGGTCCTCTGAATTATCACAGAAAACATTAGCTATGATTAAGTACTAAGGTGATCTCGAAACAACACATTCATCTAATGCAGTAGAGAAAAGTGGACATGTGATGATGATGATGATGATTGTTCTTATTGCTGCTGCTACTGCTACTGTTACTATTGTTATTTAGCCTCAGGTCAGCTTTAATTAAATAGATCTATATTTGAAAGCATTCTAACTAAGGCCATCTAGTCTTTTCAGACCTCATTATTCAGAAAGTTAAATAGGATTTAAAGAACATTTAGTTGCTATTTCTTCAAATCATCCTCATCCTCCATTATGTATTTTGAAGGTTATAAAGATGGCTGGCTAGTGGTGAGGATGCCGCTAGCAATAATGATGATGATAATAATATATTGATGATACGGATTAAGGTATGTAGGTAGGTAAGATGGTGTTCAATAAGGATGTTGATTGTGTCTACTATGTAATCAACATCCTCAACAAACTATTTACCTTCAAATAAAATTCAACAACAATAACCCACAATTAAAAAAATACACAAACAACAACAAAAATAAAACAAAACAAGATTAAAAAAACATTGCAAAATAGAGGCAGATCAATATGGATGGTAGATAGTGAAACAAGACTGTTGGTATTTGCACTAAGTGTTGCATGTATAATGTTGCATTGCGTTGTGCATTTTGGTGCTGGTTGATCAATGCAGAAAAAACTAGCAATCATCACCAATAATTGTTTCTACTTTTGGCACAAGGCCAGCAATTACACCAGTACATTACTGGTACTTTATTTTATCGACCCTATAAGAATGAAAGGCAAAGTTAACCTCGGCGGGATTTGAACTCAGATCGTAAAGGGCCATAACTCTATGCTGCAAAGCATGGTGTCTGGCCCTCTACCAATGCTGCCAAACGATATTGTCATCATTATCACCAATCATTGACACAGTGGCTACTACTGCTACTACAACTACTACTTTCACTGCTTCTGCTACTATTACTTTCACTGCTGATGCTACTACTACTACTGCCACTGCTACTACTAACTACTACTAAAACTACTGCTGCTACTACTACTACTAGATTGTTTCCATTATCATCAACCTTTTAATCATCGTCGTTTTTATTATCATTGTTGTCATTATCATCATCATTATCATTTTGCCTTTCATCCTTACGGGGTCGATAAAATAAAGTACCAGTAATTTGCTGGGTAATTGCTGGCCTTGTGTCATCTTCATCATCACTGTCATTGACATTGTTATCATCATCATCATTAGCATGATTATCATTTTCATCATCATCATCATCATTAGCATGATGATGATCATCATCAATATAAAGAACAGACTCAAAGGTAAACAACAATGGTTCTGGAAATTAACAACAACCTCCCTCCTTGCACTGTCACCATCACCACCGAAACTACCATCACCGTCACCTCCACTACTGACTGATTTGATAGTAAAATGACAAAAAACTTTCCAAATTAATGATAGCAGCAGCAACAACAAACAGCTCAGCTTGCCAGAAACAGTAGCAAAATCTAACTCAAATTTTATGAAAACAACAATTGTAAATGTAGTTGGCATTAGGAAAGATATCCAGCTGTAGAAACTAAGCCAGAAACAGTTTTGTATGAGCAAGACATGGTCATCTGATCTGACTCGTCTCACAATGGGAGAACTTGTCTAACCTATGATGCATGGAAAAATGGACATAAAACAGCGATGATTATGATGATGAACAACAAAAATGGGTTAGACTAAACAGGTCAAGTGACCACAACATGCTCACATGCTCTATTTGGGGGCATGGTGTGGTATGGCCGGAGGCCCTTCCTAATGCTAAACACTTCACAGTATGTACTAAGATGTATGTACAGTATGTACTAAGCTTTTTTCTTTTCACAGTGGACTGGGTGCCTTTCAGCACAGAACCAACAGTGCCTACTTACAGGTTGGACTGTGTGCTTTTGGCTACAGTACCAGCACTACCACCCTAGGGTGGCACATTTTATTCAATATATACACACACGTGTGTGTGTATGTGTATTAGTATGTGTGTAAGTGTGTATATGAACATATTGCATAATAGGGTTCTGTATTCTCTGCACAAAGGAAAACAAAGAGATCAGGTGGAACAGGATGGTTACAAGTGAAATGTGTTTGATAATAGGTCTGCTAAATTATGGTTGCCTTTCCACCGCAACACCTTCATCAACGCCATTGCCAAGCACCAGTACTACATCAACTCACAGACACTAATTCCATCACCACCATCATCATCATTATTGTTGTTGTCAACATTGTCATTACCATTGTCACCACTATCACCAACAACTATCATCACCAATGCCATCAACACCAATACCTCCATCACCACCATCATAACAATCAATACCATCACCACTACTATCACCACCAACACTATCACCACCAACACTAACACCACCAATGCCATCACCACCAATACCTCCATCAACACCATCATAACAATCAATACCATCACCACTACTATCACCACCAACACTATGACCACCAACACTAACACCACCAATACCATCACCACCAATACCATCACCACCAATACCCCCACCAACACAATCACTACCAACACAATCATAACCAACACCACCACTACCATCACCACCACTACCATCACCACCACTACCATCACCACCATCACCACCACTACCATCATCACCAATACCATCATCACCAATACCATCACCACCACTACCATCATCACCAATACCATCATCACCAATACCATCATCACCTAAACCATCATCACCAATACCATCATCACCAATATCATCACCACCACCAACACCACCATCACAATCATCACCAATACCCCCACCAACACAATCACTACCAACACAATCATAACCAACACCACCACTACCATCACCACCACTACCATCACCACCACTACCATCACCACCATCACCACCACTACCATCATCACCAATACCATCATCACCAATACCATCACCACCACTACCATCATCACCAATACCATCATCACCTAAACCATCATCACCAATACCATCATCACCAATATCATCACCACCACCAACACCACCATCACAATCATCACCAATACCACCAACACCACCACCACCAACACCACCATCACAATCATCACCACCACCAACACCACCATCGCCACCAACACCATCATCAACACCACCATCACCACCACCATCATCACCAATACCATCGCCCCAACACCTTCACCACTACCACTGCCACCAACACCATCACCACCAATACCACCAACATCACCAACACCACTGCCACCAACACCTTCACCAATACCACCAATACCGTCATCCAAACTGCCATCACAAGCACTAATACTACAATAAGTAACAACTACCATAACTGAACAGTGCAGTAATCCTATCACTATAATCCTTTATTACAACCTCATCTACCTACAACATAACAACCATCAACAGAACCATTAAACCACTAAAGTCATTACTTTATATCAAACAGCTCAGGTCAATGGGGAGACTATACTAGTCATTTGACCTGCTAGAAATAGCAGTCAAATTTCCATATGCAAATAGAGATATACATGCTAGCCGCCAACATTACTATCATTTTAACATTTGTCTCAACCACCATAGGCTTTTGTCATCTCTATTATAAGACTTAACTTTTTAGGTTAATCTTCTCCAATTTGTTCCATGTTTTTCTAAGTATCCCTCTTCCCCAGGTCCCATCGATTGTGAGTGCTCAGCACTTATATTTTATTATAAAGTTGTTATCCTTCGTATGCCTCACACTCCTATGCCAGTGCAATACTCTCTTTTTACTATATATCTCAATTCCCTTAAGCCCAGTTTTTCTCAGTTCATTTATGCTTCATCATGCATGCACACTAATGTTACTCATCTGTTGAAAAATGCTCCAGAACATCCTGAGCTGAATATGGACAGCATGTGTAGCATCGGTGCTACGTAAGCAGAAAAAACATCCCAAAAGTGCAATTTGGGAAACTGCAGCAGTTCGTCTTGCCAGAAAAGAATGTCGTAATGCTGAACATTAGTACAAACTGCATAAATCAGATATCAATAGGAAGAAGCGAAATAAATCATCCAACCATCTCAAACAGGTGACAAAACAGGCAGTGCTTCAATTTGAGCAGCGCATAGCAACCAGCCCTGACAGTAAGGTGTTCTGGAAGTATGTTCACTCAAAGCAGAGGCCTCACTCTCCAGTTGGTCCTCTTTGCAATCCCCACACAAGCCAGGTTACGGACGACCCAAAGGAATGCGCAGAGCTCATTGCTGAATGCTATGCAGGCATTTTCACTATTGAAGACCAGAGTGTACCATCTACACCACCTCTGACATCGGATTCTATTACAACTATGGAATTTACACCTGCAATGCTGCGACATCACCTTAAAAATAAACGCAACCATGCCTCTCCTGGTCTTGATGGTGTTACGTACCTGCTTTTGAAACGTGGATACTTCCTTCTGCACCAACTATCACGCTTCTTCCAATTCTGTTTGAACAACGGTGCTACTCCAGAACAGTGGAAAACTGCCAGTGTCATTCCTCTGTTCAAAAAGGGTGACCGCACATCAGTCTTACTAGCTGCATTGCCAAACTGATGGAATCCTGTGTCAGAGAAACGCTTTGGAACTTCTGGAACTCTCACAGTCTTATCCAGCCCTCGCTATTCGGATTTATCCCTAACTCCAGCTGCTGTGATCAACTTATCGAGTTTCTTGAAGACATCACCCGGAACACTGATGACGGCTCATGGGTGGACTAAGCAGCATCACAATCTGCTCTTCACTCTGAAAGAGAAACTTCTGGAGCCAGCAAAAATAATAGCGTCCTAAACTTTTTCCAACCTGTTTCACTTTAGCTAATTAAGTCACCTAATTAACAAAAGCTGTCAACTACTTCTAAGGAGCTTCCCAAGCATTTGAGAGAATCTATTTCTTATTTGTTCTGTAGACATACTACTCCTATAAATCAAAATGGGGTTGAGGACAAAGCCCTTATGAACCCCTAACTACACATTAAATTAATCATTGTACTCACTGTTAACCCTCACTTTGCTGACTATCTTTGTAAATGGCAAGCACAGCACTCATGTATACCTAGTTTCTAGTGCCCACCATAATACAAAGGGTGTTATCCTGGTCAAATGCTTTCTCCAAGTTGATGAATGATAAGTAGAGAGACATATTCCTAGCTTGGTACCTCATTTACACAGACATTCTATTTTCAAAATACTTCAACACTTCATAAAATATATTTTTTATATCAATTTGATTTTCGAACATCATTTTCCAGTTTTATTTCCTTTTGCTTTTCTCTCTCTCTCCCTCTCCATTTCTGTCTTCCACCCTGTTTGTCTGTCATTATATTTTGGCAGTATCGGTAGAAGGTCGGACGCCATGCTTTCCAGCATAGTTACATCCCTTTATAATCTGAGTTCAA
>OZ024746.1:38818597-38842038 GCA_964016885.1 Eledone cirrhosa
ACTCATTTTCAGTTGAGTACACTAGAGCAGCGTAACATGAAGTGTTTTGCTCAAAAACACAGCCCAATCCAGGAATTGAACCCACAACATTATGAACGTAAATCCAACACCCTTACCACTAGGCCATGTACCTCCACTCTGACAAATACTTCTCATCCAATATATAATTTATTGGAACTGTCTGGGCATTCACCTTCAATTTAGTTTCTCTGGTCAAAGAATTGTTTAGTTTGAATAATATCATTATCAGATTTCATAGTCAATTCAATTTCTTCAGGGCTGACATTCCATCAAAACAATCATTAATAATTTGATGTATTTCAAATTTAGATAGAATGTGATTTTTATGATGTTATTCAAAATCATATTCAGGCCCAATCAGCAGTCTTAATAAGGCATTAGTATTCTTGTGTTGCTTCAAAGCTTTATATTATATTGTAAATTTCTATGAAGCCAATAACATTGTCAAACACTGCAGTCATTGAGATGTAAGTACATGTATTGTGGAAATGACTGTGGATTACAATAATTGTGAACAGATATTGTGCAAAAGCCAGTCACAAAAGCTGTCCAATGTATGTTTGGCTGATATTGATGCAGCACAATTCAGTGAGAATACTTGTGTTAGCAGCTTGTGATTGCTAATTAGTCCAAAATGACATCTATATAGGAAATGACTGAATTAATGAAAACTAAATAGCTGAGAATATCTCCATTGATGTACATTCAATATTTCTGATGTGTGAGCCATTTTAATGTTGCAACAGAACTGTTCTAACAGTGACTGGAGATGCATCTATTGCTAAAATTAAAGGTGAATGTTCATTGTAATGTGCAACTTCTGTATCCTGTTATTTCAAATCATTAAAACTTTATTGACAATCATCTGACCATTTGAATGGTACAACCCATTTTTGTTAACATATAAAGGTGCAATAAATTGTCATTTTTTTAACTCAATGTCCTGTATCACATGAAACTGCATTAGCAAAGCATTCTTGAAAAGTAGACAACAGCAAGCACTACGACTGCATCACATTAAAGAGAGAAACCTTTACTCTAACACTGCAAACTTTCACAATGATCTATTGGATAGATCATTGTAAGAAGATACTATAGATATCTGAATTAACAAACCAGTTTTTAAATACTCTCTGCTAAATAATTACAGGCTGCTAGGAGCCAATGAAGGAGTAATAGTATCCAACTTTTGAAACAAATGCTAATACCTCATTCGCATTTGGGGGAATTAGAATTTATTTAATATCATTGTTATCCTTTTTGAATAATCTTTATCCTGATGGACTTATATGGTATAACCAAGATGTTTGACTTCTTTGCAAAAAAAGAAAAAATTCACACTTTGCTTTATAACATTTTAACCTCTTTGATAAAAAAAACTGCTTACATTAAAATGTGTATCTGTATATGAAAACCTTCCAGTATGATCTTCCCAAAGTATAACAATATTCCATAATATTCCTGTCTAACCCATGTTAGCATGGAAGAATGGATATATATGGGTGATGTTGATGATAATGATGAATACCATTTTAGAAATTTTGTTAACTAATATTCTAAATATCAGCTTATTAATGAAAAACATTCTATAAAATTCTTTCAAATATTTGTTTTTTTTCAAAATAAATTCAAACACATAGGCAGTGAATTTCATTAGAATTGTGATAATGATAGTGTTAAATGTCATAATATTCTAGTCATTTAAATATACATTCTAAATAATTTATATATTTTGATTTTTTATTCTAATGATGATGATATTGTGTATACCAGAGGTTCTCAAACTTTTTGGGTCACTGCCCCACTTGCGGCCACGTAATACCCTCATTCCCCATTCAACCCTATTTACAGAGAGACCTGCCCACATGCAAATTGCGAATAATATATAATAAATAAAATCCTTAATCTATATATATTAAATAATATAATATATATTATGTATAAATAAATATTGCATAATAAATTTTATTTTACTATATTTATATATATGTATCATTTATATATATGTATAATTTTTATTTTACTATATTTATATATATGTATCATTTGATATATAATATACTATTAAATCATCTGTACCACCACCCCTAGGCCCCAACACCCCCTGGGCCTTCTCAACACCCCCAGAGAGTGGTAGCACCCTCTTTGAGAACCTCTGGTGTATATAATGATGATATTGACTATAGTACATAGCTTTATTCCATATAACATCTACTCAACAAAACGTAATAATATAGCAGCCACACTAAAAATTTCGAATGGCATTCATTTGAATTTGTATAAACTAGAAGGCATATTTATAATGTATTTTTGTGATTTTTCTGTTAATACATTGCAGTTTACAGAATACTTCATACATGAATATTTGCCAGTGATCTTCACTATTATGGTTTATGATGACTTTAAAATTACCATGGATTCAAATATTAATGTTTGGTTTCCAAACAGCACCAACTAGAGCCACCCAGTTATTGTAATTGGCCAGTTACAATGTACCATTCAGTATTTTATACTCTCATTCCTTTTACTAATTTAGCTTTTGAAAACAGTAATAGTCTAGCCTTCCATTAACCCTTTAGCATTTAAACCAACCATAATTCTCTCACCTCTTTCAGATCATAACCGGCCACTCTTACCAACGTGAAGGTATTGTTCTCAAAATAAATAAGATCAACATTTTCTAGATTCGATATTATGTAAGATAATTATGTGAGATAAAGCTTTTCTGTGAAAATAAAATAGTAAATATAGAGTAATGTTAATACTAAAGGGTTAAAGTGATTTCATACCTGGACTTAGACAAATTGTGGTTTGCATTACAATTTTGTACAGGGCCCCAATCCAGGTGAAAATATTTCAGAATATTTAGCACATAAATCATTGATTTTATTTTAAATATTCAAATCAGTTGAATTATAAACATTAATGTTATCAGTGATATTATTAAGCATAGATATCAACAACATATTAAATACTTTTAACTAATTCATTCCAAATGTATCTAAACTGATTTCAGAATCAATAAAGCTAGCATCTAAATTTTGTGGTTGCTTATTTCTCAATTTTAATATTTAATAGGCATTTAATTTTATCAATATGGGTTCTAATGGTGGAGACCGATTATTTTGTATATATTTGCATTAATCAAAGTTCTATTGGCAATAGTATCAAATTCAAATGTAATCAATTTATTATTGATTTGTGCTGAAATATAACATTTATTACTGATTTTTTCATACAAATTTTTAATAGATAAAGAATTAGCTTCAATTTCATCATTAATCGATTCATATATACCACTAATAGAATTATTATCATGATTGTAATTTTTATAATTAGTAGGCTCTTTTCTAGCAAATTATTATGATTATTATGATTATTATTTTTTGCATTATCACTGCATTACTGAGCACAGCTCTGTGCGCCATGGGTATGTACAGTGTGGTTTTTGGTGGTGTTTGTTCTATTGTATTGAAAGTACTCTTCGTAATATGTGTGGTGCATAGTAGTGCTATTTTTTGTATGTTGTATATATTTGTAAGTCCTTTTCTCTCCTCCAAAATTGTTGGCTTTGTGCCTAAATCAGAAACCATCATTATTACTATAAGGGCTGGTGTTTGGCAATATCAGTAGAGCATCAGACATGTTTTACAGCATATTGTTATGTCCCTTTACATTCTAATTCAAATCCAGCCAAGGTTAGCTTTGCTTTTCATTCTAACAGCGTCGATAAATTTAAAGTACCAGTAACGTACTGGAGTCAATTTAATCAAATTCCCTACCCATCGAAAATTGTTGGCCTTGTGCCATTATTATTATAGTTTCAATTTGATACCATGCATACATTTGCTAAATAACCAATTATTTTCCATATAAATTATATTTTTTTATCATACTTTTTCACTGATTTCAGGCATTGGATTGAGGCCATGCTGGAGCAATTTTTTGCTTCATGATGAATATAATATTTTTCATAAGTTATTTAATTTTATATTATTTTTGTTTGAATTGTGACTACCCACTGCTTTGGATATTTGATATAACTCAAGGAAAATGTTGAAATATCTTTAGTCATTGGTCAATGATGCCATACCTTCTTCTTCTTCACCCACTTATTCCTGAGTGGGTCATGGGGAAAGAGTCCTTAAACACTCTTTCCAGCAGGTCCTGTCGGAAGCAAACCTCTCCAACTGATTCAGCTGGATCCCCAAGCAAGACCAGCTAAGCTCAAGGATGTTATCCAACTATCTTGCTCAGGGTCTATCCCTGGGTCACCTGCCAGTTGTTTTTGCCCATAAAATCTGTCCAGTGATTCTTCCTTGAGACTATATATTTGGATGATGTCATACCACTAAGTCATTTTTCAGCCCCTTTAGCACAGATAACAGATTTTGACTATTTTAATACATCTTCAAGTGATAAATTTTTATTATGAAGGAAGGCATGGTATATTTCCTTGTGTGGCATAAATATGACAATTCACTCACATATCATGTAGTTAATAATACTTGGAGCCTTATTTTTCTAATTTACAATCTTCTGTCAACAATCCCATTTTAGATACCCAATCATGGGATTGACCTGTCTCCATTACATAAGGGGGAAATTTATTAGACACAAACAAAATATTCAAGAGTTTGGACAATTTTTCCAGTAATTATTTTGTTCTGTTCTTCAAGACTGAATGCTTCGCTTATCAAATTGTCTGTTTCATGATCAAATCCATAGCTGTAATTTCTGCTTATTGCTGCTGACAACATTGTATAGTGTGAAATCATCATCGACTGATTTACCAACTTCTTTACTTGTCAAAAGTATTGAACAATTTTGTAGCCTCTTTCAAAGTATTTCCTCAGTTTTTGCTCCAGGGATAGGTTTTGATCTGCTTCAGTTTCCTGGCTTTCAGATTATCCCCAATTACCTCTTCCTGTCTTACATGGCTGTTACTTTCTGTCTACCAGGGGCCACAATCTTGGTATGTACAAACCAACACAGTCTGTATGCTCTTAAAACATTACAATGTTAGATATAAATTCATCAATTATCATGATTACAGCCATATTGCTGAAAAATGGAAGCAACAGTAATATATATATTTAAGCTAGACTGTATGCCAACAATAGTTTTCTGAAATTTTATTTTTCTTGCATATTTGCTATTTGTTTGTTATAAAGTTGTTACTGTTCTTCCATTTAATGGAGTATTAATGATATTTGTGTGTCTGACATTTCAATAAATTTTTGCTAAACTACTTTTTGCCTAGATTTTTGTAATGTTATTGTAAGAAAGTCTGATGAAATTATAGTAAAGTAATATTTTGTTGTCAATAAAATAATTCCTAACACAGACACAAAGCCAGCAAATATGGGGGAGAGGGGAAAGTCAATTATATCGACTTCATTACTTATTTTATCAACCCCGGAAGAATGAAAGGCAAAGTTAACCATAGCAGGATTTGAACTTAGAGTACAGATAGCAAGAATGAATATTGCTAAGCATTCTATCTGATGCTCTAATGACTCTGCTAATCTACTGCTCTTGACTGGTACTTTATTTTATCAAACCCAAATTGATGAAGGGCAAAGTTGACCTCATCAGGATTTGAACTCAGAATGTAAAGAAAGAGCCAAAACAAATACCACAATGGCATTTTATCTGAACCCTACCAATTCTAGCAATCCACAACCTTCTGTCATTAATAAAATAATGGTTTCTGATTTAGGCACAAGGCCAGCAATTTTAGGGGAGAGAAAAGTCAATTAAATCAACCCAGTGCATGACTGGTACTTTATTTTATTGACCCTGTAAGGATGAAAAGCAAAGCTAACCTCTGCAGGAGTTGAACTCAGAATGTAAAGGGCCATAACTCTAAGCCATAGAGCAGGGTGCCTGATGCTCTACTGATACTGCCAATCCACTGCCCTTGTCATTAATAAAATAAAATAATGGTAACAAGTCAAGAGAAAATAGACAAACAAAGAATGATAATAATGATTAATTTAATTCTGACAAATAATTATAAAAGTTTAGAAATTCAAGTTCAAATCCCACTGTGCGAGGAATCACATTTCTGACATTCGTTTTGTTGTAACGACATATAACATAAAAAATCTTATAGTAACATGTATATGATAATTTGGTATAAAACTATTGCGTTAAGTTTTTCAATCTGTAGTTCTTTAGAAGACAACATTCCCTTCTCAACTACCACAGCCACAGATGACATATACAGGGTGTCCCAAAAATATATATACACAGTACAACAGCATTCTAATAAATATTGCCTGTACAGGTAATCAAAGTGTATATACATTTTGAGTGGACACCCTGTTTATATGAATTATTTGATTTCAATTTAATTTGTTTGAGAGTGTTTTACAATGCACCGTATCCTGTATATATAGGTAAATGCACCTGACACACAGTGTGACAAAAATGCACATAAAATATGTCATATTAAATCAATGTTTAACAAAAACAAGATGTGTTGTGAAAAATACAAGAGTGTCTATGTATGAAAGAAAGAATTATGATTGCTTATTTTCATCGTATAACCAAATGCAACTCTATAGGTATGTTCGTTACATTTACTGTTAGTCTTGTTTATTTTTATAACCACAAAAAATTCTTTAGTAACAAGAAAATAATCTATATCTCCAACATGATTATTTGTTTATATATGTGTATGTATATATATATAGGCATGAAAATATATATATATAAATATATGCATGGAGATATATATATATATATATATATATATATACAGATATATATATATATTAATATATGCATGGATATATATATATATATATATATATATACAGATATATATATATATAGATATATATATATATATATATATACAGATATATATATATACACACACACAAGTGCAAACATACTATCTTGAAAATAGTGTCTTTCACATTGATATCATTCCTAAAGTATATATATATATATATATATATATATATATATATATATATAAATGGAAATTGCAATGGAAATTGCAGCAAGGTTTGTGGGGGAAATTAAATATGAGGGTAATCTGGCCAGAATTCTCTCACCTCTTTCGTTCAAACTGGCCGTAACTGGCTGCACGTACTGACATTAAGGTATTGTTCTCAAAATAAGATCAAAATCTCGTAGGTTCAATATTATACGAGATAATTATGTAAGATAAAGCGTTTACCACAAAAATACAATAGAGTAATGTAAATGCTAAAGGGTTAAACCATACATTTTCTTTAAAAAAATTATAGACACAATGAATAATATAATTATATATATATATATATATATATATATATATATATATATATATAACCTGCTTGAGCCTAGATCGTCATCAGGCCAGAGTTTATCCCAGTTTCACGAGGCATTAAATGACTGAGAGACAAAGACCCCCCCACATTTCAGACAGAACACTAGTCCAACATAAGGTTAATCTAATGCTGCTATTGGAACTCATGTTTTCATCTAAATGGACTGGAATAATGTAAAATGTCATGTTCAAGAACACAATGTGTCACCCATCCTTATGATTGTGAAGCCAACACCTCTAACAACTAGATGAGATAATTACAGCTGAAACAATGTTGATCATATCTCAGCTCAATAAGAGATGATGTGGGCTTTTAAACAACAACAACAACAAATATGGTGTTTGCTAATTTGAAAACCAAGCTAATTATTGGTAGTAATTGATGTGGTTGCAATCAAGACTAATAAATAATTAACATCAGGTGCAACAGTTATTCAGCATCAGGTTAATATTGAAAGAGTTATAAGGTTATCAATTTGGGGTGGAAGAACAAAGACAATTGAATCAACCCCAGCATTTGACTGGTACTTTGTATTATGGACCCTAGATGGAGGAAAGGCAAAGTTGACCTCAGCTGGATTTGAACTCAGAACATACTTAACATTTTTTTGTCACTCTAATGATTCTACCAATCTACCTTGAACATTAGTTTAATACTGAGATAGTTACAAGGGCTTCAAGTTTGAAAAATATATTATTCAGTTATCTTTAAATGATCATCTTTGTTGTTTGTTTGTCTTTTACTGTTTAGTCAGGGATGGGAGGGAAGTGACCATGACCTTTATTAGGTCCTTTAAGGCAGATGGAAATGAGAGAGGAGGGTAATCTCAAACAAGAAAACTAGCCCAAATGCTTGCAACGATGTAGACTCTGCTAAAGGCACTCAAGGGCCAGATATTGAAAGAGTTATAAGGTTATCAATTTGGTTAATTCTACTACCCAAGTAGGCCATAGGGGACTTAAACAAAGTGCCAGAAAAAATGCCACAAAGCATCTCATTCAATATTCTACTAATTCTATCAATCTACCAATTTGGACTAACCATGAAAAATAAATGGTGAAGTTGACAATAGCAGGATTTGAACTGAGAATAGAGAGTTAAAAATAATGTTGCAAAGCTTTTTGTCTAATGTGCTAATAACTCTGCCAGTTTAAAAAAAAAACTATCTTCATGACCTTCAAATTGTGCATGATGGTAATGATTATTCTGAAGAAATGTGTATGTTTGTACATATTATTTGCATATTTTACATGGGTATTTTCAGGTACATATATACACATGTATAAAGCAAACGATACAATTTATTGAATTACCTGGTTAGAGTATATCACATATCTATATTATCAAACCTCTACACCCAAGAAAAATGAAAAGAAAATTTGCGGTTTATCCCTTTAGTATTTAAACCGG
The DNA here is from genome assembly GCA_964016885.1 of Eledone cirrhosa. Taxonomy (NCBI): domain Eukaryota; kingdom Metazoa; phylum Mollusca; class Cephalopoda; order Octopoda; family Eledonidae; genus Eledone; species Eledone cirrhosa. Next base: position 38,827,357 of record OZ024746.1, read on the forward strand.
CCATATCCGACCAGAATTCTCTCATCTCTTTCTGTTCAAACTGGCCATAACCAGCTGCTCATACTTATGTTAAGGTATTGTCCTCAAAATAAATAATATCAAAATCTCATAGATTTTGATATTATGTGAGATAATTATGTGAGATAAAGTCCTTACTGTGAAAATATAACAGTAAATATAGAGTAATGTAAATGCTAAAGGGTTATATCACACTTTCAACACAGAAACAGAAATAGAAGATTCTAAAGTTTATGTAATGACTCAACCAGACCTACGTGATTGTGCTCATCCACAAGTTATTTTTTGAGAGTATTAATATAAATTAATTATTAATATATGTAGGCACATAGACATACACACAAATATGTTTGATGTTTCTGATCCCACATCTCATATTTTATTGCGTTTAATTGTTTATTTTTTATTTTTCAAATAAAATCTGTTATTTGCAATAATGACTAAAATATGATATTACTTGTTATTAACAAAAACAATGATATATACATATATATATATACATGCATATATATATATCATATATATACATGCATATATATATATATCATATATATACATGCATATATATATATATCATATATATACATGCATATATATATCATATATATATATATATACATATATATATATCATATATATATATATACATATATATATATATATGCATATATATGCATATATACATACACACACATGCAAACACTCATGCATGCACATGCACACATATATATACAAAGACATATATGTGTGTGTATGTATGTATATTAGCATTATAAAAGTAGCTAACAATTGTGCAGGTAACAGTATTAAAGTTTTATATAACACTTACAGTTTAATTTGAATGTTTTTGTTCGTGTAGAATGTGTAGAATCCTATATAGTGTGAAGGCTGAAGGCAGAAATGGCTCACCTAAAATTATCATTATCGATAAACTGCTTTTTCTAAATCCATATAAAACCGGAAACAGAGATAATCTCAACTAAGCACCTCTAGCTCATCTGATGTGGATGCTGACCTTGCATGCATCACTTAATACACAGTGCAAACGGCAACACTATTAATTAATATGCACTATCATTACCATCAGCATCATTTTTAAATCAGACTTTTCACGCTGGCATGGGTTGGACAATTTATCACATTCTGGGGTTAGACTTGTCAGGTAATCATATCTTGCTCATATATCCCATTTGTCAAGGGTATGGATCCACAGTATATTGGAGCAAAAGGGTACCTCAGATAATATATTACACAAATGTTATCTTCTTCTTGTATACCTAGATGCATAAAAACCAAGCAATGCCCAAGAGACATCTCTTTTTCTGCAAAAGACTGGACGCAGTACTGTAGATTGATGAAACAGGTTTCATTCAAGTATTGCTCCAGTTATTAATTCAGTAATAACTATTTTATAGGTAGATCAAGAAGATTAAGTGGTGAATTGGCAGAGTCATTAAGACATCAGAATGCTTTACAGTATCCGTCCCACCCGAGTTCAAATCCCACTGGGGTCAATTTTGCCTTTCCTCCTTTTGAGGTCGATAAAAGAAAAGTACCAGTCCAGTACGGGGATTGATTCTTTCTCAATAGAAAAAAATTTGGCAGGGTTCAGACCTGGAGAGGGTTGGGCTCTGCCAAATTTTAAAGTCTGCATCACCATTTTATCCTGGATTTGAAATAAAGAACAATTGGGCAGAGGAAGATGAAAAGTGGAGAGCTGCTGTAGTGAGAGGAACCCATTCAACCCATGCAAGTGTGGACCAACGGCCATAGGATGATGATGGTGGTGGGCCAACAAAATGTTTTCAAATACAAGCCACCCAGGAATCAACACATGACAGCTACAAGTATATTGACATGTTGTAACCTTTCTTTGCAGTTTTTACCCTTAATACAATTGTTCTTGCTGAAATAGAAATTTGTAAACCAACACTATTCGACTTGCCGCTCTTTTTCTCATTCCTCAAATTCCATAATAAATATTTCATCAAAACATTCACACACAGAACTGAGAACTGTATAACCTTCTAAAAATCTCTCCCTGTTCAAGTTTTCTTTATACATATCAAAATGCATAAATTCAAACGGAACAACAATTAAAGTTTCCAGTAGTTTTGGGGGATGAAAAAACCTGAAAAACTCTATAGATGATTTTTTTTGTCCTAAATTAAAATCTAGGAAATAATGTGTAGCATAGTTTAGATGCTATGTATTATGTCATAGATAAGGTAATAAAAAAACAAGAACATACATACCTGTTCAGTTGAACTGCTAATATCAAATGTCTCAGTTTCATCAAAGCTTTTGATCGGAGAGCTAGACAAAGACAGGTAATCATTTGTAGTATCAGATATGTTACCTCGGTTAGTATCTGAAATATATTGAAATACAAACATGATTATCTTCAAACAAAAATAACATGTCTTGGTTTGTGGTAGAAGACAACACATTTTGTAAGAAAGTAACAAATTCATTTTTATGACATTCAAGGGGTGCTGCTACATTTACTCATATTTATCAAATATGTGGATCTATTGCTTGTGAGTACATAGGTTTCAATGTATTGAATTAGATTCAGGTATTCAGTATATAACAATAGCACCCATACAGGTTCATCAGGAGTTAAGAGCTTGGTTTTCACTTCAATTTATTATAAATTTCCAGTTGGTTGGTTCGATAACTGGATGGTTGTTTATATATTGTCAAAGCTCTTTCGTCACACATTCTGTGACCTCCACACAAAAACAAGATGGTGTAGGACAGAACAAATAAGAGACACAAAATAAAAACCTAGTCACTGAGGAGGTCACAGAATGTGATGAAAGAGCTTTGACAATATATAAACAACCATCTGGTTATCGAACCAACTAACCAACCAGCCAAATAAATTGAAGTGAAAACCAACAGGTGCATGTGTTTTTATTGGCAGCATGACCCTGCCAAAGTCTAACAATATATATATATATATATAACAAAATTTAATATAAAAATGGCTTCTACAGGACTAGAACTGTTTTATTCAAAAGAAATCATATGATATATATAATCATCAGTATTTATGCATCCACCTTTCTATGCTGGCATGGCTGTGTAGGTTTAAATGTGTTTGATATATGAAGAAACCATTCCTAGAAGGGTTAAGAGAACCCCTCACTTGTATCAATAGCACAACAACCTCTCTAGTGTTGGTTATTTACAGGATAAATGCACCCAGTACAGGCTGTAAACCAATTGGTGATTGGAAAAGTAGCTGGCCACAGAAACAAAGGGTTGCAAGAACCCCCAGTTGTGTCCAGGACATGACAATCTCCTTAGTGATGATGATCTACACAATAAAAGCATTCAGTAAATGCTGTAAAGTGATTGGTGATAGAAAGTGAATTCAGCTGTAGAATGCTTACTAAACAAAAGCTTGGGAGGACCCTTCAGTTGTGTCACAGACATATTGTCTCTAGTGCTAATGCCACAATAAAATGCACTTGCTAGAATGTAGAAAGGTATGTAAGGAAGATGCGACTCTCTAGTCTGTTTGAAGGTTAGTAGCCCTGCCTTAGTACTGACTCAATCTGTGGAGACCCATCCAACTCTTGTTAGCAGTGAAAGTGGACGTTAAATGATGATGATAATATATATATACATATATATACTACGCATCATCATTATCATCAGTTTAACATCCATTTTTCCACGCTGGCATGGGTTAGATGGGTTGTCCAGACATGAGCCAACCCAGAGCAGATCACCGTCTCCAGCTCATGCTGGACCGATTCCGGCTTAATTTCCACAGCTGGATGCCCTTCTTAATGCCAACCATATTTACAATGTGTACAAGGGGCCTGTTATCATGGTACCAAAATTACCACTTTACAGTGTGAATTGTGCATGGGGATTGGAGGGGTAGATCTAGGGTGGGGCACTTATCTGGTGATGGGTGTATCAAGGGTTGGTGTAAAGGCATTGGAGTTATATGAAAAGTGGAGGTAAATATATATATATAAATTACATATAAGAGGGATAAGTTGTGGTGTGCAGGAGAGAAGGCTGAGATGGTATGGACATGTGATGCACATGGAGGATGACCGATGGGTGAACAAGTGCCAGGAAGTCCCAGTGGAGGGAAGACACAGTAGAGGTAGACCACGAAAAACATGGGTGGAGGTGTGAGAGCAGACTTCAGATCACTGAAACTCACCGAGGAGATGATGAAGGAGTGTGATGGGTGGAGAGATGCTGTGCTGAATAGGACCCGTCCAACCCTTGCAAGAAGGGAAAGCAGACGTAAATTGATGATGATGATGATTATGTATACTATATATATATATGTGTGTGTGTGCAATATATATGTATATATGTATATATGTATCACCTTGTATGTGTATGTTGTGTGACCCAGGATCTGTGATAGGACAGTAACTTGAGAACTTGGTCTATCACAACCTGTCCATCCTACACCAATATCGAAAAACATGTTAAATGATATTGATTATATATACATACACACACACACATATATATATATATATATATATATATATATATATATATATATATATATATATATATATGCAGCACACACACTCACACACAAGAAGCACATTGTACAACAATGATGTAAAATAAGACTGGCCAAGGACACACACAACTATCACAGATACCAACTGCTATTTCAAGGGGATTAAAGCAAGGCATAATACATTATGAAATAGTGTTAAACTAATGAAAGATTATAATCCATTTGTCGATAATCTTTATTCGATTTGTAGATTAGCTTATTCTGGAAAGGACAAAGCTTTCACTAGTCAATTTTAAGCTATTAAAGAAAAATAATGATATCAGAAATGATCTTAAAGTATGCCATTATTATCATTATATGTTAATTATGTTTAAGAAAATGTTTAGGTTGAAACCTCATGAGACAGCATGTAATTTGTACAACTGAAGAAACATGATTTCTAAGAAATTAGATTTTATTTCAACTTAAAAGATCCTATATTTTAGGGAAATGATAATAATTGTTTCTACTTTAGGCACAAGGCCAACAATTACCCAGTACATCACTGGTACTTTATTTTATCGACCCCGTAAGGATGAAAGGCAAAGTTAACCTCGGCGGGATTTGAACTCAGACTGTAAAGGGACGTAACTATGCTAGAAAGCATGGCGTCCAACCCTCTACCAATACTGCCAATTCACCGCCCTTGAAATGATAATGCTTTTTAATATAGATACAAGGCCAGCAATTTTGCGGGAGGTGAAAGTCGATTAAATCGACTCCAGAGCATTACTGGTACTTTATTTTATTGACCCCGTAAGGATGAAAGGCAAAGCTAACCTTGTTGGGATTTTAACTCAGAACATAAAGGACCATAACTATGCTACACAGCATCTCTGGCACCCTACCAATTTTAGGCCACTAAGGGAAGCTGGGCACCACCATGACACCTCCACTCCAGCAATGAAATGCTGGTACCACAGTCTCCCCGCACATCAACATGACCATGTACATTGAGCACCCTAATCCTGTAATGAAATTGTACTGGTGCCACTACAAAAGCACTGTCTACCCTGTAAGGTGGTAATGCTGGTGACATGATAAACAGCACCCAGTTCATTCTTTAAGGTGGTAGTGTTGGAGTCATGATAACATGCTCCCAGTACTCTCTGTAAAGTGGTTGGTGTTAGGAAAGGCATCCAGCCATAGAAACCATGTTCCCATTACATGCATGAAAGTGGTTGGCATTAGGAAGAGCATGCAGCCATAAAAATCTAACCAAAACAAAGTATATGAGCAGGACCTAGTCACCTAATTAGTCTGGGATCATTACGTGACAGCTGTCTAACTCATGCAAGCATAGAAAATAGATGATAGACAATGATGATGATGATGATGATGATGACTTAGTCAAGATTTAAGCTCAGAGATCAAGGCACTAGAAAAAATACTGATGTTTTCAGCACTCTGCAAATTCAGTCATTTAAAGAATACTAAATAAGATTTTTTTCCATGCAAGGAAGGCCAATTACCCATGAAATTTTAAAAGGTCTCCAAGATTGATAAGAGAAAGAGGGAAAAAAACCCATGACTTATAGCTTTTCTACAGTAGAAAGCAGAATATCATTTTCATCATCATTATCATCATCATCATTATCGTTTTTACATCTGCTTCTCTGCTTGCAACGATTGGACGGGTCCTTTTCAACACAACACTTCTCCACTCATTACATTCTTTTATCACCTCTGTGAGTTTATATTGAGTTATCCTCAGACTGCAGATCTGATCTAGATGCAATTGATTAAATTCTATAAAGAGTAGCCAAGGGCTAGGTTGTGTTGTTAAACTAGATGACAAATTAAATCTACTGCCCAAGATCATCTACAGCCCATCTGATGGATTTTTGTTTAGATGAGCCTGGGACCCACATCCCATATGTAAGCAAAATGCAGACTTCTGGCCCATCTGAGCAATCAATAGAATGCAGGAATGTAAGTAAGCAAAATGCAGACCTCTGGCCCATCTGAGAGATCAGAAGCTCCACTTCAGTTTCACCAATCTATGATGACCTACACATTATGATAATGATGATGGCTTGGGTCAACTCGTGTCTAACCGAGTCTATTGTTGATTACGCTTACCCAATTTGCCATGCTGTGGTATTGATGTCAAAATTACATGATTGTGAAGTAAATTTCTTGACCACATAGCCATTCCTAAGTCCATAAATACACATTCTCATAGAGAATTAACTGATTTTAATTCTGCTGTGTTATGCAATCTTTGACTTAAACTTACTGCTGAATCCAACCAATTGTGTGATAAATATAAAATCATTACACAAATTTATACAATCTGACAAGAGAACATACATAGTTTAAACTATAGTAAAGCTGAATGGAATGAATAATACATTTTCACATGATATTATACCATGATGGAAGGGACAGTCATGTGACCTACAAACTCTCTAGTTATGAATTAACAGCTAAGATTTTAATACAAATTATATGTAACCTGAAAGACATCAATTTCCATCAATAAGCCTCTATTGCTCTTTTCCTATCTCAAATTGGAGTTATAATTTCTAATATCAGATGATATAGTATTATGTATACTTAAAAATATCTGTGTGCAACCCATTTTTTTAAATAATTACACCATATCCCTGTGTGTTGTAGGATGTGATTAAAAAGACTGGCATTAGAAAAACATGTTTCCATAAAATACATCCATAAGGCATGGAAAACGAACACAAACACATTGATGGTAGTGGTGGAGATGGTTGTGTACAATAAGACCTGTGGTGATTCTATAATTCTAGGTTCACTGAGACTGACGGAGCTCCAAATGAGATTGAAATTGCTCTTTTTTAACAGTCACGATTATATGTTCCTTTTAAGAGTTTTGAGTTGAACATTTTTTTAGAACACTAAATATATATATATATATATATATATATATATATATATATATATATGAAACTTAAACTAAGTGCAGATGCAAATATAAAGTGCAGTTTTAATATTCTTGTTATTGTGACTTCTACAATAGAATTTTAACTTGAAGTGGGAGAATGGTTTTGATTAAAAATGTCTTTGACAACTTTTCTATGAGGACTCTACCTTTGGCAAGTTTGGTAGAGCAATTTGTAGACTAATAAATGTATGTATGCATGGTCCCATAACTCCCTCCTGGGGTACTCTATTAACATATAGCGTTTCTTGGGCATTTTTTTAAACCCAATTACAGCAGATTTCTTCCAGAGAAGAATAGAGAGTGAGAATTTGAGAAGGAGATATAGAGGAAGAATCAACTCCAATTGTAGATTTGGTACTTTTTTATCAACCTTGTATTGATGAAAGGCAAAGTTATCCCCAGTAGGATTTGAACTCAGAGAGCAGAAAACCAAAATGAATACTGATGTTCTAATGATTCTGCCAAGTCACTGCCTAAACCAATGAAACCATGTTTAATTCTCTTCTGTATGGTTTTTATATTAACATTTACACACGGTTTAAAATGCATAGATGTGTCCTGACTCTCTCACAAAACACTGGTCAGTCCAAGGCACTGGTCAGTCACATGCTCAAGGTATTGCACAGTAGAATTGCTTTCAAAACCATATGATTGTGAAGCAAACTTCTTATCCATATTGCCAAAGAATGAAAAGATGAATTAATGACTTTAAAATTAGTAAAACTAGCTGTCAAGTTAAGCCTGTCTTGAGAGGAGCAACCACCAATAAAATTGTCTGAGTTGCAGTCATATCACATTTTGTCAAGCATACAGGTGTTTTAAGAGGTGTCTGTTCCATTATGTAGTGAGAATGGCTATAGGGAAAGGCTGGCAGTCATTTGTGGGTATGTGATAAATATGACAATTGGATGAGGGCATTACATGTTCAATCCTGAAAAAAATATGTCCTGAAATGTTTTCAATTCAGCACATCACAGCTTTCTAATTTAAAAATATAAGGCCAGCAATGTTGTTTTTTTTCGGTGGGATTGTTTGAATTGATACCGGAACTTGATTGTTACTTTTATCAACCCCAGAAGGATGAAAGACAAATTTTACTTGGGTGGGATTTGAACTCAGAATGTAAATTGCCATAACTAAATGTTGTAAAGTATTTTGCCTGATACTTTAATGATACAGCCAAGCCACTGAAATAATGGTTTCTGATTTAGGCACAAAGCCAACAATTTTTTTGGAGGAGGGGAAAGTTGATTAAATCAACCCCAGTGAATTACTGGTACTTTAATTTATCAACCCCATGTGGATGAAATGCAAAGCTAGCCATGGTGGGATTTGAACTCAGAACATAAAGGGCCATAACTATATGCCACAAAGCATGTGGCCTGACACTCTGCTGGTACTGCTAATCCACCACCCTATGCTACAGATATAATTGTTTCTACTTTAGGCAGAAGGCCAGCAATTACCCAGTGCATTACTGGTACTTTATTTTATCGACCCCATAAGGATGAAAGGCAAAGTTAACCTCGGCGGGATTTGAACTCAGATCGTAAAGGGACGTAACTATGCTGGAAAGCATGGCGTCCGACCCTCTACCGATACTGCCAATCCAATAATGAAAGAGAAAAAGATTGAAAGAAAATAGAAACCATCCATCGAACAAATGATTGTGGAGTTGAATAAATATTGTCATGCTTGTTGAATAACTAAAATATCTTTTAGTTTCTGGATTAGTCTGGAAATTGATGTCACTATTGCTATTATTGCTGTTATTGTTGCTGCTGTTGTTATTGCTGCTGCACTACTACAGCTGCTGATGATAATGGTGGTGCTGATAATCCAGATTAGCAATTAAGTCGGAGAACATTGAGGATTCATCATCAGTTTCATTTGATAATCCCATCCACCCACACACATACACATACCTATACATAGCTTTTGTTTCTAGGTTAGAGCTTTCAGGGACCATGATGATGATGATGATGAGGAGGAGGAGGAGGTGATGGTGGCAGTGTTGTTGGTGGTGATGGTGGTGGTGGTGGTGGTGATGGTGGTGATGGTGGCGGTAGTGATGAATGTAGTTATAATGACGATGATGATGAGCCATTTAGCTTAATATATCCAACATGCTTGCATGAAGGGATTTTTATAATTCCTTTTGTAAATCTGAACCACCACATACCAATGAAGTGTTTTTTTTAATTCCTTTATTGTAGTTTTTTCTTTATTTTTAATTTTCAAACCCTATCTATCTATTGTTAACCACTTAAGATGTATATTGAGTGCATTTTATCGTGGCACCAGCCCTACCACTTTACAGAGTGTACTAAGTGTATTTTATCATGGCACCAGCACTACCACTTTACAGAATATACTAAGTGTATTTCATCATGGCATGAACACTATTACTTTACTGAATGTACTAGGTGTATTTCATCATGGCACCAACACTATCACTTCACTGGGTGTCTGGCGGTATTTTCTCATGTCATGAACACTACAACTTTACAGAGTGTACTATGTGTATTTTATATTGGCACCAACACTATCACTTTACTGGGTGTACTGGGTGCATTTTATCATAACACCAACACGAGAAAGGTTTTTTTTGTATTTTCTCTTTTTAATAGGATTGACTTTTAGAGAAAGGGTGCATATGTAAGTGCATGTGCACATGAATGGGAGGGGCTGTGGTTTAGTGGTTAACATGACTGACAAACAATCATAAAGTCATGAGTTCAGTTACCAGTAGTGTGTAGTGTTCCTAAATAAGACACTTTTAATCTGTCCACACATCTGGTGAAAATGAGCTGTACTTGTAATTCAAAGGGCTTGCTTTGTCACACACTGTGTCACACAATCTCCCTGAGAACTACAATTAGAGCACATGTGTCTGTGGAATGATCAACCACTTGCACATTAATTTCAGGCTGTTCCATTGGTGTAACAATTGTTAACACTCATAATTGTGAGAACCAACTACATCCAACACAGTGTTATATCGGCAGTATTATAGGGTGTTTTACAGTTAGATAATATTGGTCTGACAGTATAGTACTCCAGCCAGTGTATCATCTCACCTGTCATTCTAACGATCGAGAAGGGAATTGAACTCATATGAAACACATCTGATTCCTTTAGGTAGGTCAGGTCAGGCTTCTGCCTGTTATTAGTACCATGTAACCCAGTATAACCTGCTTTCTGGTCAGCAACTAAACCAGCTCCCCCATTAGACCAGGAGGGTAAGTTCAGTGAGCCAGAACAAATACTGAAATATTCATGATCTAATGCCTTAATGACTGCCAACTTGTTACCTTCAAATTTTTGTACCAGTCATGTAACAGTGAAGCTACTTTAATCAACTATAGTCTTCCACCAAAATTTGTGGTTGTGTGCCTACATTGGAAAGAAATCAATATTTTATGTAAATGTATTATATATGTAAATATATATATATATATATATATATGTGTGTTTTCATATACACCTCTATTATACTTAAACGCTGTCTTAGTTTTACTGCCAATTAAATATAACTAGCCAAGCTTGCACTATTTGCAAATGACCATTTCCAGTTGATGTTTTCTGTTTGCTATATAAAAATGAGCATTTCTAGCAAATGATCATCCAGCAAAATTTTATATAGACTATAGTCTTTTTCATGCTAGTACGTTTTGAGTTAGTGTCAGTGTTGAAAGATTAACAAATCTTGAAACAGTGTTGTATGTCATTCCTAGAATGTACTGGCAACTCTGGGATATATTCAGAGAGGAAAATAGAGAAAAACAAAATTTTTTTCGTTAGGGAAAAATATTTTACTTCGGCACCGAGGCCACCTATATGTTTATTGTAAGTAAACATATATGTTTTCAGATACATCTCTATTATACTTAATGCTATCATAGTGCTACCACAAATTATATATGTATATATCACACTGTAAAGGGGTCGTGTAAGTGTTACGGCAAAAAGCACCAAGACCATACTGTAAATATGGTTGGTATTAGGAAGAGCATCCAGCAGTAGAAACCAAGCCCAAATCAGTTCTGCATGAGCAAGACAGTCAGCTAACCTGGCATTTCTCACAACAGGGCAACTCATTTAACCCATGCTAGTGTAGAAAAATGGACGTTAAATGGTGATGAGAAATGTGTGAGAAATGCCAGGTTGGATGACTGTCTTGGTCATGCGTCCGCTTTTCCCTGCTTGCAAGGGTGGGACAGGTCCTATTCAGCACAGCATCTCTCCACTTGTCATGGTCCTTCGTCATCTCCACCGTGAAATTCAGCGATCTGAGGTTTTCACCACCTCCGTCCATGTTTTTAGTGGTCTACCTCTACTACATCTTCCTTCTGGCATTTCCTGGCACTTCTTCACCCATCCGTCATCCTCCATGTGCATCACGTGTCCATACCATCGCTGTCTCCTCTCCCGCACACTACAATCTATCCCTCTCAGACACAGTTTCTCTCTCAACACATCCATGCTCGGTCGTTCACGCACATTGACATTGCACATCCAACGGAGCATGTTTGCCTCATTTCTCTCCAGCCGTCGCATATCCTCTTCAGTTGTTGCCGATGTCTCACTACCATGCAGCACAACGCTCCTCGCACAGGCATCATATAACCGGCCTTTCATGCGCAGGGAGAAACCCTTCATCAGCAGAGGAAGCAGCTCCCTAAACTTCTTCCAACCCGTCCTTATTCTAGATACTATGGCCTCGGAACACCCCCTCCCATGCTAATCTGATCTCCTAGGTACCAGAAGCTATCAACCAACTCTATAGCACCCACATGTATTTGAAAAATGTGTCTATCAATGTGACTTCTACTGTCAAATTTCCCTGTACATCTACTGCATACGTATTTCTCCCTACCTGTTAGTGTGCTTGCTATCCCACTACATCTCTTGTGTACCCTAGATCTGCATTGTGTGTATTTTATAGAATTTATGCCAGTTCCTTTTCTGCATATCGAACATGGCCATTTCCCTGACGGAATCAGAGTTTTGTCCTCATTTCTACTCATCAACACTTTTGTCTTAGCTAAGTTCACTCTCAGTCCTCTTGATTCCAACTGCTGTTTCCATAGCCAGAATTTATTCTCTAGCTCCTCTACTGATTCTGCTATAAGAACCAGATCGTCAGTATAGAGAAGTTCCCATAGACAGCCAATCTTAAACTCCTCTGTTATGGCTTGGAGGACTATAATGAACAAGAGTGGGCTGAGGTCCGAACCCTGATGTACTCCTACTTGTATCTGGAATTCATCACTAAACTCTATTCCTATGCTCACTTTACTGACAGTACCTCCGTACAAAGTTTGCACTGTCCTCATAAGCCATTCCTCAACACCTAGTTTCCTTAGGGACCACCAAATGACAGATCGGGGTACACTATCAAAGGCCTTCTCTAGGTCAACAAAAGCTAAGTATAGTGCCTTATTCTTCTCTAAGAACCTCTCTTGTAATTGTCTCACCAAGAGACTGTTGTACTTTTACCATGCACAAAACCAAACTGCATCTCATCTAGTTTGACCCTTTCTCTAATTAGTTGTGCTAATATCCTTTCTGCCACTTTCATAACCTGATCCATCAGTTTTATACCCCTATAATTGCTCCTCTCCAGAGCATCCCCTTTACCTTTGTAGCAATTTATGAGAATACTGCTGCATCAGTCTTTGGGTATGACATCGCCATATATAGCCTGATTGATGATGCGTGCAACCAGTTTAGTGCCTACGTCCCCTGATGCCTTCAGCATCTCAGCAACTATCCCCGACGGTCCAGCAGCCTTACCATTTTTCATTTCCTTAATCACCTTTTGGACCCTATATTCATCAATCTCAATAGCTGGTCCCTCTGTCGGATCTGCTGAGGGTAATTTCACTCTCTCCCATTCATTCTCCACATTCATCAGTGTCTCATAATGGCATTTCCAGGCCTCCTTTTTCTGATCATTCGTAACACTAAGTACACTGGCATCATTCCGGACACATTTATCTCCAACAACATCCTGATTTGCATTGAGACATTGCCTTGCAATGTGTAACACTGCACGTCTCTGATCTTCCCGTCGCAGAACATTGGCAAACCTCCTACTCTCAGCCTCCCTGTGTGCTAAGTACACCTGGCATCTAGTTTCTCTCTTAGCGGCTGTATATCCTTCTCTACTCCCACCCTTTTTCCAAGCCTTCCATGCTAGTCTTTTATCTCTAATGGCCCTGTCTACTGTGCTGTTCCACCACCAGGCCCTGTCTACTGTGCTGTTCCACCACCAGGCCACTCTCTGTCTGGTTGGAGCTCTGCTCCAGCCACAAGTTTCATCAGTAGCCTGCAGTAAGTTGTCACATAAGAAATTCCAGTTATCATCTATGTCATACGACTCTAAATCATCTTTTTCGTCATACACATCTTGAAGGGCTTTCCTAAGTTTGTATTTTAGTGAAAGGTCTTTTAGCTTCTAGACCTTTCTTTTCCGCACCTTCCTGTATGTCTCATTCCGTCTCTTGCTTACTGAGATATCACTAATGACTAACCTATGCTGTGGGGTACATTCTTCCCCAGGGTATTCCTTGGTATTTGACACCATCTGCCTGTCCCGCTGCCTAACTAGTAAGAAGTCAATCTGGCTTATGTGCGCACCTGATTTGTAGGTTATTAGGTGGTTTGGCAGGTTTCTGGAAGTTAGTGTTGCAAATGGTTAGTGTACTTGCATCACAAAATTCAAGAAGTCTCACTCCTTCTTCATTTCTTGAGCCATAACTGTGCCCACCATGTACCCCAGTGTAACCATCCTGGAGCTGTCCAACATGACCATTGAAGTCCCCTGCTAGCATAACAATGTCTCCGTCCTCTGTCAATGCGGCTGTTTGTAAAAGTTGCTCGTAAAAGCAGTCTTTCTCTTCTTTACCTAGGCCTGCCTGGGGAGCATAGGCAGAGATGATTGTCAGTAGTCTCCTGCCTACAACTAATCTAAGCTTAATTATTCTATTAACTCAAACTACCTCTATTGTCTTATCGATCCATCTCTCAGCCAGGAAAATGCCAACTTCCCGTAACCCATCATCCTTACCTACCCAGAAAAGATTATAGCTAAGATGTTTGCCTGCGATTAGTCTCGCAGAGGCACCTCTCCATCTCACCTCTTGCATGCCGCACACATCCACATAACTTCTCTCCAGCATCTCCG